>JARHVA010000467.1:4102500-4702500 GCA_037957365.1 Torreya grandis | reverse complement strand
TACCTCTAGTACCCTATAACACCAATGTTTCAAGAGTGAGGGTGATTCTTCAGGTTCATGATTCATAGATGTCATGTCGCTCATACATGAACGGCTTACCAAGGAGTACATCACAAAAATCTATATTGACCACATCATGTAAGACTTCATCTTAGAAATGTTTTATTACATATGAAAGAAGACATTGATGGGTGGCATAGAGGTCTCTCCCTAGGCTCAACCATCCAATATTGTATGGATTTGGATGAGGCTTCATGGATAGATTTAGACTTTTCACAGCTTTAGTAGAGATTAAATTATTTTGACTCCCACTATCAAGAATGAAATGTAGAGGCTTACCTTTTACCCATAATTTGGAGTGAAACAATCTTTCCTTGTCATCTGGATTTTCCTCATAGGTCTATGATGAAGTGATGATGGTGTCAGGATCAACATATACAATTTCATCTTCATCCTCTTTGATTGTGGGTTGTGTATGAGACATAGTAGTAGATGTCAAGTATTGTGACTCAAAAAGTAGTGACTTGATGGCTTGACATTCTTCTTTGGAGTGAGTTCTAGTTCTGTGGTAATCACACCATTTTCTATTTTGGAGTCTCACTCTATCATGGTTATCTCTAAATTCAATGATATTTAAATGTTTAAACAACCCTTGAAGCATAATTAAAGTATCATGCACCTTCTAGATTGTAGTTCCTTCTTGGTAGATGTAAGTGTCTTCATAGGTTTTGTAGGTTACCTTTTCATTATGTTTCTCAATGTTAGACATGTATTGCTCTTGAGCCATCTCATTGAGGTCAAATATATTTATCTAACTAGATTTTGGCTAATCTAACTAGCCTCCTTTTCAATTTTTTCAGGTCTCAAGGTTACCAAACTTTGATTAAATGTAGGTTTTGACCCTAAACAAGGTTGTAGGTGTTTCTAAGGCAGTAAAATAAAATTACATGAATGCGTATTAAAGGTATTATGACATGAGTAGAGTCACATTAGGATTTAAACCCATGCATTATTTTCCCATCTTCACACCTATCTTGATGTCATGTCTAGCATGTTGTGAAGGTCCCATACCTTAAAACCCTCTCCCATAGTACTATCTATATGCCTTGACAATATTTGAGTATTGACTGTACTGAGTGTTTCCTTATATTAAGGTCTATTTAAACCTTAAAATGTCTTGTATCCTATCTCTCCTCTTGAATTTATCAACCTTATGTTGCTAATGCATTTGATATTTCAAATATGCATCAAGAACTAGATACTTGATTTTGCTCTTGGAACTACTTACTATATGTCTCATCTTCAGTCATTATATATGATGCTTGATTGATGCATAAGTCATTTGAGTCACCATGATGGCACCCAATGTTCTTAATTTCTACTAATGATGGTTTGATGAGATGGAGGTGAATGGAGGAGGGGGGAGTGAATGGATGGTGAAAAAAACATGTATAATGGGTGAAAAAGACATTCATCATAGTAGTAAGGTTGAGTATAACAATTTAATGTAGATGAAACAAGATAAAGGTGAAAATGGGATGGGATCATTCCAAGACCAAACCAAAGAATCCTATACAAGCATGGGCTAAATCTCTTCAAACCATATCAATTTGAAATACTTTTAAGGAGCACAAGATGGTAAAAATTGAAACCTAGTAATTTGATAAAACCTTAAAGGATGATAGAAAACCTTAAACAATGCTAAACTGGCCCTTTTGAGATGCTTTAAAAGCATAAATATGGGATGGGACATGTATATTTTTATAATTATTGAATACAATTTCTTGGAAACCCTAATAACATAAAGGAAAGCCATGCTAAGGATCAAAACAAGAAAACTTAAAACACACTCTCCAAAATCATACAATATCTCTTTAAGAGCATGCCAAACTGTAGATTACATCAGATATATTTTTTATCTTTATTTGACCTTAAAATGTGTTAATAAAGACTAAATGAGGCAATGGAAAGGAATATTAGGTTCCCAAGATTGTGAAAACTTGAATTTTATTGAAATACTTCCCTGGTGAGGAGAACTCGAGGAAAACCGATTGCCTTCATAGATGTAAAACTACAAAAATTATCCTAAATTCAAATAAATGGTTAATGAGGGAGGATAATACAATTATATAACCACTTGATCCATGAAGAATCCATCTGAGTCTACTTTATTTACCCAAAAATTTAGACTTGTCCCTTCTCTCTCCAATCTATACCAATAACAAACCTGTAAGTAGGTCTCTTTGTGCAAAATTACCATTTGCCTTTAAATGATCAGTTTAGGGACTATATTTCATATTCAATCCATGAAATATTTCATGGATTTCTATCATGACCTCTTTATATTTCTTTATACCCTAGATGTATGGAATTTTGTATGGATATATACTTCCTCTTGTAAAATGGATGAAAAGAGCTTCTTTTTTGGCTTTTAAAGATAGCTAAGACTTTCACCACTATATTAAGTTCACAAAAAGGAATTAAACATAAAAATTAGCATTAAAATACAAATAATAATCCTTTTTCGTACGTTATTTATCCTAAGATGGCACATGGGAGGTGAAAATAGGCCCCCTTTTGATTTGAATTTGCATTCAAACACCTTTTTAAGTCATGTAACTTTGGACTTAGGATAAAGTTATATATTTTAATATATATGAAGGTATTTTTCCTAATATCATGACATTTTGAGACAAATTTTATCATTTAAGTACTAAAAATTCCTCTTTTAGGCTAAAATACATTTATTTAACTAGTTTGCAGAAGTTATTGATAGGATACTAGAAGGTTTTAGATAATAGGGGTTGGTATTTGGCCTTAATAGGCCAAATTACCAACATTTATGGTGAATCATAGGGGTTGACTAGACTTATAGTCAAAATAAGGCATTGGATTTCATGTGACAATGGCAAATTGAAGCATAACAACTTTGACTTTGATGACTTTCATTACTAACACATAGACTCTTTTGGACTTTGAAACACCGTTTTTGAATATGACATAATAATACTAAATAGAAACAACAACTAAACTATAATTCAATGAAAAATAAACAAAGGAAACATGAAAACACAAGACAAATAGAAGGGAAGCATACTACTGCTTATGTTATTCACTTATTAAAACAAAGCAAACCTAGAACAACTAACTTGAAGTGACAAGCTTTCCTTTAGGGTCAAATATAAATCTATTTGGTCTACCATATAACTTTAAATTATGATTTTTTCCTTTTTATTTCTTCTTCTTGCATATAATAACACTTGTATGTTCATGTCTTTTGGATGATGTAGCTAGGCCTTCTACCTCCATTCTTAGGTGCATGGATTGAAGATATAGATCCAAGATCCAATCATTCTCATCCCATATTTGTTCACTTTTCAATAAAATATTCAATTCTTCTTCATTTATGAACTATTGATCATGATCATGTAGTCTAACTTGATGTATCTCCTTTATTATATCTGCAAATGTAACCTCTAAGAGAGATGTATATGATCTTATGACTTCTTGAGGCCATTTGTGTTCATATTTATCTTATAAAAGTATAAAAACATATGAATATAATGAGAGAGTTTGATAACCATGCTTGATATGTTCAAACATGTCATCTCCTAAGAAAATAATTACTTCTTGTTTGATGATAGCACTTATGTCATCCTACAATGGACTATATCAAGTAAAAGATAACCTGAATAAAAGATGTAAAATAAATATAAAGATTTATTCTCATGAAGCTGAAGTACAATTGGAATTTATTAACTATGATCATAAGTATATAGATCATATTTTGGTATCTTTGATTGATCAATCATAATTTCTTCATCTTTAGCATCAAGCTGATGACTTGGATTGCTCTCAAAATCAGCTTGTTCTTCATCTTCTTATGTTTATTGGTGCTTGTATTTTATCATTTGTATAAGATATTTCTCTTCATGATGGATGGTATATATTATTTGATCAATGAGATCATGGAAAACACCTTCAAATTGTATAATTGGAGTGTCTTCCTCTTGAATTTCATCATATACTCTCATCTGATCTTGTATCTCAACAACAACTTCTTTGACTTTATCTTTTTATATAACTTGTGCGATTGGATCAATCCCTTCCTTGATACTAAGTGTGTTAATGATTATTCCCTCCTTATGATCATGTAATACTCTTTCATCTTCATTTACCTCAGTTGTAACTTCTTCAAATTACTCAAAAATGATAGGCTCCTCAAGAATTAGCATAGTAAACCCCTAAAAGTACTTAAGAAGATGAAAAAGGTATAGGGATGTTACTATAGATACCTAATTTTGCTCATGGAGATACACCTATTAGACCAACTTGACCTCCTCTCTCTATTGCATTGTTTCTTAATGGCTTTCCATGAAGGAAAAGATTTGGGATTTTGAGGAGAAATGAGTGAAGGTTGAATGATCTCTGGCTTCCTCTTGATTTCAGCATCTTGAATTATGCTTGAATGTTCTTCTTTCTCCCTATAATATTGTATATGTTTTCAAGCAATGAACTTGGGTTTAGAAACTTCTTGAATTGGACTTGTTTTAGCTATGGGTGTGAAAGAAGGAATTTTCTACTATGTTGACTTTGCATCTACCATTAAATATTGGAGATGTTGATTTGCAAGCTCAATCTATTTGTCTATATTAGCCTCAAAATCATGGACTAAATAGTTATATATGTCTCCCTAAAAAACTAAATATTAAGGCTCATATATAATATGCTAAGAAACATGAAGATTATTCTCCTCAAAACATACTTCTTTAGCCTTTTGAGGCCTCTCTTGTATAGACATCCAAGTAAGAAATATAGGTAGGGTCTTATTTAACTTAGAAGGGTTTTGATAAACATTTGTTTGTTGATCATAAAGATAAAAGGATAGCTTCATGGGAACATGATGATGATTCTGATGACCCTAGGGTTTATCATAAACCACCAACCTCTATTCAATGCTTAAAATTAGACCACCTATGTTTAGAATATCAACGCTAAACTTTGAGTGACCTTTCCTTATGAAATATGCACATAACTATTTAGCCTTCTACAAATTAACTCTCATGTTCTAAATTTGATGCTTAGATATCTCCTATCCATAACTCTTTTGGGTATCTATGCTTACCATCTATTTCTCATAACCAAAGAGGGTTTGTTTGAAGCTTGAGATGGATTTTTTTAGGATTTGATTGTGCTTATTAGGAAGATAACTAGATTCATGAGAGTTATTATAGGACTAGTATGAGCTTTCATACTAATGATAAATCTCTATATACTCATCATATAACTGATATGGATCATGATAGGGCTGATATGGGTTATGAAAATCATATTGGAACTACTGATAAGGAGAAGAATGATGCAATTATTCTCTATAGGCTGCCATAACCTAGAAAATCATGTAGGTAATTGAAATTATAAAAAAAAATGCCTTTTAACTTGAGATAAGGAACATAGGAGTACTTAAAAATGGATCTAAAGATGAATATAATGCGAAATTGTACTCCAATGGTTGAATTTGTGTCCCTCCAAGCATGCCAAAACTGTTAACAACCCAGATAATAACACCCTACTTGAAGGGTTGATATATTTTTATCTAAAACTTCTTCACACCTATACTAAAATTGGAATGATTTGAGGTGTGGGACACCTGAACTGAAACTAAACATCTAGTTTTGATGAGGCTATCTTCTATGATGTATCACTTTTCTCACTACTACTAAAAACTACTATAAACATTGGGATGAAAAGGGTAAGAGAGGTAATGAAAGGGAAATCCTATTCTACTATTGGTGATACACATTTATTAATAGTTCATCCACTCCACTTAAACTCATAAAATACTAATAAGGTAAAATAATGATTTAATCTACAACTCCAAAGTCTCTTATGCATCAATATTTCACACAGATGTTTCATTAATTGATGAAATCATCAGTTAAATGATGGAATATGCTTGATTCAAGGCACTAATTAGCCACTTATATCCACTTTTATTTTCAATAAATCAACATCAAACATTTAATATGACCTGCATAATATGACAAATTAGTAACTAGGTGAGATTAGGACCTACCAAGGGAGAAAAGTCTACCACATGTGCAAATCAAATCAATATTACACACTATATTAACATATATGAATCTAAAAAAATCATTTTATTTATCTGAAAAGGTTTCAAAGCTAAATCTTAGCAGAGTTTAGTCATGTCCAAGAGAGGGGATGAATGTTGAAAATGGCCTGAAAGCCTGAATATATAGAAAATAGTAGAAGTGAGAAGAATATCTAGCCAATGTGGCATATATGTGAGAAGAGGGTGTCAAATTCACTTAATTTCAAGTCAAAACTCCTTTAAAATAGCTATGAGAAGTGTTTTAAACTTGTCCTCATCTTGAAAATCCTTGCATGAAGCTCACTTTGGCATTGAAAAGAGGATGGTGGGCCCTTTGACTTGTCAAAGCTCTCCCTTTGCATGAAGATACACCACAAATTAATTGATAAATCCTCTTTGAATATGATAAAAATATATGTGAGAGTCTATCTTTCATGAATATCAAGGAATGTGCATGGAACTGGTCAACTAGTCAACTGAAGTGATGATTGGTTAAGACAAGCTAACTCTACATGAACTCTTTTACATGAAATGGCCCTTAAAGGCTAAATATGCATGATAATATCCATTTTAATGGAGTATGTTAAATTTTTTAACTCCAAAATAACTCTTGGCTAGCCTTCTAATGTCATTTTTCAACTCAAAAGCTTAACCAATTAGGACTATTAGGCTAATTATGCCTAATAGCCTATCTTCATCCATTTGATTTATATTGAAACCTATATTAAAACCATTAAACCTAAAAAAACAATGATATTCTACCTATAATAACCCCTCACACCATGAGATAAGTGTTCTTGATGAAGAAAATCATGCCACTCAATCACCATGGTTGACTAAGTCAACTTTGCCTCATTTTCCTACAGATTGGATATTTCGAAGGAGCTAGTAGGGGCACTTTCAATAATATTTTTAACAATATAAATATTTTATATGAATAAAATTCTCACACTTCAACATCCATGAATTAGTTTTCATGTAAACTATCTTGTACCTCATTTTTCATGTTTTTTGCTCTAAAAACTTGATTTTCGCCCTGATCCATACAATTCCATACAAAAAATTGGAATTTATAGGATCATCTCTAAGTTTAATTTATTAATTAATAGGTTTTATGTTGATCCATGAGGTTTTGATGGAAATAAAATCATCTTTTCTCAAAACTAGTCACTATGAGGGTTTGAGAGGTTTTTAGAGTTAAATTTTCTTACTAATGATTCATTAAACACAGACCTAAAAATTAAAAATTATTTCCATTAATGTGTATTATATATACCCCCTCAACATATATAAAAATATTGGGTTCCCATGAAGAATATATGAGAAGATATCATGTGAATGAAAATTGCCTATAGGGTTTTGCTTACATTCTAGACTACTTACACTCTTAGCAATTGTTCATAAATCACATACCCTCAAAAAAACGAAATTGTTAATTAATTATAATTTAATAGGGGTACTCAAATTATTCTAAGATATTTTGGCCAAACTCTTCATGTGGTGAAATATATAAGAATCTAATCAGGTGGCTTGAATGGGTGTTTAGAACTGCATAATTTGAATTTCTTCCTTGGACTGAAATTTAATCCTCCATTTATTATCCCTTACTAAAAAAATAATCATGGGACCTATACCATGCCATAAAATCACTTTGTAGCTGTTTTTTTATTGATAGGTCAAAAATTCCTTTTGGAGCTATAGGCCTACTTGATTTAGCTTGTCTGGGCGTGGTTTGTATTTGAATTAGAGTTTGTATATTAAATGTTTTTTGAAGTTTTAATAACATATATCCATGTTTATCAAAAAAATTATTGAATTTTAAACCCTCCAACACACCTTAAACTTCTCATTAGGCTTGCCTACACCAAAAGTGACTGTCAAAGAACATATTGGTGACTGTGATAAAATAGTAAGGTTATTCACTTATTATTTGACCTTACCAATAGAATGTATTTTTATAAAAATATATAAGGACAAATTTAACCAATTTTCAAGCTCATATTATGCACATCTTATTTTATAGGTGGATTTTCTTAACATCTAGCAATAGTCTACCTCCTTGCTTAGTCTTAAGACTGAGTTTTCCTCATTTTCAGCTTGTATTGAGAATAATCATAATAAATATTCTTTTAAAATTTAATTAAAATACCCAATTCAATTATTTAATACTCTAAGACTATCTCTTCAACCTTCATGTCTCCTTTGATAGACCTTATCTTCTCAAAACACCTAGAATGGTTATATTCTGTTAGTACCATAGTTGGTGGTTTTAAAGTATAAAATTTATTGGTGGTAATTTAAAAGTGACTTGATTCTTTAAATTACCCCTAGGACATTTTAAACCTACCTCTCTTCTTTGTCTTTATCATATTATTCTAGAAAAAAGTGATTTTTAAGCCTACATAGCCAAAGTCCATACAATATGCATGTGGGTGTATGTACTTGGGGTGAATGAATGTTTACAACTTCCTAGAGCACCTTTACTCTTGATTATATCACTTCACTTTAGGCCTTTATGTTTGGAAACCCTATAAACCTTACTATTTGAAAAACCCTTACCAACTTGAATATAGGTAGTTATCTCAAAGAGGCTATAAGTAGTGGTCCTATGAGAACCTGACTATGTTTTGAATATATTGGGTAACCTTATTTCATTATCTTTTAGTCTCATTTCATCATCTATGAACTCTTGGATTTGTTTCACAATCAATAAAACAACTATACACCACAATGTTCTTATCTTTCATTCCAACCTATAGGTAGCCTACCCTTAAGTGGTTGTAGGTGGTGTTGATGTTTGAATCATGGAAATATATGATGTTATTAAAAACATTATTTCTCTCTTGGGGATAGAATTAAAAAATGAAACCACCTTAATACACCTTGTTCACACACTAATTACTAGCCTAAACATATTACTATGTTTCTATAGTTTTAGGTGTAATGTTTGAGAGGGTATGATTGTAGTATATCTTTGAAAATCCCCCTAACATACCTTGACCCTAATGAATTCCTCCTCTCACCATCATTAAACTTCTCAAGGTGAAACATTATCTCTTATTGCATCACAAACTTTATATTAGGTGCTCGATTGTACTTCTTATGCCTATAGTTATATACCAAAGTATGGACTATCAAATAGGTCCCTATGTGCTTGGAGAGTCTGAACAAAACATTATTTCTTCTTGAGTCTCTTTCATCATTATGCTCTAAACCTAATACCCTTATTGAATATATCCATACTTGAAGATCTTTTCAAGAGAATATTGTTCACCCTTGGTTGTAGCTTGCCCTAAGGGGTTGGATGTAAGTGCATTTCCTTTCCTTAAACCCTACCTAAGACTTGAAAGCAACCTTGAAATGTAGTATGTAATGATATTATCAACCTCAATGCTTATCCATGCATTTAGTGATAAAACTAGTCTCTCTACACCTTGAAAAGGTTATTGATCTATCACATACACCTAATTGGTTGTAGGTCTCCTTTTAGCATTTTAGGTACATTTAAAGACATCTAATTCAGGTATATAACTATTTATGTTCATGAATGAAGCCTTAAGAAGGTCAAAACCCCATCATATCTATGAATGTCCATCTCTATCATCTATTTCACCACAATGTTGACCTTTTAAGTAAGAATTATGTCCTTCCCTTACTATAGGTTGTAATTTAGTGCCATTTTGATGGATGTAGCTTTTATTTCTCCACTTTAAGCCATATTTTAAGAATTAACATATCTTCCTTTAGAAAGTGTTGAGGTCATTCATCACAATGTTGTCTATGCATTTTGGTGGTCAACCTCCACAAGATTTTTAGGCATAAAACAACATGGTTGTTTATATTAGGCCTATAGGTGGATTGTATGGGTAGGGGTATGGTTGATGATGCTTGGAGTCTTTGAATAAAACCCAAGGCCCATCTTAATCTCACTCTATCATGGTGATATTTTAAATTCTATGTTCTTAAAAAGTTTAAATAACCCTTGAAGCATAATTAAAGTACCATCCACCTTCTAGATTATAGTTCCTTCTTGGTAGTTGTA
Source organism: Torreya grandis (assembly GCA_037957365.1). Classification (NCBI taxonomy): domain Eukaryota; kingdom Viridiplantae; phylum Streptophyta; class Pinopsida; order Cupressales; family Taxaceae; genus Torreya; species Torreya grandis. The sequence continues at coordinate 4,692,346 of JARHVA010000467.1, read as the reverse complement.
GGTGTCTTCACAGGCATTATAGGTTACATTTTCCTCATATTTCTCAACCTTATACATATATTTATCTTAATCCATATCACTAAGGTTAAATATCTTCATTTGACTAGAATTTGTCTAATTTATCTAGCCTCCTTTTCACTTTATCAAGCCTCAAGGTTACCAAACTTTGATCGAAAGTAAGTTTTGACCTGAAACAGGTTTGTAGGTGTTTCTAAGGTACTAAAATGAAAATACATGACTGATTATTAAGTGTATTATGACATTATTATATTCAAATTAGGATATAAACCCTTGTATTGTTTTCCCATCTTCACACCTATCTTGATGTCATGTTTTGAAGGCCTTAGACCTTAAAACCCTCCCCCACAGTACTATCTCTTTGCCTTGATAGTAGCTGAGTTTTGACTATATTGAGTGTTTCATTATATTAAGGTATATTTAAAGCTTAAAATGTATTATATCATATATCTCCTCTTGAATTTATCAACCTTATTTTTCTAATGCATTCGATATTTCAAATAGGCATCAATAACTAGATACTTGTTTTTGCTCTTGGAGTTGTTTGTTGTAGGTCTCATCTTCCTTCACTATATATGATGCTTATTTGATTTTTATGACCTTTGAGTCACCATGATGGTACAAAAAATTCTTGATTTCTCCTAATGATGGGTTGATGAGATAGATGTGAATGGAAGGAGGGGGGAATGAATGGATGGTGAAGAAAACATGTATAGTGGGTGGAAAAGACATTGAACACAATGGTAAGACTGAGTATAATAGTATAATGGAGATGGAACAAGATAAAGGTGAATAATGGGATGGTATCATGCCAAGACCAAACTAAATTCTCCTATATAATAATGGGCCAAATATATTCAAACCATATAAATTTTGAAGACTTTGAAGGAACACAAGATGGTAAAATTAAAACCTAGTATTTTGCTAAAACCTTAAAGGATGCTAGAAAACCTTAAACAATGCTAAATTGGCCATTTTGAGATTATTTTATATAATAATTATGGTCTAATACATCTATATTTTGATACTTATTCAATAAAATTATTTGAAACCCCTAATAACATGAAGTAAATCCATAGCAAGGATCAAAACAAGAAAACTTGAAAACACACTCTCTCTCCAAAATCGTACAATGTCTCTTCAAGAGCATGAAAAACTACATATTACACTGGATATCTTTGTTATATATTTTTTAACTTAAAATGTTTGAATAAATACTAAAATAGGCCATGTAAATGAGTATTAGGTTCCCAATATTCTTTGAAAACTTGAATTTATTTGAAATATTGCCTTGGTGAGGAGAACTTGAGAAAAACTACTTGCCTTCATAGATGAATAAATAAATAAATTATCTTTAATTAAAATTAATGGTTAATGAGGGAGGATAATCCAATTATATAACCACTTAATCCATGAGTAATCCCTCTGAGTCTACTTTCTTTGCCCAAATATTTAGACATGTCTGTTCTCTCTCTAATCTGTACCAACAACAAACTTATAAGCAAGTCTCTTTGTGTAAAATTACCAATTGCATATAGATTATATGTTTAGGGCTATAGTTTATCTTTAGTACATGTAATTATTCATGAAACTATGTCATGACCTCCTTTTACTACTTGAGACCCCAAGTGTATGAAATTCCATAGAGATTCGTACTTATTTTTTAGAATAGATGAAAATAGCTTCTTTTTTGGATTTTAAAGACAAATAAGTATTCCAACACCAAAATAATTTCATTAAAAGTAATTACACGTGAAAATTATCATGAAAATACAAATAATAATCCTTTTCCATGCTTTATTTAGCCCAAAATGGCATGCAAGATGTGAAAATAGGCCCCTTTTTGAATTGAATTTGCATTTAAACGCCCTTTTAAGTCATGAAACTTTGAAATTAGGCTAAATTAATATATATTAAGGTATTTTTATGAATATAATGACCTTTTGAGACAAATTATATCATTTAAAGGTTAAAAAATTCTCTTTTAGGCCAAAATACACCTATTTGACTAGCTTGCAGATGCTATTGACAAGATACTAGAAAGTTTCAGATTATAGGGGTTGGTATTTGGCCTTGACAAGCCAAATTAATAATATGAATTTTATTGGGTGTAAATTAATTATTATCTAATGTTTTAAAAAAAAAGCATGATCGATACATGGCTAGAGTTAAGATTTTTAGTATGATGAATAAAAGCACAATGTGAAGCATGAGTCTCATATGTAATTACATGTTATCATAAAATATCATCCTCAAGTGACATGAACTCATACAAAATATATATTTGAAATATTTTTAATCAAGATAAAACACGTTATCTTTGAGAGGAGGGAAACACTCTATCTTAGAATATAATCATGAATAGGATCATATTTTCCTTGGATAAGAGATGTAATATGCATAAATGTAGCATGTGGTCCTTTATTATTGATAATTCATGATAGAAAATCCTTTTCAAATTTAATAATGGTGTATATTAACCACTAGGTATAGTGTGAAACCAATCTAAAGCATGTCTCGTTAATACTATATGAAATGTCTTAATCAAGATTCTATCATTAACACCACATTTCCCAAAAGAAGTATAAATATATTTGATATGTAAGTAAGGATCTCTATCCACATAAAATAAGTAAAATTTAGATATTATAAAATCATGTGGGGAAAAAGAGTCTTAATTTTTATGCAATATAGGGTTTCCATATATATCATTAGAGCTAACCTAATAATTGGAGGCAAACATATTTGTAGATAAATTTTTTACTTCACCTATTACATGCATAATAGTAACAATCACATAGGTTGGCACAAGTTAAGTATAAAGAGGTTAATTAAAAGGTAAATCTTGTTATTAATTTTAAAAATGTGAGAACTAGTTATAGAAGGAGAAGCACAATCATTACAAATCATAAGAGCATTATTTAACACACATGGATATTTTCACTAGCTACCTCTTTCATCATTTTCATAATTTGAATAAAGAAAGAATGATATTTAATGACATGTTTATTATTATTTTTAATAAAAAACTCATTATGAGAATCTAAGGAAGGATTATAAAGATGATTTTTTTTAGACTTCACTTTCAAACCATTATTAACATCATTTTTATTCAAAGAGAGGGTAGGAACACAAACATTTTTGAGCATCTTCATTCACTCTAGGATCTACACAATATTATACATTTATTACATATATTGAGATTTGAAACTAAATTTATATAAACAAATTTACTTAAGACTAACACATTTTTCCTAGTAGCTAATTTTTTTGCACAAAATTTGGCATTCTATACTCATGACAAGTCAAGGAAAACAGAACAACACCCAAAGGATTCATATCATTTGAATCTTCACATTATTTGATAGGGTTAAAGCTAATTTTTCCTAATTGTGTATCTAAATCCTCCTCATTATAATAATAAAAACATTTGTCATCAGTTATATCAAAAGTTTTATGATCTACAACATAATGAAGAGATGTTTTTGCAACATTTTGTAACATTAAATCAAATAAATGAATCATCATATTTAAACAAGGGATTAATGTGTATGAACAAAATATTAAGGCTAAATATATTACAGTAAGAAATTAAAACCCTAAATAGACCAGATATAAAACATCTACAACAATAAACCCTATTATAAAAGAGGGCATGAAACCTTAATGTTAATTGGTTAAAAAATAGAGGGGTGCATAAAAAATTTAACTATTTTACACACAATTGTATTTAAATTATGGATAAACATAAAAACTATGGCACTATCCAAATCTAGCTAAATAAAATAAACTCTTCCATACATGCATATTTGAAGTGTGTTAAAATAAATAGTGAAACATTCAAAATTTGACAGAGAGGGTCAATAAATAAAAAACTGATTTTTGGGTTATTAGTGCATTTTTGGAGATTATTACAATGATGAAAATTGATCTGAACAAAAGATGAAAAAACCCAAAAACCATTTTTTGAATAATGAACTTTTATAAAAAGGTTAGAACTAACCACTTAATTCTGATTGTCTCCTAGTCAAAAGTGAAAAAACATCATTTTGACCCAATATTCATATCATTTTTTTACCTGGAAACCAACTATGTCCTCCACTTAGTTTCAAGTCCTAAAATGTTTGTTGATACATCATAAATTGATGGTGAACAAGGTTGTGGCTTCATTTTATAAAATTGATGGGAAAAATGTAATGAATTTATTCTTCTTGTCTCTTGACCTAATCTTAAAAAATGTTAAAACAAAAAGAGTATGTGAAATTTATTTGTCTTGGGAAACCTATTGAGAATTTTTAATCTTGCATGCTTGGAATTAGAGACAATGTAGTTCTAATCCTTTATGAGTGTAATCTTGAACTATGTGAGAGATATGGTTTCATCTTCTCTCCTTGGATAATAGATTTAAACTAAAAGATTCATTATATCATTCATTTAGCACAAGATTTATAAGGGAATAATTAAATCAGTGTGCATAATCCTTTGATAATATTTAAATACATCTTGATAAGAATTGACAATGTGCATGAGAAACTTGGATTGTAATAAATTAGATGAGAGGAATTGATAATCAAATGACTAATTGTAGCTTTGTATATACAGGCTTCTCAAGGTCATGTATACACATGGGTTGACCCTAATTAATATTTAAATGATGAATTCAAGGCACAAAGTACCCATAAGTCTAAGGGATAACATGATGGGCTAATTAGGACTTACGAAAAGACATCAAAATAGAGTTTTGGACATTCTAAGAGATTCAATGTTATTTTAGACATTGAAATTAAATCAATAAATACTTTAAAATACTGGTCCTTGACATTTTTAGCTTATTTGGCTAACTCATATTTTCAATAATAATTTATCTATATGAGATCCTCCTAAGTATTGTAATTTCTATGAACATATTCTAAACTTCTCTAATTTATATATAAACACCCTAATAATAGTTTATCTATATGAGAGCCTCCTAAGTATTGTAATTTCTATGAACATATTCTATATTTCCCTAATTTATTTATAAAAATCCCTAATATATAGAAACATCACCACCAATTTAGTTTCATAAGCCTCTAAAGTGTAGACTCGATAGATAAGAGCACATTGTGTACCTTTCCACTAGTGTGGACTTGTCCCCCACACTCTAACGGCTAGTTTTTTAAAACGACATGCTTCCTAGTGGTTCTCCTACAGAATCCATAAGGTTGGTTATCATAAATAATTCAAATATGATTCTATAAGATAATATTAAATGTCTCACTTCAAACCCCCAGTTACTCTCTAACACTCTTTGAAAATCAATTATCTATTCATAAAAGATTATTACTACAATAATATTAGTCATGGCCAAATTATATTTTTTTATTATAGGTTCAAGGCCATTCTTTGTCAAGAATTCTAATTTTATAGTTAAATTAATTTCACTTATATTACATTCCCCATAAGGATAAATACACCATCTTGAGGCCCACATAGACTATGTAGACAACACTTAGTCAATAAGGGGTTTTTTAAGGATAGCTCGACCATATTCCACTTCTCTAAAACAAATTCACCTTTGCATTTGATCTTATTTTTTCTTTGTGTAGGCTAGGTTTTTGTCTCTTGTAGGTTATCCATGTGTGAATTAGATATCACATAGAAATAATTGACCTTAAGCATTGTTGAATAGCCTCAAACTTTTAGATCCAGTGATAGTCAACATAGATAGAATATTAATAGAGTACAACATTGCACTATGACCCTATCAGGATACTACACACTTATCCAAGTATATAGTGAAGTAAAAAAATTATTTAACACTATGTTTTTAGGTCTTTTAAGTAGTTTTATAGAGTAATAGTCATCTTGTAAAGACACATCTCTAACCCTAACCCTAGTTTATATATTTATCAATTTACACCTTCTATAAATTTTGTTTATCATTGTATTTCATAGTATGTTGACTTATTTATCTTTTTTATATTAGATTTCAAGTTTAAAATTCTCTAGAGTTAATTTTCATAAATAATTAATTATGAGGGTAAACATTTTGGTGAGCACTCTTTTAGAATAGAAAAATTACTTGCACTTCTTATTGATTTTTGGCTTAGGTTTTAAATATTTATTCTTTAAAGTTATGACACTGAAATAATTGATTTCTCAATGTTGGATACTATCTTTATTCACTCTCTTTCAACATTGGAGTAATTTCAACACTAAATGAGCTTGTTTTTAATATATACCGATACATAGACTCTTTTATTTCGACCCTAGAATTTTGTTGTGGTCCAAATCCAGATATATTTCACCTTTATTTTTAATTTATTATATTTGATTTTTATTATTTTAGAGACTATATTCTAACAGTCTATAAACTCCTAGATATTATCATTTTGGGTTACATAGTGTCCTATTTACAATCTTAGTCTTTTATTTACATACATTATGACATGAGGATCTTACTATAGCGCTCATAGCCATTGTATATAACTAGTAACATATTTTAGGATCCCGTTGTTTACACCAACTAAGAAGCTATACCATCCATTTGATTATTTAGTGCACTGGTAAGAGGTTAGCTCTGGGAAGTTACTTTTAACTTACCCTTGAAACTGTGCTTAGTGGGCTATGGTTATGGTTCTACCTCCTTATTTAATGCTCTAAAATATTAGGATGATACTTTCTAACATATGATAAAGTATCTTTGAGATCCTACACATCATTAAAACCCCTTATAGATCACCCCTTCATCCTTAATTTTTTATTGCATTGTCTTCTTATATCATATGTTTGATTGTTTCATTTCTATATTCATTATGGGTTTAGTATTTACATGTTTTTCTCATTTTTTACATAGAATAATGTGATTTTGTGAAGCTTATAATGTTTTTTTCACTATGTTATTCATTTTTTTTCATGGAGTACTTAAAAAAAAATCAATGACATTACTTCTCATATTTCATGTTATCTTCTTAACCCAAAATAATCATTTCCCCTCATCTTGTCCTCTAGTTGTCCCCATTATTTTTCTCAAATATTAAATAAATCCACTATGTTTTGGGCTTAAATATTTTCTCAAATATAATTATATTATGGGACAATGAATAGGTAAGAAAGGTATTATTAATAATATTTCTCCTTTTCAAAATATACATAGAGTGGACCTTGTTTATACAGAAGAGTTACCCTCTTATGAGCAAGGCCGTGATATACAACCTCATAAGATCATATCCTTTGTTCCATCCTTTGATGCCACACAATACAAGTTACTTCTTATCTCCATTAGATGTCAAATATTTTGTGACCTACACTTTGTATCTCATTTTAATCTCCCCTAAAAACCTATTTTAAACATTCATTAATCTCTTATCCAACCTTCAAGCCAAGCTTCCCAACCCAAAAAATGATCTCAATGAGAAATTTTATAATGCACCAATCAAGATTTCTATTCTAGAATTATTTTAAAAGTAACCTAATTATAAATATATTCTATATGTTATATTTTGATATGTTATTATTCTTATAGACACATCATCATCTGCATTTGTTTCTATTATGAACTTAGTTAAGGAATTTGATAGTGTTATTTATTTTTATTCTAAATATACTATAAAGTTTCCATGAAATCCTAATTACAAGGTCAATAATAATGAGGAAAAAATGAGGCCAAAGTTATATTAAATGTTATATCTCAAATAAAACAATAGTTACAATTACAAGTTCCACCAAAAAGGTATTTTTCAAGGTCACATTCACCTTGTCATGTGTCATTGTAAAATATTATATGGTTTAATATTAGTACACTTCCTCTACTAATTTGAATTGGATATATCTAGACCTCAATATTTAATATTTGATGTAAATTCATTTTTTGATTTTATGTAAAATATTATTAATTAGTGTTATCAAGCACATGTGTCTTTGATATGTTATTGGGAAGGCCTTGGTTACAAATAACTAGAGCAATTACTTCTACAATTAATAAATGTCTATAGTATATTCATGTTAATCAAGTGGTTAAAAGTTTAATTTTTCAATATGAATATCCATTGTCACCTATGGTATCTCCTCTTCCCCAATAGTTGGTTGGTATAATTATTGAGCAAATTGGTAATGAGCTAGTTTACACTACTATTTAGGATAATGATTCACATTCAAAATGACATACTCCAAATAAATTTTTAAATTTATACATGGGCATGAGCATGTTTCATTTTTTTCACCTACTAATGAGAATGATGATATTTCATTTTTTTCCATCCACTATTGAGAATAGCATGATTGCACATGAGCATGATCATTTGGCATAGGAAAGCATTATATCTCCTCCATATTTGTTGCACCCCCATTTGTCTTGAGTCATCTCCTCCCAGTAATAGGGGCCCCTAACCTATTCTACCTAATCTTAACTCTATTTTTAGGCCTTAGGACACTAGTTAGCTTATATAGATAGTATCACCATGTGTCTGTAGTGTCTAATGGTCATTTTCTCTTGTGTTTTAGGTCTTAACCCTCCCTTGAGCCTTCTCTTATGTTTTTTATCTCTCTTTTTCATCTTTTCAGCAATGAATAAGTTTTAAATTCAAATCAAAGTTCCTTATTTATAAAGAGACTCATAAGTAATTTTAAAAATAGTACTTACTATCTTGGCACATAATTACATAAAATATATCAATAGTATATCTCAATACACTGCATATTACTGATCTATTACATTTAGACTTACATTATTTATCAAATAAAGTCTTAAGTAGATTCATTATAAAATACCATTCATATTTATTATTAATTTTCCCTAAGGGAAAATTACATATGATGTGAGACCCCTAGCATTGTGGTTAATGTAGGCAGTGGCTAGGATAACAAGGGTTCTGCTTCATGCAATTGTAATATCCTAAACCTAGTTTTTTAATTTCATTTGCATTTGATCCAATTGTTTTTTCATGTTTTCAAGTATTAATTAGGGTTTTAAAATATATTTAGGTGAAATAGTGACATGGACAAACTTCTAGAAGTCTTATAATCACCTAAAATTTCCTCAAACTCTCCCACAATTTTCTTGAAAGTTTCAAATAGTTCCTCCAAGGACAGTAACACCATAATTGGACACTAACACCACATGGTGCTATTATCCTCATAAGTTTTATACTCTTTGAGTTATAATTTAAACTATAGTCATGAATCAAAATATGTTTGACTTATTCTCAATCCTATTTTAGCCTCCTGAGTCATAGAAATACTTGTTTTGATTTAGATAAGTACACTTTCTTTACATCTTTGTTATTTTGGGAAAGGCTTGTAAAATAAATTATTTCCTATTTCCATTCCAATTTATTATTTTACTTATCCCTTTAATATCCTATGATTTACATTCACTAAGTCCTAAATAGTTAAAACACTTGGTGACCTTGACTTACTTTGAATATTGCTTAAAACCCTAGTTTAACCTAGGTTTCACCTTCTTCAATTTTTGTGCACTAAATTAAGGTTTAAAAGTTATCTTTTTTTATTTTTTTTGGTAAAAAATAACTCATTAAAATAAATATTATATTAGGGTTTCATTCATTTAATATAATTTGAATTTTTTCCAAACAACCCTCATCAAACCCTAGATCCACATATTAGGTCCCTATACATCCAAATACTAGTAATTAGGCTTTCAAGTACAATATTGATTTATTATAAACATTGGGTTGAATATTTACCATAGTTTCACATATACCTATGTTAAATTAAGTTCTAAATATTGTGTTTTTATTATTCACTATTTACATTATCTTCTTTGGCAAGTTTAAAATGGCATCCAAGAATCTTCTTACCCCCGCACCTAGTTGATGAGTTTTTGAATTTTTATCATAATTATAATATTAAATGGAAATTTTGTAAAGATTACACATTATCACATTATAATGATTTCATTTATAGTTATTATGATGATTATTATTATAATAATGGATATGAGGATTACTATGAGCATGACAATGAAAGTGTTTATAAAGATATACTAGATGCATCTTCTTCTATTTCCTCTCCCTCTCCTCCTAAACCTCAAAATGAAACTAACTATATAATTCCAAAAGATCCTCTTGTTGGTAGTGCTTTGTTCCAATGTGATCTTATATTTTCAACTACTTTCACTACCTCCTTATTCAAAGTAAATCAATATAAGTACAATACATGAAATTAACTTTTACATGATTCAAATAACATAGAAAAGAGAAATTCATATTATTTACCCTTCTCAATCAAATTTTAAAAATCATGTACAAATAATATTACACCTTTTACCAAGGCACAAACTAAAGTAGACAAACTTATTTTATCGCCTTCTTTTACTTTCCAAATGTAATTATTCTTTGTAAAATATTGATAATGTAAATATGTCTAACTATTTTCCTACATGTCATAATATGCCAAATGAAAACATAATTGCTGCTTATTCTACCCTTGAATCCAATATTGCAAGTAATAATCATTCATGCACTCCACACATAGCTAGTAAAGAGATGCATTACATTACACCCACACATGATGATATCTTTCATAGTAGTAAGAAGTTAAAATATTATCCTACTCCCCCTCTTAGTTAGCATATGAATTATAATTCATATCCCTTACTTATATAAGTGAATTAAACTCTAATTTTTATGAACCTTTGAATAATGATGATTACTATGTTTATGGTGAATAATAAATTGAGTCTAAACCTTCTAGTTATATCCTTGATTCACCTATTTATCATGTCTAAACTAATGTTAGGTCAAATTCTAAAAAACAAACATGAACTCATTATTATGTTCATAATTTACATAACTTACATTCACATGATAATAAAGTACCTTATATTCCATTAACATGTGATACTTATTTGAAAATTAACAAAATAAGAGATACCAATGAATCTCCTTCAACCCCCCTATTATAGTAAAACCCATTTCTCAACCTAACCAATATAAGGGTGATATCCCATTTATCAACCTAACCAATATAAGGGTGATATCATATTTCCCCCTAACTAGGTCCAAGTTATCACCTCTCTAAATGTTACAGAGAGAAAACCAATCCTCTTTCCGAAAGGTTCCTAATGTAGTATACTAATGGCTGAGATAAATAACAAAATTAAAAAATTAAATGAACCCATTGATGATGATAATATACAAATAATGAGGTAATCTCCTTGATTCATGTCATGAGTTATTAAAAATAACAAGTACACCATCTCATATTGGAGAGTAAAGTATACCACTCTTGGGATGATTCTAATGCCATCCATAGCAATCATATTCCATGTAAAATATTCACTACAAAGTTGCCACCCAAATTTTAGATACCATTATTACTAAAATTGTATGGTCATGGATACCCATACTTACAAATTTAGGCTTATGAAAAATCCATGGCACATGTCACCAACATGTTGACTCTACTATAGTTATTTTCAAAGTCCCTAAAAGGTGAGGCACTAAGTTAGTTTCATCACACACTCCGTAGTGGGACACTACATATATATTATGAGTTAGAAACAATATTTATTAGGCACTACATATAGAATAAGGGACCTCAAGTCACATTTGATAGGATGCATTCACTACATCAAAGTGATATAAAACCAATAACTGAGTACATTCTACGATTCAAGTGATGTATGCATTAGTTGATTTACCAACTGATAGATTTAGGATATAATACATCTTTTATAGAGGCCTATATTTTCATCTTAAGGAAAAATTATTATATCAAACATATAAATCATTATCAAATCTATGTAACATAGCTATAGCATTACAGATAGACTTGGGACTAGTTTATACACATTCAGAGGCATATTTAGATGTAGATTTCCTAGAGCCATATGTATGCAATCATAAATGCATCATGTCCATAAATCAATCCTAGATAGGATGGGATAGAACACACCTACACTTCAAATTAGGGAGCATATAATTGTTAAGTGGGAGCATGACTAATGTGAGGATCTGCTAGACCCAATTAGGGGATCACTTATCACAACATACCATATGAGATAGGGTTCCAAAGCCTATAGTCTAAAACAATCACATAACAACCCTAAAAGAGTCTTATGATTTAATATTTCACTAATATAAAGACAAGAAAAGTAAATCTAATCTAGTGTGCACCAAAGCTTGTGGCACAAAGTTGAGGTTAAAAATAAAACAACTAAACAACTAAACTAAACATGTATAGAAGACCTATACTCATGTCAATGTATACAAAATCCTAATACATGAAAGATAATAATACAAATTCACTATCTATCTACTATTAAAAATGAGGAATAAAGTTAGGAATACTTACCTTTGAAGATGAGCTCGTCGATCCTCAATCTCACCCTTGTCCAAGGTGCTTTGTAAGAGATTGTCATGGTATGTAAGGATAACTAAGATAAATCATCTATAAGATACATAACCTATCCAACCATCCAAAAGACTTATCCACAATATGAGATTAGAGATCCAAAGAAAGTATTAAACCCTAAAGCTTTATTCCCCAAGTAGAATGGTTAATATGTATATGTTTGTTCACACTTATTCACTTAATTATTCATTCTTTTCAAATAGTGGTAAATGACCTTATATATATATAGTGGTAGCTTGCTTTAAAAAAATTTAGGAACATCAACTATGATAGGTCAACCTAGTTTACCTAGCATGTTTTTAGTGATAACTCTCTAGGTATGTGCTAGTTCAGGCAAGAGGTTAACAAACCAAAAGAGAGTAAAAGTCTCAAAATTGTACTAGGTTGACCTAGTCAACCTAGCACAACTGATAGGTAAAAAGGGTGATAAGGTAAGAAATGAAGGATAAAACATAGTAAATGATGAGAATAGATAGGACTAAGAATAGTAATCTTGGGTTTAATGGTTTTAGGAGGCTAGAGTGTGGATGGAAAGAGGCAAAAAGAACAACAATCTTACAAAGCACTGATGGTCTACCACCCCTTTCCTAGTACACCCCTTAAATCATGCACTCAGAGAGATTGAGACTCAATAATTTCCTAAAAGATAAAAATGTTAGTAATCAATAAAAGTTAAAAATATTATATGTATACATATGCCCCAACTAAATCTCATCATGTGTCACGTACGTGCAACATGGGATGGTACTTTAGAAGAAAACATGATAACACACAACATTGATGCTAAGTATGGTGAAATAAGTAGAAAATAAGATAAATGAAAGAATTGTATTAAAAATTGCATACCATTAACTTACCTTAGTGCCATAGATAAAGAAGTAGATTACAAGAAAATGAAGGTGTCCAATGTAGAGTACACTAGGCAAACCTATAGAAGTTAGTCCAAAAAGATAGCCAATTTTTTTTTAAAAATGGAATATAGGCATATGATAGTGGAAAATAATCTATACTTAATCATGATTCTAATGCATTTTATGGTTTGAAAAATGGATGAGCAAAAACAAAGATAGAGGCAAAACAAAGAATCTACCTGAAAATAAATGAAAGAATTGTATTGCTAAAATTGTTTTTAAATAGGGCAAAAGAGAATTCATTTTTAATTTTGAATTATGAAAGAGAGAAAAGAGAGATATAATACCAAATAAGGATAGTATGGTGAGGTAATTATTGGCTAGATGAGGAGGACACCCAACGATGGTAGTAGATGTACTAAAAGTATGCAACTATGGATCTCATACCAGTTTTTGAAATTTGTATTAAATTAAGTGAATTTTTGATAATTTTTTGTAAGTATTTATATATTTAAAAATTTAAAAAAATTAGATTCTAATGGTAGTAAATAGGAAGATGGGAAATGGGCTGGAAGGGTTTAGGAAGAAAATGAGAAAAATGCACATTTTGGGTAAAATGTACTAGGTTAGCACATAGAACATACAAGTTTGACCAAGTTGACCTAGTAGGTTAAAATAGGGTAAAATACATATGGTCAACCCAATAATTATGGGTAGACCTAATATAATCTACAAGTTGAAAAGCTAAAATAGAATGAGTAACTAGTTTGTAAGGGCCAGAATGAAAACTTAGAACCAGGGAGGGGAAAATAAGAGGTCTAACTTAGAATTTGAAGTCAACTATGACAAAAATAGGGAAATTTTTGTCAAACTAAGTTGACCAAGGAACTAGAATAATCAAAAAAAGTGTGTAAAAAGCTAAAAGAGGGCTAGAATGGCCTGAAATAACCAAAGAAAGGCAAGAGGGACCAAACAAGCTAGAAATAGGATAAAATGAACAAGGTAAAAGAAATTAGGCTTGTTTTAAATTAAAATTGTAAAAATGATGTGTAAATAATGTATTGTGATTATAAATGATATGGAGGAACTAATACATCCTTTGTTATTTCTTGATTTTAGATATGGCTAAGATTTTGGAGGTTAGTGGACATGTCTTGGTTATCAAATTTGTTAGAGAGATTGATAGATGGAGATCAATCTAGACTAATAGCCATAGGTCTAGGAGGTATATCTAAGATATGATAGATCCCCCTCAACACTGATCTACTAGTCATGTTTCTAGGATGTTAGGAATGGTTGACTAACACCTTCATATGGGAATTGGATGGGGATCACATTAGAGGATGTTCATTCCATCTTTGGGCTTCCCATAGTAGGAATATTGATGACTAGAGGGATACCAGATAGCTTAGAAGAGAGGAGAGCCTTAGCCAAATGGGATATAGGCTCAAAGATGATATTGAGAGGATAGAGATTTAGTATGATGACATGTATATATATCTCAGATTCTAGATCTCTAAAAGGTGGTGATAGGCCTTGTGACACATTAGGTGCTTTGTCACAAGACAGATGACAATGTACCACTATTCATGGTAGCCTTGAGAAGGATGATGATGGAGGAGGGAGTATTATAAAATATAGGTTTTATCATATAATTCTAGCTCATACATGATTTGTTTGAGATTTTGGTCAGAGGATACAAGACTGTGGGATCGATCATAATACTGACATCACGGATATATGAGAGATTCCTCATGTATCGATTAGTTGGTTTGACCCATACAATTGATGATAGGTTACCTCAAATACAAAGATGGAAAGAGGACAAGGTATCATGGGCCATGCCCCACATTTTAGAACTATAATCAGTGAGATGCATGGATATTATGTGGTAGTTGTATGGGCACATAGTAGCTACATGGGCAAGTTGACACATAGTTACACTAGAACTAGAGAGGAGAGAGGTGATTGGACACTATGGGCTTACCTCATCTAGTGACACTAATATTGATTCCTGATTAGTGGGCTCAGCATGTGAAGGAACCATAAGGGAAGAGGGTACTCAAACCACTAATAATGAGGTTAACATTGAGGCCATGTAAGGAGTGACCAAAGACTGATTAAGCATGAGAAGTGGTATAGGAGGAGGTGGAGGTAGAGATACTAGATATATCACTACCAGCCCCATAGTGAGATGAGTAGTGGACACTAAGGACATGACAGTGATAGAGATAGGAGAGAGTGGAGACTATAGACATCCCAGATGATCCCATAAATGCAATATAAGAGATGATAGAGAGACCACTTAGATTAAGTTTGAGATGGACACAAGCCATGATAGATAGGTTTGAGATGAGGAGGTGATCTACTAAGGAGGTACTAGGAGGCCACATAGATGGGGAGAGTATGCTATGTGATTATGCAGATGATGATATCATAGGAGCTGAGACACATATATGTATGAAAATGGTTGAATTATTTATTAAGTTTTTATTTCTTAGTAGAGAGATATAGATAGATATTATGAGATATGATAATGATCTAATATCCATTTGGTGTGATTTTATAGGTATACCTAAGGATGAGGAATAAATATGGGGGTCCATAGTGAGGGGAGCACTCCATGACATCCTAAATGAGACTCTACATCCATATGACCCCATGACATTAGAGGATCCAAGTTTACCATCTAACCCAACTCAGGTGAGCTAGTTTAAATTAGCTAGTGAGGTAGCGAGGTAGATACATGTCTAGAGAGAGATGGTGTAACCACTAGTAGAGATGGGTTCAAGTGAGAGACAAGAATGGTAAGCCTTGGTAGATGAAAGAGTTACACATATAGATATAGTTACATAGATGATGTAACCATATATAATGATGTAAACTTAGTTGACTCAAACACATATGGCAACCTAGGATGAGTTGGTGTAGGCATAAGTGTAGATAACACAACTATAGGGATAGGTCGAGGGATTGAGATCTTAGACTACCTCATTACATCATACCATTTTAAGGATTCGGACTAAGGCCTCAATAGGCAACATGGCTAGGCCATGAGATAGATAGGGTGGAGCTCAACCCTAGTGATAAGGCTTTGTATCTGGTTGTATATGTTGTATCAAAATTATGGCATATATATATGATGATTATTTTGTCTTATTGGCATTGGTTGTGTATGTTGTCTTTATGATGGCTATGTTTGTTCCTTATGGTTGAGTTTATGGATTATTTAGATATATTATTTTCTAGCACATGTATTTAGATTTGTTGTATATGTTATCAGAAATATATGTGGTGTGGTTTCTTTTATAACATTATGGAGTACACATGCATGGTTAAAAATAAATGGGGAAAAAAGACTTGGAAAAATATGATCAATCAAAGAAATGTACTACACACTAGTTCAAGTTGGGAAATGCATAATAAAACAAAATAACTAAGTATAAAAATCTAATAAAATGGAAAACAAGATGGTAAAATGGGATTTAATTTCAAACCAATGTAAAAGATTTTTTAACCAAATTAAAACATGTAAAATCATACTAAATATCATGTTGGGAAGTATGACAAACAATGTAATAAAATGGAAAGTATGTAAAAGGGCACAAATGGTAATAAAAATAAATAAAAAATTAAGTCAATCAATTATACTATTTTGTGATGGGAAGTACAAAAGAAAAACAAAATTTACAAAAAATTGGTCTTAAATTTATCATACAAAATTCAAGCTAGGAAGTATGAGAAATTCAAGAAATGGTTGTAATCTTACATGCACTCAGAAAATAAGAAAATAAAAGGCAAAATAAAATGAAGTAAGCATAAAACACACTAAATATCAAGATGGGAAGTATGCCAATGACATATAACCTCTTAATCAATTGAATATTATCTCTTATTTGACACATGTAATTTGAATGGTGACTTGTTAATTAAAATTTTTTGTGAGGAGGGTTAGGTCCTATCCATGGTCTTACACTTCAACTCATAAAATAAAATCCCAAGGGGATGTCAAAATGACACTGGCAAGTAGAAGGATAAGGGATGCTAAATCAAGGATGTGGGTAATAGGATAGAAAAGGTGGTAATTTGTGAGTAATTTTGGGTCCTGTCCATGGTCTTATAAATCAACTCACAAATGATATCCCATGGGGAGTGATCAGTAAGTGAAAAAATATTTCCCAATCAGAAATATGAAGGAAAAGGAATGAAAAAGGGAGTGTAATAATCAATAAGTCATCTTATGAGAAGACCTTAGTAGACAAGAGGCATACTAAGGACATTAAAATACACTAAGGGACTAGTGGTCATCTATATATAAATGAAACCTATTTGATATAGAAACAAATATTTATAGGCAAATAGGTGTGCTACTAAGATCAACTCATGATGGTAGATTGATACAAGGAAAAGTAAAATGGACTTACATTCCCATGACATGTTTCTTGCTCCTTAGGACCCCTTATAGAGCCATCAATATACTAAAAAGATTGGGTACTTACGTGAGAAATTAGGTAGCACTAAAAAAAAGTATTCTCCTATTTTTAATCTAATATCCTACTGCACCCCAAAGGACCTTGGATCTACCATGAGGCCAACTATGGAGTATGAGATTCTACTAGAAGGATATGTTCTTTGAATCACATCTTTTAGTGTGATTAGAATTTTAAGAATATTTAATATTTTTACCTTTTGTTTAAATGATTTATCTTTTAAATTTATTTTGATGGATTTTTTAGATTCCTCCTCCATATGTATTTGGAATGACCAATCATGAGGGATATAGTGATACACACAAATAATTTATACTCTAAGGATAAATAAAGCTAAGTGACATAATACAAAAGACTGACTAGATCACTTAGGCTTGATAGTGAATTGAGCATGTGATCTCAAGTCTAAATCATGTATATGTTTAGTTTGTGGAAAAAGGAAGAAGGAAAAAAGGATATCCAAAGGAGGATGGTGAAAGGAAATAGTAATGAGAAATATTGTTTGCTAATTGATCACATGATCATAGGAGATAGTAATCAAAGGGAAGAGGGTAGATATAATCAAGTCACCATGATAACTATCTGTGAAAAATAAAGATAAGAAAACAAATAATCATGAAGATATAAGGGAAGATTTTTGATAGAAAATCTGAAGGAAAAGAAAGCAATGATAATTGAAAAAAATAGCAATGATAAGAAAAATACAAATATATGTGAAATGTAAAACAATAACATAAGCTAACTATAGTACAAAAAGAAGGAGAAACATGATATAAGATTAAAAATAATTTTACATAGTGTCAAATGATATAATCAATATGGAAATAAGATTGGATCACACATCCAATCCAAATAAAAAATAAGGATGCACCATGCATGTTCTCATAAATACTAGTAAATCTATCCATACACATTATCCAATACATTGGATAAGTCTCTATGAAGTTAAATTCATAATGATGCTAAGGTCTCATCAATATTTAGTGAATATAGGAAAAATACTTCTATTCTGATATCTATAACTAAAAAAGTAATAATACTCAAAGGATCATGTGGAGGAGGAAAATTAGGCAAAGACTAGTCAAGAGAATGCATAAAAATAGGATCTATGGGAGAAGAAGGAATCACAAGTGGAGAAGGATCCATAGGTGAGGGAGGATCCACAAGTGAATGAATCATGGGTAGAGGAACAAAAGGTGGTTAAGGGGCCACAAGAGGTGATGGAACCACTATAGGTGGTGCCATGGGAGAAGAAGGAGGAACCTTCTTGTGGGAATGACCTATGGGATAAATGGTAGAAGGTCCAGGGATGGATACAAGGTGATCTGTAAGATGTTGTTAAAGAATTTAACAATGATAATTATGATGCATGACACATAGGTTCCATATATAATATACCTCACCATACTTGGTTAGATATTCAAGAAGTACCTTTGGGGGAGGTATGTCTTTGTCTGATGATGGGGAAGAAAGATGCAAGGTATCAAGATATTGTCACAACTTATGCCAATGGGTGGAAGAGTGATTATCTATCCCATGGAAGCAACAGATACACTTATGAGTGGTTTTAGGAGCACTAATGGAAGAAGGTGAAATAGGAATGGAAGTAGCTAAAGAGGACTCATCAGCCCATTTGGTGGGCAAAGAATCCATCTTAGGTAGTGGAAGAAAATTATCATCAGGGGAGGGTGGTGATTAGGAAGGAATGAAACTAGGATCAATAAGAGGAGCACTAATAAGAGAATAAAGAAGAGAATAAACAATAGTAGGATAGGAAATAGGCTCAACTAGAGTGGAAAAAGGAACAACCTTAACTATAACTAGCCTTACTAAAGGAGGGGCAGGATTCATAGAAGGTCTAAGGAAGACCACCCTAGGTGTGGTAAAGTGATAATATCTAGTCATAGCATGATCCAAGAGTATGGTCCTAAGTGGATCCTTATAAATTGGAGGCATCGATCTCATCTCTACCCTATGATAAAGAGGAAAAATACAAGAATTAGGGACTATAAATGAAAGAGAATGATGAGATGTACGAAAAGAATCAAGTAAAGAAGAGTGTTAACAAGCAATCTTGACATCATGGGACTAGACAAGGCTGCATAAAAGAGGATCATCTAAAGAATAGACATCATCATAATCTAGAGTATGAAGATTAATGACACAGGTTAGGATGACCTTGTCATTAGAAGAAGCTTGGTGAATAGAGTTCTTAGTCTTGGTTAAGACTAAATAAATGTCATAACAAGGAGGCTTGTGAGAATGAGGCTATAAGGAAGAAAAAAGATATGAGATGAGATGAGGTAAGAGATCATAATTTTTTATCTTTAAGTTAATCTCATCAAGCTCATCATCATTAGAGTCTAAAAGGTTGGGAGGAATGTTACTAATGAGTTCAGGATGCCCATTATAACTTTTGGTTGAGTTGATAGGAAAGTTAAAATGCTACAACTCATAGAATGGAACACTAGGCAAAGGTTAAAGAGTAGTAATCTTGAAGACACCATGATCCTATAATTTTTTAAAATTCTAAGGGTTAGTATCTCCTTGAATCTTGTAAATGGCTCCATTATGAGGAAATTTTATGCATTAGCAAGTGGAAGATGTGACATCTTGCATATGATGAGTCCACAGCCTACCAAGAAAAATGTTATATGAAAGGGGAAAGTTGAAGATCGTCATCTTCACATGAATGGTAATAGGTGGGATAGTAATCAGAAACCACACACACACTAAGGGAGGCATTTACCTTCTATCGTATCCTTGGCATATGTTATGTGTAGACTTGAGATTGCATTCATAATACCCAAGATTCTTAATGAAATCAATGGAGGTGACACAAGTGCCAAAACCTTCATCAATAAAGGCTTGATTAACTTGTATATCACCTATTTGGATGCTAATAAATAATGGAATATCATTTGCATGAAGCAAAATCTCATCCAAAATCATATATGTGATAGGAAATCATAAATAAAGAGAAGTTTCTATAGTTTTATCAATGTTAATAGACATCTCTTCACATTTTTGCAAGACACTATCCTCATATCCAAATAAAGTAGCTTCTTGTCCTGCTAGAGGAGGGTGAGGGATATTTATCTAGAATAATATTTGAATAAGGCAATTTATATGATGTGGGAATGTCCTCATGAGTTCAACAAAATGGATTTGGGATGGAAGATTAGTAAGTTCTGCAATGGGATCCCACTCATCATAACCCATAAGGATATTATTAGATATATGTGTGTAATGATTAAGAAGGTCTTTAGAAGGTGGATCTAAAGAGCATTGAAACTTATGTTGATAATAATTATAAGGCTAAAAATAAGGTTGTAAATTATTTTTTGAGGAATAAGTAGTTGTTTTAGATTGATCTTGAAGTTTGGAAGAAGAAGTGTTAGTAGAAATTGGATTGTCATTAGTATTAAAAGATGGTGTGAGAGAAGTTAAAATAGTATGAGATGTGTCATCCAAGGGAAAATAATAAATTAGATCATCAAAATAAATAAGATCTTCTTTCCCTAACTCATTTAAATGAGTTGGAGAATAATCTTGGATAACATGATATGTCTTATAGGAAGGAGGAGTCTAGATAGGTTGTAAATCAATGAAAGCGACCACTCTTCACATATTGGTCATGTTAACCACCTTATCTTCAAAATTCAGCTCAACAAGAGTTTATATGTTATTGGTGGAATAAGTGGTATTATCTTGAATTTTTTGGATTGGTTGATGATTAGGCAAGGGGTCTTTATAGATAGCTAAATGAGTATTTGCTTGATTTAAGGACTATTTTTTGACATATGATTTATATTCTTTGAAAGCAATCTCATAGGCTTGTTGATGCTTATGAATAATGGAATCACGATAAAAAATTTGGCCAAGAATAAATTCTATAGCTAAATTACAAATATATCTACAAGTCTCATGAGAGTGACCCCAGCTAGCATGAAACCAACAAAATATATTGGTGTAATACCATGATTTCATAGGTCAATTAGGTTCAAGATCTTGAGGGAGAGGCCTAGGTAGATGTTTAAGTGATTTGGTTGAGGATAAATAATTATCAACATTAATGTTACTTGTTGAGAAATGAGGATTAGTGTATTATTGAGAGGGATTTGATTTCGAAGAAGGGGTAGGAATGACAACTTAAACATTGTGAATGGTGTCATATGAATTGATAACACCATCATTGGTAATATTTCAATTTTTGTTCTTTACTAATAGATGAGGAAAATCAAATTGATACATGAGTAAATCTTGTCTTTTAGCTTAATCGATGGCTTCCTCCAAGGTATGTGGAGAAAGGGTACGGACTCGATATTATAATTTAGGAAATAAATAATTTGTAAAGAGATTATCATCTACCATATTATGATCACATTTATTTTATAAAGTATTACATTGCTTAACAAAGGCTTGGGCAATTTCATTTTCATTTGGTTTCTAATTGATGAAATAGGTCAAAGTATTCTCAAGAAGATCACTAGTTTGAAATTATTACACTAAATCATTTACTAAGTCCTCCAAACTAGTCATAGAATGTGTTCTAAGTTGATTTTACCAATCCAAGGAATCACCCATGAAGGTTTTGGTTAAGATTTTGGTAGTGGCAAAGGTTTTTAATTTGACCCAATCGTTGTAAAGATTTTTAAATGTCTTGAGATGAAGGGTAGGATTGGTTAATCCATTGTAATAAATTGTAGGTGTTATACCTCCAATATCAATGTTATAAATTTGAGTGGTAAGAGGTTTATTTTTTAAATGTTTGGTGACTTTGTTGACTAACTGATGTTGAGGGATGAGATTACCTTGAGAATCTTAAAGAGGAGGAGGAATACTTTGGTTATGTGAGCCCCAAGCCATTGGTTGAGGATTGTCATTTGAATCATTTGATTCATATTATGAGCTTCTAATGTGTACCACTATTAGTGTTGATATGAGCTTGAGAAGAATTATGAGAATTTGAGGCACTAGTGGAAAAAATTTCGTGTAAATAAAAAGATGGACTAGTAAATGGTTGAGAATAAGAAGCACTATGAGAATGAGTACCTTGGGTATAAAATGATGAACTAGTGGAAGTATTAAGGATAGTGGATATTATGAGAGGCCCACTAGATGTAGAACTTACCATGTTAGTTGAGATACTAGGCACGGAGGTGGAAGAAGTTAAAGAAGAAGATGCCATAGTATGAGGAGTCAAAATTGAAGGAAGAGGTTGAGAAGCAAAGAAATCATTACCCCCAATTATATTTGAGAAATTGGGAGTAAGAGAATGAGGTTATTCAAATTTATGCCTAATCATGAGGTTATAGATGGTGGAAGGATCCATCCCTTTATGTTGACGGAATTATGTGATAAAGAACTTTTTTTTTAGGAGTATACTATAACTCAATTTGATCCTCTAAGAGAAGAGGAATGTTTTGTTGTAAAGAAGTATGAGGACTGGTCCCATATTCCATCATGAAAGTTAGAATATGAACATTACTAGAATTTACAAAAGGAGCCCTACTTTGTTTATGAGAGACCCTATTAGGATTGGTAAATTCCATCATGTCTATTTATTAAACTTCATAGTTATCACCAAACATAAATTATATGATAAAATAAAAATAGACAAGATGAGAAAGCAAAGGATCAAAAAATGATTGACATTAGTACTAGGTTGATCTAGTTGACCTAGTGTAAAAGAGGGACTAAAAAACTATATTAGGTCCATAGTATCAACCCAATTCAGTAAAAAATGACTAGTAACAAAAGTTAAAGGTGTTATAAATAGTACTAGGTCAGTCGGGCTGACCTAACATAGTTTATAGGGGCTAAAAAAGATACTAGGTTGATAGAGACGACCTAGCACAACAAATAGGGAAGAAAAGAAAGATGATAACAAGCTATTAATTGAAGTAAAAAAATTACAAGTAATGTAAGAAGGTAGTAAGTACTGAAAAGGAAACAAATTGTTAATTAAATTGATGTTAGATAATCCAATTGATGCACACAAAGCAAAATCTTGCACTAAAATTTGGCTAATGCAATATTTTTACACACACAATTGATCAAAGAGCAAGCAAACAACTTGAAAGTAAAGCTAGCTACTTGGTCAACCTAGAATGTTGATTGGATTATTAAGAATTATATTAAGTGTAAAAGGGAAATTGGCTATAAGTAAGGTACTAGATAGAAATCTAAGTAAAGTTTTAGGTAAGTTTAGGATGAAAAGGATTGTAGTGGTAATGATACATGATTGGTTTTAGGGCCTATCCCCTCACTTTACACACTGCAGTGATGAGGGTGTCAGGTGCTTAGCTAAAATATACCATTAACCATGCTTTATACTTGACTAAAATAGTAAGTTGACTTTCCCCTTGGTGATGAAATCCAAGTACGTAGACTTGAGTAGTCAAATATGTAAATGCTTGTTTATGTTTATGTGGTTTGGCCATATATACAAAAGAATAGAAATAATGTAACTAAAGAATTAATTGAAAACTACCTAATTACACTATGTGAGTTATTATAAGTATGCAAGAAACTAAAAAGAGAGATGTGATTAAGAATATGTTAATTAAAACTTTGAAACAAGGTATAGTTGAGAAACTAAATGGACAATCATACATAATAGGGTTGATAAGGTCAAACTTGTATTATGGAATCAAAGTCTAAAAATGAACTAGGTCGATCAGGTCAACCTAGTTATTTTAGAACACACAACTAGGTCCATAGGGTCAACCTAGTTGATTATTTAGGGGTATTTTTAAAGACTACAAACTATGAGAAGAAAGTATAGAAATAGAAAGATACAGAGAAGTGGAAACTCACTTGAGTGGTTTAGAGATGAAAACATAGAAGATTGTTGATCAAGAACCTTGGAGAAAACTACCAAAAACCTACAAACTAGGTCAAGTTGGTTGACCAAGCAATACAATTACCTATTAAAAAGTATTGAAAATACACTAAGTTGACCTGGTCAACCTATTTGACTAAATAAGAAGTCTAAAAATTGGTGAAAATTACATTGGGTCAAGTTAGTTGATCTAATTATTTGAATAGAATTTTGTAAGTTTTGAAACTTGTACTGGGTTGAGCTGGTCGAGCCAATTACCTATTCTTAAAAACATGTGTACAAATATAAATAAATTGGGTTAATAGGTTCAATCTATCATAGTAAAGATATGATAAAAATAATGATGAATAGAAATGAAATAAGTGAAAGAAATCCTACAATGTATATAGAATCCTAATACATGAAAGAGAATAATACAAATGCACTATCTATCTACTCTTACAAAGGAGGAATAAAGTTGTGAATACTTACATTCAAAGATGAACCCATTAAGCCTCAATCTCCCCCTTGGCTAAGGTAATTTGTAAGATATTATCGTAGTATGTAAAGATAACTAAGATAAATCAACTCTAAGATACACAACCTATCCAAGCATCTAAAATACTTATCCGCAAGATGATATCAAAGATCCAAAGAAAGTATTAATCCCTAAATCTTTATTCCCCAAGAATAATGTTCAATAGGCAAATGTTCATTTGCACTTATTCACTTAATTCTTCTCTCTTTTCAAATGGTGGTAAATGACCTTATATATAGTGGTAACTTTCCATAAAAACTTTTGATAATGTTGGTTGTGTTAGGTCAACCTAATCATCCTATTTCATTTTCAAGGCTAACTCTCTAGGTATGTGATAGGTTAGCCAAGAGGCCAACAAACCAAAAGAGGGAAAAAGTCCCAAAACTTTACCAGGTTGACTTGGTCAACCTAGCACAACCGATAGGTCAAAAGGGTGCTAAGGCAAGAAATGAAGGATAAAACATAGCAAATGATGGGAATAGATAGGACTAAGAAGAATAAGCTTGGGTTTAATGGTTTTAGGAGGCTAAAGTGTGGATTACAAGAGGTAAAAGGAATGACAATATTATAAAGCATCAATGGTCTACCCACCCCTTTCCTAGTGCAACCCTTAAAGCATGAACTTATAGAGATTGAGACTCGCTAGGTTCCTTTAAGATAAAAAGAATTAGTAATAAATAAAATTTAAAAATATTATGTGTATACATCATAGTCATTTAACATGGTACAATAACCTACTCCACTTTTGATTAAAAAAAATTGAACATAAATAACCAATAAAGATACTCAGCAAGGGCAAAGAGCCACTTCACAAATCACCTCCTATAGTGAGTATAGCATAGGACACACATAAAAGGGTTATATAGTTTTCATACATAGATATGCCTCATGATATCTTATTTACATTATTATGTCAAGAGATGATTACACTTACTTATACTCATCACCATATAACACATTGTCTACATAAGATATAAAATAAGCCACGTTGTAATTTTCATAAGATAAATGGACATTCAAAAAATAATTATTATACACTTAGATATCGTATTGACTAGTATGTAGATAGAGGCCTTATAAAATTCACACAAGGGGAACCAAGATCTCAATCTCCATAATCTCTGAGATCACACTTCTCTATAATTAAGTTATCCCAAGATATTCCCTTTAAGGAGCCATTCGTTACTCATCATATGAGCCATGTGGTTTCTAGGACACCTATTTATGAGAAATCTCATACACCATGGATTCAGTAGAGATGGAAGCTATTTCATAGAGATTAGAGCATGGTATTAGTTGACCCACTGATTAAAATATTTGGAAACATTGAAAAATATCATAGCATAGTCTCAATTCACACATTGATTAATATATTTAGCAACAATCATAGAGATTAGAGCATATCATTAGTTTACACACTGATTAAGATATTTGGCAATAATCATATAGATCATAACACAGTCTCAATTCACACATAAATTAAGATATTTGGAAATAATCATAGATATTAGAGAATATTTTTAATTAAACTAATGATGAAGATGTTTGCTAGAGATCATGGAGTTCATATCACATTTTTAGTAAGATAACCAATCAAGCTCTTTGCTACAAAGTCTACACACCTAGCTAATAGTAGTGTACCACATGTAGTATATGCTCTAGATTCTACTTCTAAAATGACATAGCATGATCAATATGGTCATTTATTCACCATGCCATCTTATTTTATATAGTACATAATATAGTAATATGATCCACATGCAAGTATCCTATGAGACTTTTATAACACCCATACTAATAAATAGCATTCCTAGTACACTATACATTGTTATTTAAACAATAATAAATAGATGATCAATTCATTACCATTATTTAGACAAATATTATATTTCCATGTCACCACTTAACAGATTAAAAATAATTAAACACATGTAAAAATGCACAATGTAACAAATCAAGATACCAATATACATAATGCCCATATAACAACAAACATATATATATATATATATATATATATATATATATATATATATATATATATATATATATATATATAACTCAGAATATAGTTTCAATGTAGATGTTATAAATCAATCAATAATTGAAACTTGGCCACTAGGACCAATCCCCTCACTCTCACTCTTGTATACATATATACTAGAATTGGAGGCCCCTTTATCCCTCCATGACCTTAATCAAGGCCTAAATTTACTCTCTTTCTCCCCTGTAACACACCCAACTTGACCAAACACTCTATATGCTCTCATTGTATATGTATATAGTCATCCATTATCTACATAGTTAGCCCATCTAGAGCACCAGGTATGGGCATAGTCCATATCCATAACTCCACACATGCCTCATCCTTGTTATCATCTACCCACCTATATGCCATAAT
This sequence comes from Torreya grandis, assembly GCA_037957365.1. NCBI lineage: Eukaryota > Viridiplantae > Streptophyta > Pinopsida > Cupressales > Taxaceae > Torreya > Torreya grandis. The sequence continues at coordinate 4,664,865 of JARHVA010000467.1, read as the reverse complement.
AGTTATGGTTACTCGATCAAACAAATGAGCATGGACACAACCAAAATCCATGGACATCTCCACCAATAAATCATCCATGACATCATTAGGGATATATCATGTTAGTACTTAGAGTGTAGAGTCAATGTTAGTCTCCTAATACTCATCATCACTTAAACCTATGTATACCAACACAATGCATCAAATACATACCTATATAAATACATAACAAATTAAGAATATACACAAACATATAATAACAACCTACCATCAACAACCCTAAGGGGCTTAACATATAACACATCCTCTATGATGGTCCCACCTCTTGGAAATAGATGTGCCCATCTATGCTCCCTCTATTAGGATACATAGGCATCAATATTATTATATTCAAAACACCTCACCCTATATTTTTATCTAAAAAGTGAGGACCCTCTTTAGTTTTTGGAATAGTGAGACTCTTATTTGGGTATCTATGTGTTTTAAGGACTATGATGGTCATTATTATCTATATAAATTTGGTGCTTTTAATGTTGAATCATGTCATGGTATACTTTTTTCATTCAGAAGCACCTATTCAAACTAACCTATTCATGAAAAATATAGAAAGAATGGATTTGCATGAAATAAATTTAGATTAATTTGTTTTAAAAAGATTATCTTTGACAATTTTAGTCTTTGGTGACTTTATTTATGAAGCTTCCATTTAGAAACTTTGTTTTAGAAAGATACCCTTTGAAAATATTCTCATTGGCAACATTTTCTTCCAAAGGATTTCATCAAAAAGTTCACTTTGGTAGTTTCGGTCTTTGATAACTTTATTTCAATAACTCTTTTTTTGGTAACTTTGTTTTGGTAACCTTGTTTTAGAAAGCTTCTGGATGGAAGCCTTTATTTGTAAAGTCTTTAGAGCTTATTCATCTATGAATTTTATATCAAATACTTTAGTTTGAAAAGATTCTCCTCAGCAACATTCAGTTTTAAGGGATTTCATTGGAAGGTTTGTTTCAAAAATATTCTAATTAGAAACTTTATCACTAGAGGATTTGTATCAACGACTTTCATTTTGGGGATATTCACTCCAAAAACATCATTTTAAGGACTTAGTTATTAGAATCTTTATACTGGGAAGTTTCATTCAAAAGATTTTCATGAGACTACTTTCACCCAAACTAACTCTTTTGAAGAGTAATTAGTCATTGGTGACTTTATTTCAAAAACTTTGTTTTAAAAACTTTGGAATAAAATATTTTAGAGCAAATATTTCTAAAGGACATTCTATGCTTCAGAATATTTTGTCCCAAGCCAAAGTTTACTTGTATTGACTAGACTACATAATGACACATAAAAGAAAGGAAATGTTACACCATGGCACCCTGAATGACAAGGCATCTCACATGGCATGTACACTATGACAGGGTGATCAAATTTGAATGTAATGAAGGTGATGAACTCATAGAAATTAATGATTAAGGGAACATAAATTGAAATCAATGCAAAAACCTATTTACATTGAGCCCCCAACCAAGTTCACATCATTTCATCTTTGAGTTTGAGTAAACTTTAGCCTTAAGTGATCCTAAAATCCATAATTTCTATTAGATTTATTTATGATCCATGAAATTTTGTTCATTGATATACACCATTATCAAAATCTTGTAACATACTAGTACTCATCAAACCACCATGGCATCATCATCTAGGTCCTATAAAAGAGTGTTAACACCATCTAGAATCTCAATTAAGGATTTTATATAGTACTTAGACATTGTGTTTGATACTACTACATTTGTTGAATGTTATCCAAATTACTCATAATTATGAGAAGTAGTGGAAAATATAGACTCCTTTACACTTGAGGAAGACGTCTTAGCTAAACATAAGTAGCTAGTAAAAGACCTTATCCCTTTCAAATGTTAATCCCTATACTATATAGCTAAAAATCTAGAGGTTATGTCATGCATAGATTTACTATGGGGCCTCTACTTCAAAGGGAGAATAATGGATGATAGATACCTTCACTATGTTGACAATAATACAGTCATCATGTATATGGAAGGTGAGGTGTTTAATAGGTATTTAAGCCTACCTATTCCAGATGTCACTTTAAATTTACACATTATTATTACCTAGAAAAAATTGAATAATGTAAAATGAGTGTTATAGAGGTGGCTTCTCCCAAGAGAAATTTTTACTTTGAAGAACATGTCAAGAGACCTATCCCCATCACCTATTTATAAATGGGATTCTATGTGGGAATGTCACTTCTAAACATACTTTTTGGTCATGTGAGTATTTACTTCCTACACATAGAGTGGGTTCCCCTTTTGGACTGACTAAGTACCTCAGATTGCACCTATGCTTTGGGGGAAGTGATCAATGCACACCTCCAAGAACAAATCTTACATAAAGACAAGAGGCCACTGGGAGGAAACTTTTACATGATGTTTCATATGTTAGACATGATCATGGGGATAATGTATAGACACAATGGATTCTAGTGGGATCCAAACATAGAAGTCATCAAGAATAGAATTTATGACTATTATAGTTTTGTACACATATGCTGCTATGTTAGAAACATATCAAAGATTGATAAGGATCTCTATCCTCAAGTCTGAATGGCCATCCACAAATAGCATTTGGAAATAATTTCCCCAACATAGCTCAGACACTTGCCAACAACATAGGATACTATTGGATCTATGTGGAATACGTAATTATTATGGTGGATGGACACAAGGTACATCATCTTCAACTCCCAAATTTCATTCTAGACAAAGTAGCTGACTAGTAAATTATATACCAAATATGGAATAACATTGATGAGTAATTGACTAGAAATAAGAAGGCTACATTCCAAGGATCCCAAATTACCATTGAATGAATGTAGTATACAATTCATAGGCATTTCAAGGAGGTTTTAAATGTTAAGAAGGCATATGCATTACTTACCCTCCATCATAGAGATTGGTATCCTTATGGCAAGGTCAAAATAAGATTCATACCCTTGGCCTCACTTAAAAACATAATCCAATGGATCATGATTTTATATTCTTAAATTCCAAATATGATGAGGATGTTAAGGAAAGGACCACAACTATAGGATTTATTGAGGACATGTTAAGAGTGATACATGGAAAACCATTTCTTACACTTAGTGAAGAAAAAAAAGTTTAGGATCTCACCTATTAGGGGATGGTGATCTTCTAATTTTTAGAGTGGTAGTCAATCACATATACCAAAAAAAGAGGTAAAATATCCCTAAATAGCTCAATCCCAACCCCAAAACTAGTAAAAATTAGCAAGTGAGGCACCACTCATTAGAGCACATGATGAATAATAATAAGAGAATAAATACCTAGATCTACTTAAGTAGAAGAGGAACCAGTGATCCTAGCTTAACCTTTAATATTTGAACTGATACTAGTCAAGCAAGAGTTAGCTGAGGAGATAAATTAAGCAAGAAATAGTGCACAAAGGGAAGAACCCAAGACCATATGCATAAAATCATCTAATGAAGAGGAAATAGTGGTTTCTTTAGCCATAACACCTAACATTATTCCCCCTTCTCTTTCCCAATAGGAAACAGTTCCATAAGCTATTAGAGTAACCAATTGATATCAAAATAGGCCTAAGATATATAAACCATAGACCCCTCCAACACAAGAGGTGGACAAGATGACTTGTAATAGGCAAAGGTGTTAATACTATAAGGAATCAAGGCTAAGGTACCTATCACAAGTGAAACATATGGTAAGGGTCTTTTGCTCACATCCCCTTTAAGTATTTTCCATTTAATTTCCTTACCTATAATTTATATCACCCCTTGGATAATGGTATTTATGTTCATTCCCTAATAGGTATTTTTCATAGGTTTACTTTTCATGCATCCATCTATGAATTTGCTTGCAACCGCTACACCTACTCCACCCTTCACTACTATGGTTTCCATTCCATTAGTACTATCTTTGTCCATTATAACCATTTCCCAATCCATAACTCCAATTTTATCTCCTTTTACCCAATTGGGTTTACCCTTACCTTTTTCCATTCCAATGACCATAACCATAGTAGTTAACACCAAAAGGGTGCCTAGTAAGTAGCTGGTATTATTTCTCCATCCAATGCCACAATAAGGAAACATAGACTAGTAAAAAATCATATGCACAAGTGGAAGCTTAGCCCTTAGATCCCTCAAATCTCACTCTTCTAGATTGGGCTAAGGAATTAGGAACTTTAACCTCTATGAGGCCCAATCTAAAGATAATTGAACTACCAATGGTGAGCTCACTATTTGATAAGGCCATATAATTAGTATAAGGGTGAGGAAGAGGAAAATAGAAGAAAGCTCAGGCAAGAATTTAATCATGGAGGAAAGGGAAGAATTTTACTCCCTTAACAAGAATCAAAACAAACAAAAGGGAAAATTTTATATGGAAAGTACCCTTGAAAAAAAAATTGAAAGGTATGTTCAAAATTTTGAAGGGTACTTTCAACAAAATTTCTATGGAGCATAAGTCCTATTTTCTTTGGGAATTTTGCCCAAGAAAAAAGTTTGAAAGAATTGAATTTATTTGGGAAAAGTACCAAGTTCAATTTATATGGGGAAATTGTTTCAGACAAAATATCCAAAATAATTGTCCCAATGAAGACAAAAGGACCTAAGTCTCAAATTCTTTTGGCAAGAGTGCAAAGGTCCAATCCCTTTAGCAAAAGTGAAAAAGACCAATTTACTTAGGGAAATTATTTTAGATAAAATGTCTAAAATAATTGTTTCAATAAAGGTGAAAATATAAAGTATAAATTATTTTAGGTATCTTGCACTTGTAAAAGGTCTAATAAAACATAATTCTTATGGGAAAAGTGTGAAATCAAAATCCTTCATGGAAATTGTCTCAAATATATTTTTTGAGATAATTATCTTGATAGATTGCCCAAAAGAATTATTATGGGACAATTGTGTTGAATAAAAACCCAAATAAGAAGCACTAAAGATAAATAAGTGCTTAGGATAAATAAAAGAGATAGAGAAGCCAAAGAAAAAGGGTTTAAGAAGAAAATAGGAATGTTGAAGATAAAGACCTAAACCAAATTGTTGTAGAACAAAGTCCTCAAGGAAATTTCCAAATTACAAAGGTGATGATATCATTGATGTATTTTGATAGACACATGGACATCAAATTTAATCTATAAGGACTATATATTAGGATTCACATATTCTTGGATGGCCGCATGAGCATCAATTTTAGACCTCATGATGTATCCATTTGTTTTCAAATAGAGGTAGATCTAATGACATGTATCTATGTAGAGAAGGATGATCTGATGGTGTGTGATGAAATATAAATAGTCAAGGAGCCTAGGACAATCATAGGAATGATAAGTGGCAAGCTCATAAGGTATCATTTAAATATCGAGCACATTCCTAGAGATTTATGGTATGTGTTCAAGTGTAAACAATCTGATTAATGATGCACATTCAGTCAAGAATTTTAAATAAAGCCCATAACTAACATGGGACCACCACTTGGTAAGAGCACATTAGCCTAATAGAATTGATAGAGTAGGATGTATATATCCCATAGAGATACCAAGTAGCACATACTTGAGGCAAAGAACAATAAATATCCAATAATGTTCTGCCCCTCAGATCATTATCTGATGAATCACATTTGCTCATCCTAGCTATATCTAATGGTGCATAGCCAATATTGAAAAGTTAAAGACCCTATGAGCAAATGTGGAAATGATAAGTGGAATAATTTCATACCATAAATTAGAAATCATGAATCTTACACAATATATATGGCTTGCATTTTATTAGTTAAGGATGATCTGATGATACAAGCTAAGGTGGATTTTTTAAAGGGCTTGGATTACACAAAGAAGTGATAAGTGTCCAAGATGGAGATAGTTAATTGACTTAGTCAATTTTATGCCCCAAAAATGCCCAATTAGATCTGATGTGGCATGCCAAATGTCATTATGTGGTAAGCTTTGGTCTAAAAAATTAAACTTGACAGCTTTTTCTTGGTTAGGTAATGAGTCAAATCACAAAAGAAGGTCCATGAGCCGTTCCAAAGTGAATATTTCTAATCATGATCATGGATAATTTTTGTTTCATGTCACAACCATATCATTCTTTATCCATGATTTTAATAATATGTTGTTCCATGGTTTTCACGAAAAATAAAGGTAGTTGTCTTGGAGTTTCTAGCTATGCAAGCAATTGTTCATCGCATCTCTAGGTAGTTGCACATGGTAACAAATTTTGTTCAATCTTTGCCAAAAAAATTCACCTTCTAGGTAGGTGTAAAGGGGCATATTTTGGTATTTCCACATAAGGACAAATTATATTTGGCTCCTCAAATGATTTTATCCCTCTAGCTATGCAAACAAGCCATCAAGAGTATCTTTAGGTGGTTATGAGTCTCTATCATTCCTCGTAGAGGTAGTTATAACAATGATTATTTTATTGCAAGTGGATGAAGATCTTAGGCATGGTAAAGGGTATATTCTAGTTGGAATTATCTTGATGAATGGGAAAGTTTGTTATCAAATTTTTTCAAATTGTGATCCATAATTCTAGAACTGAGAAAGGTAAAAATGTATAAATAGAAGGCTTGTCTTCTATTTGAGAGGTTGTTTGGCCAATGTGTTGGTCATTTTATTGGCCCATGTCTTCTTTAGTATGGGCTCTTCCAAGTTTTGGGATCACTATTATGTGTGTTTTATCTCTCTTTCTAAGGTGGTTATATATCTACAACCATGAGTAAGCTTTGAGATCATCTTTATGTGTCTCCCCTATCCAACATGGAGAAAATCCACCATACTTGTTCCTATGACAACATTTTGAAACATTGATGTGTGTAATATTTTATTGTAAAGTTAATGAAAGTAATTATGGTTCTTTGTTATTTTTTTGTTTAAGTGTAGTACTATATTTTACAAATGTTGTTGATAGGAAATCTCATTCCATACTCATTATTGGTTGACATATTAGGCTTAGAGCTAGGTTATAAATCCCTTTTTATGTTATATTTGGAAATATGTTGCTGAATAACTTGTTAGGGCACCCTAGGTTTATGGATTCAATGGGAAAAGGCAAATCACTCTTGGTAGTTCCAATAGCTTGCATTTAATTTTTTTGCATCTTTGCATCAAGTGATGTTATGAATGATTGTAGGAATCCTTGCTAATTTAAGAACTCCATCACACCACCCTCCCTTTTTTATAACTATCAAATTGTTCTAATTTATCTTACCCTATAAATAATATGCCCTTTGCATATCTCAAGTGTTATTTACCTATAGATGCATAAACATTGCATAATTAAAATGTGTCTATGATTTGTGATTTAAAGCCTTGCATTACAATATTTTATTCATCCCCTATGTTGTTGAAGATTATTTCGAATGAAGGTTTCAATCACATTCATATCTATCTTTAATAGCTTGTGTTTGGCATAAAACATTTGCTCATTCTATGTGATAACCCTTCCTAGGTAGAGTGAGTGAGTTTGGTTGTGTTTTAGTTAGATTTGTGTCTCTCTATGTCAATAATCCCTATGGAGGTTGAATTGCAGAATATCTTCATGTGAGCAAGTTTCCCCATAGGTCCTGTCACTTTAGTTTAGCCAGAGCCAAAAGTAGCAAGGAACTAACCATACCCTTTGTAAGTGCATCTTAGTCATTTTCTCTAGTCTGATACATTCTTGATGCCAAACCATTCCATGGCTATAATGACATACTAATGGGTTTCTCATCATTATTTGTCATTTTCTTCAAGTTTGAAAGGCCAGATTAGAGAGGTGTAAAACTAGGAACCAATACTCTTCTGACACCATTATCAAGGATTAAATTGAATTCCAAGTTTTAGATTAAGGTAAAAACAGGTTTTGAAGGGATCTTGAAACCCTAAAACAAAGATAAAAAGATGAAGCATTTATGACCACAGGCAAAACCTAAAACCTACTACAAATAAGTATCATAAATAGGTTTTATATGGACTTGAAACCACCATAAAGACCACAAGTCATAACCTAGGTTTTACATAGACCTGGCTACTCCATAGTCAAAAGATTACAAAAAATCAGGAAACAAGACCAGATAACATGACCAGCTAAAAGAACTAGGCTATTCTTCTAGTTCCAAAATCATTTTCACTGCTTCCTTACCTTTCACAGTAGTGTCGTGAATGGAAGTAGCCACCGACATGGCTCCCTCTTGCATAGCTTTCTTTCTTGAGCTCTGTCTAGTCCTCTTACTAGGCCCCTCCAAGGATTTGATCTCCTCATTAGCTCTTTTTCCAATATTAATAGCTGCAGCACATATGTTAGATGTAACCTCCCCCATCTTCATTCTGCTTTCCTTGACGAGTTCCCTTAGGTTGTTCTCATAGTATTTGAGTTTGATGGGAATGTTTTTCATCTATTTTTCCATGTTATTGGTTTTGTTCCATATTGCCTTCTGGTTGTCTTCCATTATTTCCATTTTCCTTTTGAGATCCATTATCTCCTTATACATCCATGAATCGAGTTGGAGGATAGCCTCTGCTTTGCAATTAACCCATCTCGTATGTGTGTGCCTTCCATCATTCTACCTTTTATCACTCCACTCTTCTACATTCTTATTAGGACTGTTCCCACCTTCTTCAATGTGGTCCTCTCTTCCCCTTTGATTCTGCTCCTTAGTTTCGGCTTGAGCTCCCAAGTCCATTTCTTGGTTGTCAGCCTAAACTGTATTTTCCCTCTCATTTATCGAAATAGGGTCCTTAACAGGGTCATCCAGGACTTTATCATCCTTAAACACTTGCTGGTTTTCCTCAGAGTCATGTTCACTATTTTCAGACTTCTCTATGTTGACTCCTTTCTCATTCTTCTCTTGAACTTCTTCTTCCTCACTAGAACTTGAATTCCTACTTTCTGTTCCTCCCTCTTCCTCCAAGCTTTCCTCCCTAGACTTATCAGTTCTCTCCCACTCTATATCCTCATCAACATTCTGATTCTTGACACTGGGGGGCTTGATTTTATCTTTCCCTTTAACAATTTCACTCTTGTTACTCCGTGAATCCTTGTTTTTCCCAAAATAAGGGTTCGTAACCATGGCCTTATTCTTGCAATAGCCTTTAATTATCAAAATTAATCCTTCATGCAAAATAAGACACGTTTCCTTCTTCCTATGAGCGAATAAACTTTGGATCAAAGAGAAACGCAGATAAAAGGGAAAGGAAATTTAATTCCAAGTTACTCATGTTACTGGGGACTATTGTAGAGAGCTAGATCTATAAGTATTTAAAATTTTAAGGTTATCTACTATTTATTTTTTATAATTAGACTATCTTGTCCATTAATACTACATCACTCCATTGGGGATGTGCTAGGAATTCTTGAGGCTTGATAATTGACTTATGTTGCATTTGTTGAAAAGTGCTGAAAATATTACATGTTAGAAGGTGTCTTTTCCATTTTAAAAATTATTTTTAAAATTTTAGTGTCTTTGCTTTCTATCTCATTAATTTCAACAAAGTTTATTATCAACATTATCACAATAGTTTGTTAATTATTATATTATATAATTTTGATTCTAGGGGTGACTCCATTTTATTATCTAGTTTCAAGGAAGATTAGTGCCTATTTTGAATATATTTATTTAGTTTTATCTTTGAGTATTATTTTTATTACTTGCAAAGCTAGAAGGATTGAGATCATCCTTTTAAGGTGATTCATCAGAACCTTGTCTCACCACCATGTTTACATTAAATATTAAGGATACAAGTTTGGAGGCTAGGATGGAAGTGCTTGGCCTATTAAATGTCAAAGTAAATTATATGGATTTTGATCTTGAAATTGATTGGTGTGATAAATGCTTCCTCCCACATCCCACATGTGATAATGTTGAACCAAGTGATGAATATTTGGATGAACCTAAGTATACATCACCTGAATATGAGATATTTATGTTTGATTGTCAAGACTCCCTAGGTAAGTTTTTTGCCTCTATGGAAATGATGTTTGCTACTACTAATGATCATATTTGGAGTGCGGTCAAGAGGGTCTTAACATATGAGTTTACTTGTGATGATAGGATAACACAAGCATATGAGTTACCTAATCATGATGTAATTGAAGATAAAGAGTGTGATTTGAAATAAGTGATAGACATGGATGTAGAACTGAGTGACTCCATTGGGAGTTTGGACATTATTGAGCAACCAAGCATTCTTGAGACTGGGTTTGAAAATGGAGATGTTGTTTAGAAGATGTCATTAAATAAAGATGGGGCTATCTTATTTACCCCTAAGGATGAATTCTTTCATTTTTCTTTCAAGTAGTACTTTGAGTGCATAAATGACATTATTGATCTTGATACACTCTTGCTTGGTACACATTTTATTGCAACTAATAAACAAGTATATGTACAAAGGTTAAAAAGGTACCAAGATCTTTTGGCTTGGTCTTATCCAAACTTGAGACCATTTAGAGAGGATTTTCCTCAATGTGTCATCCTATTATAGCCTAACAATAGTACTTTTAGGCATGTGTAAATATTGTTTTACTACATCTTGGCCACCAAGCTACTAGAAAAGTACAAGAGATTAAGGGATGGTAGAATTTTTAAGCCACTAGACAACGACAAGCTTCCAAAGAATTTCCTTGATTGAGTTTAGATAATGTACATATTGTATAGTGTTTTGTTGTTTTGTCTTTTTATTTCTTTATTTCCCCACTGCTTTGGGCCTTATTTGTATAGTTTCCTTTTGTATCTTTATTTATAGATCCTCTTGATCTATGTTTGTCAAGTCTACCATGTTTTATTGAGCCTTCATGGATGTTTACTAAAAATTTATAAGTCTTAACTTTGCAACCCACTGGATTGGAACTTGGTCTTACGTTTTGGGGTTCTTTGCACACCCATAGGGGGTATGCATCCCTAGGTGAGAGCCAATGTTAGTTCTTGTTGACCAAATCTAACTTTTAGGTCAAATTAGGGCACCCCTAGGTAAAAAATTGACTTTTATGAATTTTAATGGTCCAATATATGTCACAAGGTGTTTTATATGTTAATTAATGTCACATAATGTTGTACTAGCCTTGGTCATTAGTTATTCTAGTCCCTTTATCTTGTTTGGGTCATTTTGAGGTCAAAAGGGGGGAATTTAATGAGTTGTATAGATTTCATGGGAAGTGTGAATGTTAAAAAAGAGTATTTCACATCCCATGTGTCTTAAGAGGTCTTAATTAATTGAAACTAACTAAAAAGAGGTAGGTTCACCAAAAGAAAAGGTAGTTTTCTTGAGAAAGAAGAAGAAAATGGCACTTGTACAACTCATTGGGAAGTGTGACACATGTTAAAATCTCATGAAACATACTTTAATATTCCCCACACACATCCCAATGTTTTATTTGATCTATAAGTTCCATTTTGACCCAAAACCATTTTTCTCCATCTTTGCTTTCCTAAAATGTAGAAGTGACCTTCAAGTTTTTAATTAGTATGAATAGATTAGAAGGTTTTAAGTAAAATGATTTTGGGATGTTATAGTACACTAATATACCTTAATTTAAATATAATTATACCTAATAATGGTGGCATTTGTTTCATGAAACATATTCATGAATCTGACTATATTTTTTTGCCTATTTATTTGTGTACCCCACAGGTTTTGCTCTTGTTTGGGAAAATACATACAAATCGGATGTTGATATTGGTTCCAAATGATGTTTAATCTCCCTTATAATTTTTTACATTCTTTATTAAATTTTTAAGGTGTTTTTATGAGAAAATAATCTTGGGTTTGTAGATTGGTCTTATGTGGGATAATATGCTTGTTTTCACCATTTCTAGTTCTTCATGCTTTGCAAATGGAATTAAAGGGTTGTGATAGGTCCTTCACCATGTATTACATGTTTTACTAGTCCCCTCCTCTTTAAATTTAATCATATAAGTCAAAATATCCATGAGTATCAGTCATATGCAACATTCATACACAATTTTGCCATTAACACACAACTTATAGGTATTTGAAAAGGAAAATCATGTTGGAGTCAATGTTTTATACTGAGGTAAGTCCTTGATTATGGAATTAATATGTTTTTTAATTATTGAGAGTGGTCTAAAGCTTAAATTTAAGGCCAAATTTAATGTTTATTTCTCATATTCCTCTTTGCTACCTGTAAACTAGAAAATGGTCACCTATAGGTGATAATATAGAGAGCTAAAGAATGTTGTTTTGAAACATTAAAGCATGTTGGAGCCTTACCTAAGGTCATAATATGTTTAAGAGAGTATATTAGACACATTTGAGGTGAAAATTTGATATTTTGAGATAGAGAATCCTTCAAAACACAAAATGATAGAATTCAAGCCCCTGATCCCCAAAATGAAGAAATAAAGGCCCATGAAGGTTTTGAGAATATAATATGACAAGGCTATGAGTAAATTTGAGGCATTATAGTGACCTATCCTTGTATTCCCTAGTAATAATATGGACTATGCAAAGTTTTAGGGTTAAAGAATGAGTGGAAGATAATCATTGAAAAGCCTAAAAAACCACTTTTATACACTAAAAATAGTTAGTGTTACCTCCAGTTTGGAGTCATATGAGACCTCTTACTCCCAGAAGTTGTAAAATAGGCCATTTTTTCATGTTTTAATGGTTTTGATGGTGGAGATTACATTCATGATCTAAAGGAAAATCCAAGGAAGATGATAGGTGATGTCATGTTCCTCAAACACACCATGTCCATACATAGGCCCTAAAACATTCACCTACAACCAAAAGACAAGTTCCCACATTATCATCAACAAGGACCTTATTTAAAACATGTAATGGATGAGAGTAGATATATCATAGTGTGAATGAATTAAATTAAGACATTATGCATGTAAATAAAGTCTAAAACATGCAATTTAACCTATAAATGTGCCTAAATCTATGGAAAACACACCTACAGCCAACTACAAAAGCACTCAGTCCAACATGCAAGTTTGAGATGGAACCATCAAGGTTAATAGATATGAAAGGTTTGAAAGTGTTTCATGATATTAATCAATGATGTGTCACCTTGTGAGGAAGGAAAATTCACTTATAGGGTTTCATCTTGCTCAACAAAGTTTATTGTGACAATTGAGAACATGGAGTGGGCTAACAAATTAAGTAAGAAGGTTATAGATGTATAGAAAGATTCTAAGTAAAAATAACATAAAATGGATATAAGGTTGGTATTTAAGGATATTTATATTGGTTTGAGCTCAAACCATGCATTGCTACCTATAGGAATCACTCCAAAGTAAAGACACAATCAACTATAACAATAAGTAGATAATGGTTTAGCTAATAACCTTTCTAAGTTTTGGAAATAAGATACATGGAATGGGCAAACCAAAGGAATTTTATAGAATTTAGGGTTTTAATTATCATCATATATCAATGAAGGCATCCTTAAATGTATTATCTACACTTATATTAAATAGAAACACAGTCACAACATATGACTCTAGCCTAGGCTAGCCAAGGTAAAGTATGAACAAACACATTTTGGATAAGACCTAATAGTCTACATGGTAAATAAAGTGATACCAGTTTAGGTAAGCATGTCCCATGAATCTATCACAAAGTAAATAGGAAAATAAAGGAGCTCTAGATAAGCAAGCATAGTCCATTCTTAAAAATCCTACACAGTCTGCCATAAAAGTTTGTTTTGAGTTTTAGGAGGATTAGAGGGTCAAATGACCTAGTAAAAAGTTGAGATTTTATGGAGAGAATCCTTTAAATGTTAGGAATCCTTTCAAATATTTAATTTTATCTGAGTAGGTAGGGGAGTTCCCTCTATTTTGTCTCAGATAAAGGGTAGTCCCCTCATACATGAAACCTATAATCTTTAAAAGGTGGGTAAAAGAAGTAACCAACAGCTAATTAAACCCTTAAATAGGGTGTTATGAGTTGTAATTTCCATATTAAAATCATATGAATAAAACATAGAGAGATTGAAATGAATAGGGAGGTCCAAACCTCTTAAGGTTATAGACAGACTCATGAGGCAAGGGTATGCCTAGAGGCCAAATGGAAAGCCACTCTCACTTGAAACCTTAGAAGAGAATTATAAATAATTTTAGTATGTACATGGAATAATAAAAGAGTTATTTAATTTGGTGAAAGGCAAATAAAACCTATAGGAAGGTCTAAAGCACCAAATGTTGTAGGCAAGCCATTGGGCATGGATAGGCTTAAGTCCGAATGGAGAACCATTTGCACCTATATCATAAGATGAGAATTAAAAACCATTTAGATATTATTTTAAGGTAATATAGGATATTTTTAAGTTATTATATGTAGGTAAATTCATGAATAATCCATTTTTGGGCTCAAGACAATCTTAGACCTACAAGGAACAAGGAAAAAAGCTCGATAAGGCAAGATTGAATGTTCATACCTCTTATGATGCTATGCATGGGAGTCTAAGGATTTAAATTATGTTGATGGGGGTCTTGAAATATTAATTTTTGTATTTTTTTGCAATTTGGATGTTATAATTTTATGAACAAACCTTAAGAACAAAAACTGCACAAAACCCTTACAAACCCTTCCTAATGACCAGTTTGGATAAATGGAGTTGTAAATCTGATTTAATGGAATATTTTGACCATGAAACATATTTTAAATTATATAATACTCATTAAATATAATCCTCATTCCTTTTTGTTGTATGGATTTGTATGAATGGGGTGAGAAATAGAGTGTTTTTGGCTATTTTTTGTGTTGTGTAGGTTCTAAGAGGAGTCTAAAGATGAAACCAACTTTGGGATAAATATTAGTACTTGTGATAAATCCAAATTTTCATTTAATTCCTCATAAAAACTCCTAATTTCCTCAATATAAAATCTCATTTTAGCCATTCAAAACTGGCATATTGGATAAGCTAGTGAGAAGTGTGAAAATTCTAAGTGAAAGTAATTTTAAGGTGTTCCTAATGCTTCTAAGGCCATGAAGTGTATTGATAGGTTTAATACAATCCATACCACATATTTTCATGAGAAAATTATGTTAATTTTGAGGCCAAGGGTGCAGGGTGCATGAAGGATTTTTTTGGACTATATATGATAATGGCTCACTTCCAGGTGATTTCAAATGACCACACCTAAAACTAATGCATGGAGAGGCATGTTTGATGTCCTTACCATTAATAAAAATAATTATTCATATTCATAATCAGTTACAAGGCATTAAAATATGGATAATCATTAAGTTATTTTTTCTAAGCCAAAATGAGGAGTTTTATGCCACTTTACAAGAGTTTGATGACTTAGATGGACACTTGGACTTCCTAACCTTACATGGTTCATCCCATATCCTATTTTAATGAAAAATTAACTCCTTATATCAAATTTACAATTTTCCTTGTGATCCTTGGAATTCTCAATTTTCCTTTCTCTCTCTCAAGTTCTACAAGAACTAGTCATTTTAGCATTGTAATCTATGCTCCATCTAAGTATGGTGAAGCCCTACTTAAATGCATACCATTTGATCAATAATACTAACAATTTTTACCTGTTCATGACTATTATTATTATATTTTACTTGAATTTTTTATATTTATTAGTGAATACTATGAATTCCTTATCATGTTGTCTCATTCTTGCATCTTATTTGTAGTTAAAAAGCTTCTTCTTGCAGGGCATGTGAAGTGTTCTAAGAAATGTCAAAGATTGAGTGAGTTAGTATTTTCATTAGTGACATTCAAGGAATCTTGTATAGTATTCCTATCTTTTCACATTCATCCATAACCTCATAATGTAACATTGATGTGAGAAGATGTAGATTGGAAAAGTGTATGTTTAGTTTGTCCTTTGTTCATGTGTAACATGTTGTTGGTTGGAAGCAATCAATATATTTGGTGTATCACCTCCCTTAGGATATTTTTATTTTAGTTTTCTCCCACCATTTTCATCCCAAAAGTTTAGTTATAGTTGTAATATAAAGTGGTACATCAAGGGAGCTAGCCCTATCTAGAGATTCACCTTATTCCTTATTCTGCCCACAAGCCTAGAGGTGTTTCTATTATCCAACTTGGATGAGGAGATATTTTCCATATCATTAAAAGGTGAAAATATAAGTGACAATAGTCTCTAAAATTACACTAAATTAATTTGGCCCTTGACAAATATCAAAGCCTAAGTCCTTATCCATATTCCTATTTTCTAGTGTTCCTTTGAAAGGTCAAGTTCATGTTTAAGCAGCTAGGTGATTTAACTTGGTTTTTACTTAGTGTATTTCCTTTTGGAATTTTTCATTAGGTATTTACTTATGTTAATTTGGTTTTTACTTGGTATAAAGTCCTTAGAGTCTATCAAAAAAAGTGTTTACAAAAAGTCAGAAGGATTATTCCTTCAGGCATTTTGTCCACACAAAAAGTTTGAAGGATTATTCTTTTGGGCATTTTTTCCACACAAAAATCCCAAAGGATTGTTTCCTTAAGGAATTTTTTATACACAAAAATAACAAAGGGATAAATCCTTTGTTTTTAAAAAGGTACAAAGTCTTATTTTTTTCAAAAAAATTGTCCACGATAAAAAGTCTGAAGGGCACTTACCCTTCAGGAAATTTTCCCACACAAAAAGTCTAAAATAAATGTAAGGACTTATTTATTTCATCCAAAGTGTCTATAAAAGGTTTGAAGAGTCATTTTGACTTTGAAATATCTCTGAAGTGTGATTTCCTTCTGGCACCTTCCCCTTGAATATTTTTTGAAGGATACTTTTAGAAGGGTAATTTTACTTTTACAAAATCCATGAAGGATAAGTGCTTTTAGGTATTTTGCCCTTGAAAAATTCTCGAAGGGCACCTTAAAAAATTCTAAAAGGCACTTTTAAGAGATCTAAAGGACCATTCCAAAAGGCTGAAGGGAAAATTCTATAGGGAAAGTGCCCTTGAAAAAACTTCTAAAGGGTATGTTCAAAATCTTGAAGGGTACTTTCAGCAAAGTTACTTCGAAGCAGAAGTCCTATTTCCTTCAAGCATTTTTCCCTAGAAAAAAGTTTAAAAGAATTGTATTTCTTTAGGAAAATTACTAATTTAAATTTCTATGGAGAAATTATTTTAGAAAAAAAATTCAAAACAATTATCCTAATGAAGACAAAAGGAGTTAAAATTCTTTCGGCAAGAGTGCAAAGGTCCAATTCCTTTGACAAAAGTGCAAAAGACCAATTTCTTTAGGGAAATTGTTTTGGACAAAATGTATAAAACAATTATTCCAATGAAGGTGAAAATCTGAAGCCCAAATTATTTTGGGCATCTTGCTCATGCAAAAGGTCTGATAAAGCTAAATTCTTGTGGGAAAAGTGTGAAGTCAAAATCCTTCAAGGAAATTATCTCAAACATTTTGTCTTAGATAATTATCCTAATAGAATTCCTGAAAGAATTGTTACAAGATAATTTTGATGAAGAGAATCCCAAAGAAAAAGTTTTAAGGATAAATAAAAGAGATAGAGAAGCTAAAGACAATATCTTAGAAGCAAGTAGGAATGTCGAAGATAAAGACTTCGACCAAATTTCCTCAAAAAAAAGTCCTTAAATAAATTTATAAATTTTAAAGGTGATGGTCTTGTAGACATCTTTTGATAGGCACATACATATCAACTTTAATTTACAAAGACAAACTATTAGATTCAAATGTTCTAAGATGGTCAAGCGAGTGTCAATTTTAGACCCCATAAAGTAGCCATTTATTTTCAAATGGAGGTAGATGTAATGGCACAAATTTTCATAGAGTAGGATGATCTAATGGTGCATGATGAAAGCTGAATAGTTAAAGGGTCATAGGAAAAGTGTAACAATGACAAGTGTTAAGCTCATAAGGCATGATTTAAAGATTGAGCACATTCTCAGAGACCAATTATATGTGTTTAAGAGTACACAATCTAATTTATGATGCATATTAAGTCAATAATTTTCAATAAAGCCTAAAACTAACATAAGACCACCACTTAGAAAGAGTGTGTTAGCTTGATAGAATTTAAAAATTAGGATGTAAATATCCTATAGAGATTCCAAGTGACACATCCTTGGGGCTAAGAATAGACAATATATAATAATGCTCTGATCCTTAGATCATGATCTAATAGAGTAAATGTTCTCATCCTAGCCGGATCTGATGATGCATAGCCAATAATGAAAATTCAAGGACCATGTGAGAAAATGTAGAAATGATAAGTGGCACAACTATATACCAAAAATTATAAATCAATCATCTCATGTAAGATCTATGGATCACATTTACTTAGGCAAGGATGATCTGATGATGTGAGATGAGGTGGATTTTTCAAAGGGCTTGGATTGCATGAGGAAGTGTCAAGTGTCCAAATTAGAGCTAGTTAATCAACTTAGTCACTCTTAGGCCCCAAAAATGCCTACTTGGATTTGATGTGGTATGCCAAATGTTGAAATGTGGCAAGATTTGGTATAAAAATTTAAACTTGATAGCTCTTTCCTAGTCGAGCAATAAGTCAAAACATAGAAGAAGGTCCATGAGTTGTTCTAAAGTGAATATTTACAATCATGATTATAGATAATTTTTTGTTTCATGTCACAACCATATAATTCTTGATCCATCATTTCAAGAATAGGTTGTTCTATGGTGTTCAAAAAAATAAAGGCCAATGTTGAAGGGTTTTTAGCTATGTAGAAAATAGTTCACTAACATCTCCAGGTAGTTTAACATGGAAAAAAAGTTTTTTCAACCTCTACCATGAAATTCACCTTCTAAGTAGGTGTAAAGGGGCATATTTAGGTGTTTTTACTTAAGTAAAAAGTCTATTTGGCCCTTTTAATTATATTTTACCTCTAGCTATGCAAACGAGTGGTCAAGAATGTCTCCAAGTGGTTGAGAGTCTCCATCATTCCTTATAGAGGCAATTGAAACAATGATTCTTTTATTGTAAGTGAATGAGGATCTCAGGCATGGAAAAGGGCATATTATAGTTGAAAGTATCTTGATGTATGAGAAAGTTTTTTATGCAAATTTTGAAATTTGTGGCCCATAATTACATATCAAAAAATGTCAAAATATATAAATAGAAGGCTTGTCTTCTATTCAAGAGGTTAGTTAGCCAATGTGTCAGTCATTGTGTTGGTACATTTATTCCTTAGTATAGGTTATTCCACATTTTAGGATCACTATCATGTTTGTTTTATCTCTCTCGCTAATGTGGTTGTAGATGTACAAACATTAGCAAGCTCTGAGAGCATATTTATGTGTCTCCCCTATCCAACATAGAGAAAATCCACCATGTTTGTCCCCATAGAAGAATTTTGAAACATTGATGTGTGTAATATTTTCTTGTAAATTTAATGAAAGTTCTTGTGGTTCTATGCTATTTTCTATTGATTAATTATAGTAATATATTTTTCAAATGTTTTTGATATGACATCTCATTCATTGCTCATTACTAGTTGTCATCTTAGGCTTAGAGCTAGGTTATAAATCCCATTTTATTTTATATTTGTAAATGTGTTGCTAAATAACTTATTAGGGTACCCTAGGTTTATGAATGTAGTGGGAAAATGAAAATCACTCTTGGTAGTTTCATTAGCTTGAATTTAAGTTTTTTACATCTTTGCATTAGGTGATGTCATTAATGATTGTAAGAATCCATGTAGATTAAAGACCCCTATCACACCACCCTCCATTTTTTGTAACTATAAACTTATCATTCCCTATCTTACCCTAAAAATAATATTTATTTTATTTATAGCAAGTGTTATTTTCTTGTAGATGCATGAACATTGCATAATTAACATGTGTCTACACTTTGTTTTATAAATACTAGCATTATAATATTTTATTCATCCCACATGTTGTTGAAGATTATTTAAAATTAGGGTTGCAATCACATTCATATCTATCTTTAATATCTTGTGTTTGGCCTAGAACATTTAGTCATTCTATGTGATAACTCTTCCTAGGTAGAGTGAGCAAGTTTAGTTGTGTTCTAATCATCTTTATGTCTCTCTGTGCTAATAATCCCCATGGAGGTTGAGTTGAAAAATCTCTACATGTGATCAAGCTACCCCATATGTCCTCTCACCCTGGTTCAAGTAGATCCAAAAGTAGTATGGAGCTAACCATACCCTGTGTAGGTGTCTCTCAGTCATTTTATCTAGTCTATTCCATTCTTGGTGCCAAACCCTTCCCTAGCTATAAAGACATACTAGCGGGTTTATCATCATTGTTTGCCATTTTATTCAAGTGTGCAAGGCAAAATTAGAGATATGTAAAAATTGGAACCAACAACATGAAGGGACCAAAATGGAAAGACAAGAGATCAAAGAGGAGTTATAAACTCTTAGAGAGTAGTAACAAGTGATTTGGGTTCCCTAAGGCATTGAGTAGGATATGTAGACTATAGTACTTAAGTTGTATGAGATTATTGATTATATCCATTATTTGAGATTTATTTTTGATCCTCATGTCAATAATATAATAAAATTGTTTAAAAGTCATAGAGAGGATGATAATAAATTAAATTTCATAGTAGTATATACCCCCAATAAAGCATTTAGCCATTTGGACTTGATGACCCCTTTAGAGGCATCAAATGTTTTCAATTTAGCATTAATAATAACACAAGAGGCCCAATATTAGGTGTCTTCCTTTGAGACTCTAATGAATAATTTGGTCAAGCAAGAAAAATAAGCAAAGCAAATTTTTATAGAGTTGAAATTGAGTGCAATTCAAGATAATAGAGGCAAGCTAGTGACTCAAGATGTATTTGATCGAATGATTAAAAATACTATGATGGCTTCAAGTAGAGTCTATAAGGTTTGATCTTAGAAGACATTGAAGCCAAATTGAGTACATATAGGAAGAAGGTAATAGAGATAGAAGTATTCTATGTTGGATTTATAAACACCAAGGAAAAACATGCCAAATTGATGGAGAGAATGAGTAGGGTAACTAGGCCACACCTCCTAAATATGAACCTAATTCTAGCACAATATGCTAAGGCATACAAACACTACCAGGACTTAGATGCTACGAAGAAGGAAACCCAATAAATGTCACTTACTAGTTTTATGAAACTGACTCCACCTAAAATGTCAATAATTATATCCATATCAATACCACCTCATACTATAGTTCCCATGGTAATAAAAACTCAACAACCAGTACATATCCAAGTATAAATCTAATTACTACATCAAGTATGAGTAATATTATATTCTGATGATATTTTTGATACAAGTTAATCAAGAGCCAATTTAGATAAAGGATAATTTTGTACATTTTGAATGTAAAGGTTATAAATAAATAGTTAAGTCCTAGTTGATTTTATATTATAATAATTTGAGTCTTTTTGGCAACATGCACACATTATATGACTCCATATATGAATTATTAACATTTAACCAATTCTTATCTTATGGTCTATCAATATGTAAATCAAGTGTTCTAAACTTGGAGGATGAGGCAACCCCTTTCCCAAGATCTATATATAGATGTAGAACCCTATTTTTAAAGGGTCAGAGTTTTGGATATACAAGAAGAAATCAAGGAATTGATTATCATGCAACTATGTTTGTTCTTTCTTCTTCCCTCTCTATGTTAATGAATTTGAAGTTTCTTTGTTTGTATTTATTATATAATTCTGATGTGTGCCAATGATATAGATGAATCTAACTATTTTATTAATGACTATTAGTCTTAGATGTGCAATAGCTATTGAATATGGATAGATTTTATTGATTTACATAGTATAAGCCGAATCAATAATCCAAGGTGTGTAGAGGTATCTCTTTAGATATAGTACTCTAAGTGTGAGCTATAGTTTCTTTAGATAACTTCTTGGTTTAAGCTATAATATTTTACTTAAACGTATGAAATAATAGACTTAATAAGAACAAATTTTATTTTAGACTAGTAAACATCCTAAATTTGCTTACCTTAGACTTCTATCCATGTTTTTTTTATGAGTGTGCAAAATTTGCAAACAAAAAACACTAGTTCTTGGGATACTTATCCACTAAAGAGATATTCTAAGAAATTCCATTTTAAATACATAGAACACTCTTTTATGACTTAAAATTCATTCCTTTTTTCAATTTCTTTAAGATCTATCCACCATAGTTTAGTCTTCTACCCATCCAACTCACCTAGTGATTTATCCTTTTTATTGGAATCCATGCATCCATCCATAAACCTAGTTAAATAACTCATAGGCTCAACCTCTTATTTTACCACCTAGTTATTCTAACCACATACTTAAAACTCATGCCCTATAGTAGAACCTAGTTCCAAAAATATCCTAAAATATTAGAGGCTAATTCATTTAAAACTCTCTAAGGTGTGCATAAAACCCACATCAATAGAAGAGAAAAAGTTGGTACTAGAATACTTCCAATGAATAAGTAAGTTATAAATATCTTAGCCTTAGAATTTACACATTTTCTATAAATCATGAAGCACCAAAATAAATTTTGGGCCCTTCCAAATTATGGACCCTCCATTTCAATGGAGCTAGATCTAATTGAGGATCAGGTATCAATATTGATTTTATCAATCTAAAAGGATATAAATGGTTAATAACATATAGGTTCTAGTTCCCATGCACCAATAGTAGATCATAATATTAAGCCTTGATTCTAGGATTATAGTTTACCCTTAAGAACAAGTCAAAGAACTATAGGTATAAAAATATTTTAAACTCATTGTAAACTAGGTCAAAAATAAATATCAATGAAAATTATCATATTTGAATAAACACAAGCATATAACTTGGGATTTAATTGAATCATTTAAACCTTTCGGCATAGTAGCTATCCTGAGAGAACAAAATGGAATTGTCAATTCATTAGTCACTTTAGAAGTAAACTTGGCACCTTTATAGGAGTAATAAATCCATAAATTATCCATTAAATTAGTACCATGTGATTTAGTACCAGACAATGTTGATAGTTTTTAGGTGTTTGATTATGACCAATAAATTATCCAATTTTTGACAAACTCAAGGTAATGCAAATATCAAATAATTAATGATGAAGAAAGAAACCACATGTACCATGAATAATAAGATGAAGAGGGTATTATCTAGATAAAATAAAATTGCCTCCCATTGGGAATAGTCACCTTGGAAAGGACCTTCGATGTAAATCCTCAAGCCCAATCATAGAGGCAACTAAAGTTTAATAAATCTAAATTCAGCTCAAAAATGATGGTGATGAAAATAATGCACACTTCATCAATATTGGCTTAAGTTACACACTAAAATAAAGGCAAGGAGTCAAGGAACTAATCATTAGGTATAAATATGTAATTGCATCGACTTATGATGACTTAATTATTTTAAATCCTATATTTATTACCCATATAATTTAATTCAAGCCTAGTCATAAACCCATTTAGCCAAAGGTAGAGGCCAATTAATCCTATCTTAGAACCATTAATTCAGAAGTGGAAAAGTTGCTAAGTTTTAGGATAGCTTTTCTTATTAGACATCTGACTTGGGTGGCTAATCTAGTTTCAATTTGGAAAAAGAGTGGGAAGATAAGACCATGTGTTAACTTAAAGAATCTGAATAAAGCTTCAGAGAAGGACAATTATCCTTTTCCTTCCTTATATGAGTTAATACAAATGGTGAGTGGGTCTACAATTATGTTTTTCTTGGATGGGTTTTCAAGTTACAGTCAAGGATTGGTTGAATCAAAAGATAGGATTAAAACATAATTTACTATGAAGTGGGGCACATATGCATATAAGTTAATGCCATTTTGGGTTGATCAATTCTAGAGATACTTTCCAAAGAGAAATGGATCATGAATTACATGGAATAATAGGGAAGTGCATAATTATATATGGATGATCTCATTTTTTTAAATATAGATGATCATGTCGACCATCTTCAATTTATTTTTGAGAGGTGCAGGAAGTTTGGGGTATCACTTAACCCTAAGAAAATTATATTCAGCATTACCAAAAGCAACATGATATACCACATCATTACTAAGGATGGGATCACCATTGAACCATATAGGATTCAAGGGATTTCAAATATAATGTTTCCAAACAGCAAAAAGGAACTAAAATCCTTCTTTAGAAAGATAAATTTCATAAGGAAATTTATATCAAGGTTTGTAGAGATTTCTAGACCCCTGAATGTAATTCTCAAATAAAATGCTAAATTGGAGTGGATTTATAAAGATAATAAGTCATTCTAAGACATAAAGAAGGCTATTTCATAAGCCCTAATACTGATAAGACGTAATTTCACCAAATACTTTTTCTTGTATTCATTCACATCAAAACATACTATTGCTATCATGATTACATAGAAAAGGGAAGAAAGTGAACATATTATTTCATTTATGAGTACTAAATTGAAATATGTAGAGCTTAAGTTTTCCCTGATTGACAAATAAATCTTCACTCTCATCAAGGTAGTAAAAAAATTTAGACACTACATCCTCTAGAATAAGACCATTGTCATAGTAATAGATCCTACTGTCAAGCTCACACTTGGAAAAAATGAATTGGGGGATCATAGAGGTAAATAGATGGTGAAATTACAAGAATTTTATATTTAAATTAAACCTATTAAGATAGTTAGAGGATAAGGCATAATCCAATTGATGACTGAATTAGACCCACACATCACCATTGAAGAGGTCTACTAGACATAATTCTATTGAGGTGTTATCAATGATTTCTCCAAGGTGGATAAGAGTGTCCTTGAGATGATATGTATACATGGTCCTCAATGATAAAGTGTATCTTAGTGCTCACATAGTTTACATGAAACCCTACAAGTTTTGGTCTTGTTATGGATCTTGTTGATAATGTGTTCTTGATGTAAAGGCCTTATAGAGTATTATAAGTGCTTGGTGTACTTGTGTAAGTGAAAATAATACATTTAATTGATCAGATCTAGGTTATCTTAATCATATTGGTATAGTTTACTGATTGATCAATTGATTGATCAGATTGATGATGTTATAATTCACATGTGTGGAGGTCTTAAAAGAAAGTGGTCACATGGGTCTACTCACTTTTGTGTTTAGAAAATGTGTTTTAAGTTTCATGCCATGAAATGATGTCTATCAAAATTTATGATGGTGCAAAGTTTCTCTCTCAAGTAGATTTCATTATTTTTATACTTAATCAAATTTGCATTTTTTAGCGACCATTGGAATTCAAATATTTAAGTTTTACAAAGGAAACCAGTTATGATTATTTAATATGTATCTTGAGAAAATGGATGAATTTGATGATGGATTAAAAATAAAAGTGTTAAATATATCAGGGTAATCCATGGAAATTGATTAAGAGGTTTGAATAGTTGTACAATTGTGTTTATTGTAGCTCAAATTTGACCAAGGGTTTGACTTTCATTTGCTAAGGACCCGAGAAGGGTGTTCTAGTTTGTATTGATGATATTTGGATGTTTCATGATGATTTATATATTTGAGATTGTTTTAGACTCTATAAGGATAATTTTTATTGGTTTTATAGGTCTGATCAATCCATCTTTACTACAAACCATTGCTTAGAAGTTGACTTTTTGCTTGTTAGTCATGTTTTCATGTACAAGGCAAATGATTGAATGGTTTGACATATATAGACGTGTCTAGTAATGAATGCAATCACTTTATGGTGTCTTATGGGTCATGTGACATGGACCCATGTGATTTTATTTGGTCTTGTGTTTTTATTTTACTCAGTGAAGTGTTAAAGGGATGAATAGGTCTCTATGGGACCTAAAAGAGCCACTTAGGCCTAATTTAAAGGTGTTGTTTCTTAATGGTAATCTATCAATGCTATGGTTAACCTATGTATGTGGTGTTGATATTTTTATAAGTGGGATAGAATCCATAAGGGTTAATAAATAAATTTTGGCTGACCATGAAGGTGGTGATCATGAAGACTCTATTAAGAACAAAAAAAAGATGAAGGTTTTTAGAGAGTTTTGAGTGAATTAAAGTGAAGTGTGAGTAAGATTGGTGGATAAATTTAATATTATATTAGTGTGAGGGATATGTGTGTGACCTATTTTTCATTTTTATGATGTGGTGATAGTGTTTTTTAGGTTGGATGGTTGAGGATGAGCAAAGAGGTGTAGAGTGACCCAAAAGGTTGTTTTAGGTGCATTGATTATGTGTGAAGGCTTGAGAAAGTGTGAAGGGTTAAAGAGAGTTGTTATTCATTATTTCTCCATTATATTAGAAGGAAATAAAAGTTATAGAGGTGTTGTGTGGGTGCTCAACATCCAGGGCAAGTGGGTGTTTATCCATGCTTAGGGGTTGGTGTTCCTTATGGAGTAGGTGATTTACTAAAGTCTCTTGTTTGTGATCTCTTATAATACTATGGTCCATTTATTTGATGATTTGAGAGTGGGTTTTATCCCCCATGAGGGTTTCCCATATAATTTATGTGTTATGTGCTTTTATCTTGCATTATTTTATTTATTCATTACAATGAATGATTTATATGCTTCATTAATGCTTATGTTGAATGGTTAAGAGTTTGAAGAAATGGAATTGAAGTTGATTTGATGAAATCATTGATTACTCCCCTTCTTAGTGATTATACCTCTAAAAATTGGTATCATAGCCACACCTTATTTTCAATTTTGACCACTTGAAATTGATCAAAGGTATAATGAGTAGTCATCAAATGCAAGGTGGGTTCTATACTAAGAAAGCACCACTATTTAATGGATCCAACTATGTTTTTTAGAGTGTGAGGATGAATACCTACATCATGTCTCTAGTATTTGACATTTAGAAATCTATTATGGATGGTTATTCCACACCCCCTACTATTTTAACTAGTGAAGCTAGTAAGAAGTTGAGTGAGAATAACTCTAAAGCAATGAATTCTATCATTTATAGCATATCATAGATTGAGCTAACCAAGGTGATCCATTACAAGTCTACCAAGGAAATTTGGGATAAATTATAGACCATCTATGAAGTGGATTAAAAGGTTTAGTTGGTTAAAATGTAGACTTACAAAGGTAATTTGAGGGCCTAAAAATGAAGGAAGAAGATATTATGGCATCCTTTCTTCTAAGGGTTGATGAGGTGGTAAACATGATCAGAAGTCTTGGAAAGGATCTTCAATAAGCTACTATAGTACAAAAAGTATTAAGGTCTCTCACCTTCAAGTTTGATTAAAAATTATCTATTGTAGAAGAAAGTCATGATCTCACCAAGATGAAGATGGATGAATTGAATGGCATCCCTACTACCTATGAGATAAGAGTCAATGAGTAAAAACCACCAAAGAAGGAAACAACCTTTAAAGTGATCAAGGAGACAAAAGGTAAGAAGAGAAAGTTAAGTCTTAAAGACTTTGATCTTAGTGAAGATTAAATTGAAGCCATGATTGAAAGAAAATTTAATGTAGACTTAGGTAAATATAAAGGGAAGCTTCCTTTTAAATGTTTTTCATGTGGTAAAGTTGGTCATTTTATAAATAAGTTCTCAAATAGAGGAAACTCTAAATACAAGGAAGCACATAATAAATATCATGAGGATGCACACAAGAAATCTGAGGGTCATAACAAGTCCAAAAAGTTATTCAATAAGATAAATGATAAGAAGGAGCCGTACAAAGGCAATAAGAGTCTTTACCATGAAGAAGATAGTAATGCATCTACTAAAGAAGAAAGATCCACATCATAAAGTGATGATGCATCAAATGAGATTTATTCATGGTTCTTGATGATGTTGATTATAATATTCTAAGGAAAATATCTCTTTTATGGTCATATCTCAAAAGATAAAGATCCTAGATATAATTTTGAAGGTGAGAAAATGTTTCTTGAGAATAAGTTAGACACTACTATTGATGTGTTTGTAGTAATAAAAAAGAATTCATAATTATAGGTGATCTTCCCCATTGAAGAACTTATAGGCAATAACAAGGAATTTTTTAAAGTAACAAAAAAGCTAGAGCTATTAGAGCATGAAGGCAATGAAACTCTTTTCATGGCATTAAAATCAAGTAGATCTAGAGAAGATGACCTCATGCCATAAAAAGATATAGTTGATGATTTAGATGATGAAGAATTTAAGGTATATTATAAGAAAGAATTGGCAATTACTCTTGATGAGCTAAAACACCAAATAAATAAGAGTCACAAGATGAGAGAGCTGATTAAAGACTATGAGGAGTAAATTAGTTAGTTTGAGGTAATATTGGATGAAAATCAAGGGAGTATGAAGGTCTCATAGAGCAAGAGAAGCTACAAGCTAAGGCAAGCTAGCCAACCCTTAAGTCAAAATAAGATGAGTGATTTAAGATCAACTAGGTTTTTGAGTCCTTAAAAGCCTAACTAAGGACTAAAGAGGTTGATTACACCATGTTCAAGACACAATTGGATTAGATAATAGATAAAATCAAGACACATCAAAATTTGAGAAAATTATAGTTAATCTTGATGACCTATTGAGTAGTCAAAAGGTCTCAAATTATAAGTCAGGCTTGGGGTTCTAGGAATATGTTCAAAAGGGTAAGAATATTGAGAAAATATTGATGATAGATTAGAAAACTAATCATTTTAAGGAGAGTGATAGTAAAGTAAATAAGAGTATTAATATGAATAAGAAGTATAATTTCAAGAGCTATGAAAGTTTAAGCCAAATCAAGCAACACAATGTAATAAGGTATGATAACTCCTTTAATGGTTACTATTATTCTTGTAATCAATTTGAGAATAGGACTAGTGACTGTAAAAGACTTCTTAAAAACTAGTACCCATAGATTAGTGGTAGATATCAAGGTCCACATTAGTCAAAGGAGTGTTTTAAGTGTTATAATGTAGGACACATTGTAAGACATTGTCCTAGTAAGATGATAAGGTCTTCTGTTCAAGACAAGGTAGGTATAGCTCCAAGAGTGCATGAGAGAGCTCAAAATAAGGTAAGGAGATCCAAAGAGGTGAATGAAAAATAGACTAAAAGAGGATTGTTTGTCATGAAAAATTAGGGTATAGGTTCAAGTGTTCAATAACAGGTCTTATCTACCCAAATGGATAAAAAAATCTAGCAAGATTCCAAGTCTAAAGGAAATAATGAAGTTAAGGACCCATTCAAAGTCAATTTGATGATGAGGAAATATTGTAAGTCAAATATGAGTATGGATATATAGGAATCTCATGAGTTTTAGGAATTTTAGTCTCTCTATGACAAGTGGGTCTCTCTAGCTATGTTTCTTAGGAGACATATTTCATATAAAGAAGCAAGTGTGTGTGATCTAGGAGATGTACAAGATGCCATAATTAGAATAGGGGTATGTCAAGTTGTGATTGGTCTTTGAGACTAATGCCATTATGGTAGAGAATTGATGATCTTATATTTCCAATAATTATGTTGATATTAGGAGTGGATTGTCATGTTTTATGAGTCTTGATGGGGAGCAACAAGTTATTGTGCTTTATCCAAAGGTTTATGATGAAAATCTTCAAGAGATCTATTCAGGGACATTGGTTCTAAAGACAAGTTCTTAATCAATCTTTGAAGCTTGGTTTAGTTGGTGAAATAATGAATACTAAAGATAATATTGATTTGGAATGTGGATATGACTTGTCCAAGTATATTACATGGGTTTAGATGTGCTAATTTTGTCAAAATAACCATTCATGACCATTTGTTCAATTTGATCAGTTTATTTAGTTTTCACTACCTAATGAGAGCCTATCATGAAAACTTAGTGTATTTTAGGTCTATGTGGATAAAAAATGGTTGAGGCCAATTGGATTTGATGTGTCTAAGTGAAAAAGGTCTTGTGGAGATGTTATAAGGCTCTCATGATCTTTTTATGACGTTTTGGCTTAGTTATTATTGTGTAAATAGGATTTGTAGGCACAATCATGAGCTTTCTAGGTGTCAAATGAAGATTTACAAGTTTTAAAGGTGATTTTATTATTTTTAAAGGTGTGTTGACCTTTAACATGTGTGTTCCAAGTTTTTATAGATCATGAAGATGTATTGAACTCCATTTGGATCTTTTTGATGGCTCTCAGGTATGATAATCTTTGCTTAAGGGGTAGTAGGTCAAAAACCACATTCATGGATGTATGGGTTCCCCACAGAGTCTAAATTCATTTTTTGTACCATGTGTTGTGATTTGGTGACCTCCAGGTGTGAGATAAGTTTTATGATATGACATTGACTGTAATATGGTAAGTTGACCATGTTTCTTATTAATGCCCTAGTGTCTTAGCCCATGTGGGTTAGTGACCCTCCCAAAGGATTTGAATTTTTGGGTTTCTTAATAAATTAAAATGATATAATTTTTTGTCAATAAGTGTTTCACAATAATTTTAAGGTAAGTGGTTTCTTTTATGCTTGTCCATTTGTCAAGAAGGAGGGCTAATTGGTAAGTCAGTTTACAAAGGAGCTATAGTGCATAGGAACAGTTGGGTGATGAAAATTAGCATGCATGAGGGGGCATATGATTTTTCATCATATATGAATTTTTAATTCATGGAGGTCTCTACATAAAAATTTATGACCTTTGAAAAATATGGAAGGGTTATAAGGCCTCTAAGCAAGGCTAGTGTGAATAAGAGTAGTTTTTGGTCATTTTAATCAAAGACAAAGGTATGGTTATCCCTGAATATGTTTCTTGGTTGGATTTTTTCATCATTTGTGTTTGATAAAGAACATGAATGTCCATTATTCATTCTATAGGTGGCTTGTGAGAGAGAATTTGAAGACAACTATGAAGTTTCATCATGGTTGAAGATGGTATGAAGGTGCTCAAGGGGTGTCTAAGCTCAGGTGACTCCGGGGGAGTCCCCCTAAGTGTTATTAAGGTGTTTTAAATAATTTTTTGGTATTCTTGTGTGTTTATTCTTCATATAGTAGTGCATGGCCAAATAAGAGTGTTGTCACTGAGTAGGTTTGAGGTAGTCATTGCAAGAAATGGTATGCACACTGATAAGGGGAGTTTATATCATTTATAATAGGAATTTCCTTCTTGTTTTTGGATTTTAAATAATTTATAGGTCCTCAATATCATCAAGTAATCCCACTTTGTCATTGTGTCAAAGGGGGAGAAAGTGTTTGTAGAGGGAGAAAGAGTATGTTTATAGCTTTATGTCAGTGTTTACAAGTGTTGACATCAATTAAAAAAGAAGAGATTATTGAGATGTTGTCAATGATATCTCAAATGTGGCCAAGAGTGTCCATGATATGATATTTATGCATGGTCCTTAATGATAAAGTGTACCTTAGTGTTCACATAGTTGTATGAGACCTTATAGATTTTGGTCTTGTTATAACTATTATTGATAATGTGTTCTTGATGTAGAGGCCCTATGGGGCATAATAAGATCTTATTGTACTTTTGGAACTAAAAATAATTGATTTGAGTAGTATTTTAAAGGTCTAGGTTAACCTAGTCATCTTATTAGAGTTTCCTACGTGAGTATATTGATGATGTCAGAATTTGCACATGTGAAGATGTTAAAAGAAAGTGGTCACATGGGTCTGTTCAGTTTTGTGCCTAGAGAATATGTTTCAAGTTTCATGTCTTAAAATTATGTCTATAAAAAAAATTTATGGTGAAAATTTTCTCTCCTATGTAGATTTCATTGTTTTTATACTTAATCAAATTTGCATTTTTTAGTGACTGTTGAAATTCAGATATTTGAATTTTACAAAGGAAACTAGTTGTGATTGTTTAATCTATATCTTGAGTAAATAGATGAATCTAATGATGGAGTAAGAATAAAAGTGGTAAATATATTTAATATTAATCCATGGAAATTGATTAGGAAGTTTGAATATTCATATAATTTCATTTATTATAGCTCAAAGTTGACCAAGGGTTTGACCTTCATTTGTTAAGGACCCCAGAAGGGTGTTTTAATTTGTATTGATGATATTTGGATGTTTCATGATGATTTATCTATTCGAGAGTGTTTTAGACTCCATAAGGATAATTTTTATGTATTTTAAAGGTTTGACCATTCCATATTCAGTATGAACCATTGCTTGGAAGTTGAATTTTTACTGTGTCATGTTGTTTTCATGTACAAGGCAAATGCTTGAATGGTTGTACATATGCATAGTTGTGTAGTGATGAATGTAATAATTTGAGGGTGTCTTATGGGTCATGTTTTATGGACCCATGTGATTATAAGTGGTCTTGTGTTTCTATTTTTGTCGATGAAGTGTTAAAGGGATGAATAAGTTTCCATGGGACCTAAAAGGGCGACTTAGGCCTAATTGAAAGGTTTTGTCACTTATGGGTGATCTATGAATGCTATGGTCAACATATATAGGTGGTGTTGATATTTTTATAATATGGATAGAATCCTTAAGGTTTAAGTAATGTCTTGTGTTTGACCAAGAAGGTGATGATCATGAATACTCTATAAAGAGCAAAAATAAAGATGAAGGTTTCTTGAGAGTTTTGAGCGAAGTAAAGTGAAGTGTGAGTAAGCTTGGTGGATGAATTGAAGAGTATAAAAATGTGATGGATATTTTTGTGACTTAGTGGTCATTTTTATGATGTGTTAACATTATTTTCCAAGGTTGATGGTTGAGGATGAGCGAAGAGGTGTAGAGTGATCCAAAAGGTTATTTTAGATGCATTGCTTGTGTGTGAAGGCTTGATAAAGTGTGAAGGGTTGAAGAGAGGTGTTATTAATTATTACTCCATCATATTATAATGAAATTAGATTTATATAGGTGCTGATATCAAAGGTGTTGTATGGGTGCTCAACATCTAGGGAAAGTGGGTGCTTGTCCATGTTTAGGGGTTGGTGCTCCTTGTGGAGTGGGTGCTTCACTAAATTATCTTGTTTTTGATCTCTTACATTAGTTTAGTCTATTTATTTTTAGTATTAAGAGTGTGTTTTATCCCCCATGAGGGTTTCCCATATATTTCATGTGTTATGTGCTTTCATCTTGCATTGTTTTCTTTGTTTATTATAATGAATGGTTTATATGCTTCATGAATGCTTATGTTGAATGGTTAAGAGTTTGAAGAATTATAATTGAATTTGATTTTTTGGCATCATTGATTCACCCCCCTCTCAGTGATTTTACCTCTAACAATGTCTCCCAAGAAGATTGGTATTTAGGTATTATCTAGTTCCTACTCACTAGAACATGCCCCCTATAACTCAAAAGAGAGCAAAAAAGAGCTTTATGGATCAAGGATACTCATTATATGATCATGAATGGATTCATATATATAAATAATTACAAAGGCATTTATATAATATGTGTGTAACATGAAAAAGCTTAGGAAATCTTTAAAAAATTGCATCACAAGATAGGCAGTGGCCATCCATCTAGCACATAAAATACCCATAATGGGTTATCACTAGCTGACAGTCTTCAAGGATGCACACTTCCATGTGAGGACATGATATGAATGCCAAGTTTTTTCAAAAAGAGAGGTACACACAATAATGTTGTTATAGCCTATAATTGAAGCTAGTTCATTCACCCAATAGGAATTATACTTCATCAATGTTATAATTGCAAATTCCTCAGCTAAACACAATTTTTTCTCACTACTATAGATTACTGCACTAGATGGATTGAGGCAATACCCACCAAGAACTCTAAATCCCAATATGTTATAAGTATTCTTGAAGAACATATCATAACTAGGTTTAACACTTCCATATCTTTGGTTTGAGACAATGGGCTAGCATTTCACTCAGCTGAGTTCACTGAGTATGCCCATGATAATTAGATTACAATTATATCATCCTCTAATCACTACCCATAAGGGAATGTATCAGCTAAGTCAACTAATAATAACCTCATAGACATGGTCAAGAAGTTAGCTATAGATAAACCAAAAGAGTGGCATCTTTTAATAAAGTATACACTTTGGCTAAATAAGACTAAGTAAAAATAGGCCCTTAAAGCTTCACCATACCTAATTGTTTATGGTAAACATCTAGTGTTCCAAATCATGCTAAAATTACCAACATATCAATTTATGTAAGAATACATGGAGCCCAATGAAAAAATAGAGTCTATATTATTGAGTATCATCAAAATGGAAGAGTCTAGGGATAAAGCATTTCAAAAGTTAAACAAACATCAAGATGTGGTCAAGATATTGTTAAACACGAGAGAAAAATTTAGAGCATTCATGATCTCTAAGTTGGTGTTGCTATGGGACAAAGCAAATGAGAAAAAATGGAATACATGATAAGTTTACTCCAATATGGATAAGACTGTATCAAATTTTAAAAATCTTGTGTAATAATGCATTTTAGTTGAAATATCTTCAAGGTAATGATCTAACATATTTAATCAATGGATAGTTTTAGAAACATTACTTCATGTCTACCCCATCTGAAAAGGTATCTAAGTAACAGTAGATATTTTATTAGATTTAGGAGTAGATTATATTTGATTTATAAGTTAATTTCTTGATTTCTCTCATTTTTTTATTAGATTAGTTTGTGTTTTCTAGTGTATCCCTTTTTGCTTTCAATAGTTTTCTTGCTTTCTAGAATAGTTTTCTTTTTATTTCATGATAGTAAAATTCTAGACAATCTGGTATGATCAAGCATAGTTTGACATGTTTTGAATCCAACTCGAATCAAAGGAGTAATGCATACTTTAATTCAAAACTTTTAATTCAAGTAATCAATGAGAGATTTAGCCATGAATATTTCCTAAAGATAATAATTTCATTAGGTATGTGAAAGTTACTCCTACAATTCTATGTAAATTTAGAAAACTCTCCTTATTCCCTTGGCTCAAAATGACATAAAACATTAATACTTGTTTAAGGTAATAATCATGGACATAAGCAAGAGATAACAAGGACATTTTGATTAAATCTAAAATTTAATAAGACCAACTCATTGTGGTCACCTTTTCCCTCTTTTGGAAAGTAAAACAAAGAGAAGAAAAATAAATAATAAAAGGCACAACCCAAAAATCCAAAATAAAATTAAAAAGGGGATTCAAAATCTACATGATGAAATAAGATAAATGTATCACTCATCATGAAAAATATGAAAGGAGGAGGAATAGGTGATCAAAGGTATCTCTATCTAGACTATGAATGCTTGTCTAGTAGCAAAGTAATGCTTGAGCTCCCCATGTATACACCTAATGCCCAATAAAAGTGAAACTTACTACTCACCCTTATGTCTTTAACTAAAAACCTAAGATAAGAGGTAAATAAAAACACCTCCCACAGAAAAATATAAGTGCATGCAATCATAAATGCATCATTTCCATAAATCAATCCTAGATCAAATGGGATAGAGCACAAATAAACATCCAATCGGAGAATACAATCACTAAATGGGAGCATGACCAATGTGAGGATCTACCAGACCCAATTAGGGGATCACTTTTCATAACACACCATATGAGATAGAGTTTTAAATCCTATAGTCTAACATAATAACATAACAACCCTAAAATATTCCTATGATTTAATATTTCACTAATCTAATAACAAGAAAATTAAATCTAATCTAGTGCACACCAAATCTTGTGGCACAAAGTGGGGGTTATAAACAAAATAAATAACAACTAAACTAAACATGTATAGAACAAATATAATCATGTCAATGTATACATGATTATAATACATGGAAGAGAAGAATACATATGCTCTATCTATCTACTCTTACAAAGGAGGAATAAAGTTAGGAATACTTACCTTTGAAGATGAATTTGTCAAGTCTCAATCTTATGAAGCACTGATGTTTTTCCCACTCCTTTCTTGGTGTACCCCTTAAGGTATGCACTTAGAGAGATTCAAAATTGATAAATTTTTTGTAAAATACAAAGTGTCAGTAATTAATAAAAGTTAAAAATATTATATGTATACATATGCCCCAGTCGAAGTTCATCATGTGTCATGTAATTACAACATAGGATGGTGCTTTAGAGATAGAACATGGTAGCACACAATACTGATGCTAAGTATGGTGTAGTAAACAACAAATAAGATAAATGAAATAATTGTATTGAGAAACAAATACCTTTAACTTACCTTAGTTTCATAGATAAAGAAGACTGTAATAAAAATGAATGTGTCTAATGTATAGTACACTAGGTAAACCTATAGAAGTTAGTGCACAAAATAACCAAAAATCAAAAAAATTGGAAGATAGCCATATGATAGTGGAAAATAATCTCTACGTAATCATTATTCTAACACATTTTATGATTTGAAAACTAGATGAGAAGAAACAAATATAGAGGCAAAACAAGGAATCCCCCTTAAAATAAATGAAAGAATTTGAATTTTGAAAAGTGGTTTTTAAAGAGGGAAAGAGAAAATTCATTTTGTATTCTGAATTGTGAAAGATAGGAAAGAGAGATATGATACTAGAAAAGTCTAGGATGGTAAGGGAATAATAGGATAGATGAGGAGGACACCTAGAGGTGGAAATAGGTGCACTACAAGTATGTAATTATAGATCTCAAACTAGATTTTGAAATGTGTATTAAATTAAGTGATTTTTTTATAACATTTGGTTTTAATCATCGATACCCATAGGGATACTAGATAGCTTAGAGGAGAGGTGAGCCTTATCCATGTGGGTTAAAATCTTAGAAATGATATTGAGAGGATGGAGAGTCACTATGGATGATGTGTATATATCATAGATTTTAGATCTCTAGAAGGTGGTGATAGGCCTTATGACAAAGTGGGTGCTCTATCACAAGTCAGATGGCAAGGTATCACTATTCATGGTAACCTTGAGTAAGATGATGATAGAGGAGGGAGTATTATATAATTTAGGCTATATCATCTAGGTCTAGCTTGTTCATGATCTATTTGATATGTTGGTCAGAGGGTAGAAGACTATGTGACTGATCATACTATTAACAACATAGATATATGAGAGATTCCCCATGTATTGATTGGATGGGTTACCCCATGTGGTTGATGATGGGTTACCTCAAGTGTAGAGATGATAAGAGGACTAGGTAGCACAATCCATGCCCCACATTATAACATTATAGTCTATGAGATGCACAAACATCATATGGTAGCAGTATGGGCACATAGTAACTACATGGGTGATCTGATACATAGTTGTACTATCACTAGAGAGGAAAGAGGTGATTATAAATTATACATGGTAGAGAGACACATCTAATGGAATGGGTGTTAGGATAGATGGGATTACCTCATCTAGTGATACTAATACTAATGCCTAAATAATGGGCTCAGCATGTGAGGGAGCCATGAGAGAAGAGGGGACTTGGATCACTAATAGTGAGGCCAACACTGAGGCCATGTTAAGAATGACCATGGACTAGTAGAGCATGATGAGTGTTAGAGGAAGAGGTGGAAGAAGTAGAGATACTAAATGTACCACTACTAGCCCTACAGTGAGATAAGTAATGACCACTAAGGATATGATGGAGATAGGAGAGAGTGGAGACTAGAGACATCCTAAATGATCCCATATATGCACTAGATGAGATGTTAGAGAGACCACTTAGATGGAGGCTGAGACAAACATGAGCCATGATAGCCAAGTTCAAGTGAGGAGGTAATCAATTGAGGAAATACTAGGAGGCTGCATAAATGGGGAAACTATGCTAGACAATCATGCAAAGGATAATATTATAAGAGTTGAGATATAAAGAGGTATGAAAATGGTTGAATTATTTCTTAAGTTTTTCTTTGGTAGTAGAGAGATATAGATGGATATTATGAGATATGACAATGATCTAATATCCATCTAGTGTGGATTTTGTAGGCATACCTAAGGATGATGAGGATAGATAGGGGTCCCTAGTGAGGGGAGTACTCCATGATATCCTAGATGAGACTCTATAACCATACAACCCCATTACACTAGAGGATTTGAGTGTACCATCTACCCCAGCTCATATGAGATGGTTCATATTATTTGGTGAGGAAATGAGCTAAATTTAGGTGTAGAGGGAAGGGGTGCATCTACCAATAGAGATGGGTGCAGGTAAGAGACAATCCCCATAGGCCTTGGTATATGAGAGAGTTGTGCATTTAGAGATAGTGACATAGATGATGTAGGCATATATAATGATGCAAACTTAGTTGGCATAGGCATATACAGTGACCCAGGCTAAGGTGGTATAGGCACGAGTGCAGATAACATGCTTAAAAGGATAGGTAGAGGGATTGAGATATTAATTACCTCATTACACCATAACATTTAGAGGAGTCAGATTGAGGCCTTAGTAGGTAGCATGGCTAGGCCATAAGATAGATAGGGTGGAGTTTAGTCCTAGTGTTGAGGCTTAATATATGGTTGTATATGTTATATCAAACTTATGGTATGTATACACACACACACACCTATATATATGATGTATCATTTTTGGATTATTGGTGTTGGTTGTATATGTTATATTTATGATGGTTTTGTTTTTTTTATTATGGTTGAGGTTGTGGAAGCTTTGAATATATTTATTTCTAGCATGTGTATTTATCTTTGTTGTATATGCTATAAGAAATATATGTGGTGTGGTTTATTTTCTAGAATTATGGAGTACACATGAATGGTTAAGAAGAAATAGGTGAAAAAGGACCTAGAAAAATATAATTAATCAAAGAAAATGTATTACACACTTGTTCAAGTTGGGAAATGTGTAATAACAAAAAAATTTGACTAAGTATAAAAATCCATGAAAATGGAAAACAAGATGGTAAAATGGGATTTGTTTTTAAACCAATGTAAAATATTTTTTCACCAAAGTAAGACAAGTAAAATCATACTAAATATTACATTGGGGAGTATGACAAATAATGTAATAAAATGGAAGGTATGTAAAAAGTCACAAAAAGTAAGAAAAACAAATCAAAAATTAAGTCAATCAATTATACTATTTCATGATGGGAAGTACAAAATAAATATAAAAATTGCAAAAAATTGGTCTTAAATTTATCATACTAATTCAATATGGGAAGTATGAGAAATTCAAGATATGGTTGTAATCTTACATGCACTCAAAAAATAAGAAAATAAAAGGTGAAAGAAAAATGAAGTAAGCATAAAACATACTAAATATCAAGATGGGAAGTATGTCAATGAGGTGTAATCTCATAATCTATTGAATATTATCATTTATATGACACATGTAATTTGAATGGTGACTTGTTTATTGTAAAAAAATTTATGAGGAGGGTTGGGCCCTATCTATGGTCTTACACTACAACTCACCAAATAAAAACCCAAGGGGATTCTAAAACAACATTGGAAATTATAAGGATAAGTAATGGTAAATAAAATATGTGGGTAATAGGATGGAAAAGGTGGTAATTTATGAGGGATGTTGGGTCTTATCCATGGTCTTATAAAGTAACTCAAAAATGAAATCCCATGGGGAGTGATCAGTAAGCAAAACAATATTTCCCAAGAATAAATATGAAGGACAAGGAATGAAAAAAGGAGTTTAATAAGTAAGACTAAGGCATCTTATGAGAAGACCTTAGGAGGCAAGAGGCATACTAAGGACACGATAAGATACTAAGGGACTAGTGGTCATCTATGTAGAAAGGAAACGCACTTGCTATAGACACAAAGCTTTGTAGGAAAATAGGTTTACTACTAAGATCAAATCATGATGGTATATTGGTACAAAGAAAAGTGAAATGGACCTAACTTCCCATGATGTGTTCCCCTCTCCTCAGGACCCCTTACAGAGCCATCAATCTATTATGAAGATTGGGTACTTGCACGAGAAATTAGGTAGCACATAAAGATTTTTTTGATTATCCTCTTCTAATATATTATCATACCACACCCAAAAGGACCTCAATTCTAATGTGATGCCAATTGTGGAGTTTGATCTTTGACTAGAAGAAGGAGATGTGCTTTGAATCACATCTTTTAGTGTGATTTCTTATATTTTACCTTTTTATATCATTACCTTTTATTTAAATGATTTGGATTTTTAATTTATT
Organism: Torreya grandis; assembly: GCA_037957365.1. NCBI lineage: Eukaryota > Viridiplantae > Streptophyta > Pinopsida > Cupressales > Taxaceae > Torreya > Torreya grandis. Next base: position 4,624,976 of record JARHVA010000467.1, on the reverse strand, counting down.
TTGAAGGATTTTTAAGATTCCTCCTTCATATGGATTTGGAATGACCAATCATGAGAGAGATAGTGATACACACAAATGAGTTGTAGGCTAAGGCTAAAGAAAGTTAAGTGACCCAAAACAAAATATTGAATAAAAAACATAGGCTTGACAATGAACTGAGCATGTGATATCGAGTTTCAACTATGTATATGTTTAGTTTGTGGAAAAAGTAAGAAGGGAGAAAGGAGATCCAAAGCAAGATCGGTGAAAGGACATAGTAATGAGAAAGATTGCATCACATGGTAATTAGAGATAGTAATCAAAGGAAAGATGGTAAATATAACCAAGTCACCTTGACAACTATCTATGAAAAATAAAGATAAGAAAGCAAAACAATCTTGATGATATAATGGAAGAGTTTTGAGAAAAACTCTAAAAGAAAAGAAATCAATGATAAGGGAAAGATAAATATATTTGAAATGAATAACATAAGCTAACTATAGTAAAAAAAGAATTAGAAACATGATATAAGATAATAAAGAATTTGACATAGTGTCAAATGATATAATTAAAATATAAATAATATTGGAACACATGTCCAATCCAAATATAAATGATAAATCACCATGCATGTGCTCATAAATACTAGAAAATTTATCCACACAAATTATCTAATACATCAGATAAGTCTCTATGAAGATGTGATCCTAAAATTAGAAGTTCTAGTTGATAAATATTTTAAGAACATATAAATAATGCAATAATAATGAATTCTCTAAGAAGAGATGTATTATTACTCAAGATCACAATACAACTATATGCTTATCTCTGGGAAGAGATGTCTAATTTCCTATTTCAGGTTACATCTTAATTTATACCTATTTTTAAAGTAGGGGAAGGATGTGGAAGGTTACCAATATCGAGGGAGATTAGGTGGTTCAACTTCCACACTTTAAAACAATACATAATTTGAGAAATTACTATTTTTAGAAACTTACTATTTTTAGACTGCACTACTAAAATTTAAATTTGGGATAATTCCATTGGGTTTTTTAGGGTCAAACTTTATTATTAAAATCTCCATGCCATCTCATGGCATTATCCTCATTCTTAGCTTTCCAATGGTTCAAACGGTGAGTCAATTGGAGCTATAATATAAAAGTTATGGCTCTCAGAAGTTCCATCATCAATTGGGGTGGAACTATCACCCGAATTATCACCTAAATTACTACCCAGATCATTCCTCCCTCCTTGAATATAAATGGTCCTCATTTCATCAATATTACTCATTAGGTGTGGTAGTTGTGTTTTGATTTTATTCTCTATGAGCCACTCACCTTGGTGGCTAAGTTGGCCCCTTTTGACCGCTCAATAGAGCAGAATAGAGCATCGTCTTGTTGTCTTCATCTACGTGTCCACAATTTGATCCTCCTCCACTAGAAAAAACTCTATGGATAAATCTTATCAATGTCTAGTTGTTCTGATATGAATGAAGTGTCTAATAGAGGTGGATGATATGGTTTGAGGAGCTCCACATTGAATATTAGATGCAGACCAGGGTAGGCTAGCATATTCAACTCAAAAGAAATTTCTCCAACTTTTTTGGTGATGGTATAGGGACCATATCGTAGAGGCAAAAATTTTATGTGTGGGCCTGCAAGTCATTCCTTCTAAAACCACAACCAAACCTTTTCACCCATAATAAAATGGTGTGCAATCCTATGTTTGTCATGGCATTGCTTATACTTCTGATTCATCTTCTCCAAGATGTCATGAACTTGTTGCTAGATGTGTTGCATTTGTCCAATGAAATTTGTTGCTTTGGCTACCTCAGATCTTCCATGAGGTGTGTATGACATGGTGGAGAATGGAATGTCTAAATCAATTGGTTCCATGGGTTGGAACCCAAATCATACTTGGAATGGACTATGTTTGGTTGAGCTGTGTTAGACCCGATTGTATCCATGTTGTATGAAAAAAATCCGCTCATCCCATGTGCATGGATGTTTAGAGTGATACATCTGAATCATGTGAATAATCAATTGGTTCACCACCTCTATCTAACCATTAGTCTATGGATGGAAGGCTATGGACTTCATCATCTTGGTATCCATCATCTTCCATAGAATGGATGAGAAGATGCTCAGGAACCTGCTATTTCGATCAGAGACAATGGACTTGGGGAGACCAAAATGGAGCCATACATGACTAAAATATAGTTGAGTAGTTTCTTGAGTAGATATATTTTTCTTACAAGAAATCATGATAGACATCTTTGAAAAATGATCAACTACCATAAAAATATTGTCCTTACCATGTTTTGAAGTGGGCAAACTTGAGAGAAAATCCTTTGAGATAGATTCCCAAGGCCTGGTGGGTTCTGGCAATGGCATGTACAATCCTTGCTTCTTATTTGTTGGCTTGGCTATCACACATAGGGTGCAATATCTGAGACATCTTTCCACATCCTTTCACATATGGGGATAGTAGAAGTGTATTTGAAAAACTACCAATGTCTTTTCTATATAAAAGTATCCAGCTGTCTTACTAAAATGTGCTTCCCATATCATCTTTTGTTGCTCTACAACTGAAACATAGATGTGCCCCATATGATAGAGGACTTTATCTTGAAAATATAAATTAGAAACATGTTTACCTTTTTGAAGTACCTAATATATATCAGCAAAGGTAGGATCTACTTCAATTAGAGCACCCCAAGTGGTAGTCTCATGTCCACACAGGTCATGAACTATTGTGAGTGCAATAATTGGTAAGCAACTCAAATAATATACATCTATATTTGAGATCCCATTTTTGTGTTTGATTATTAGATGGATTTGTTGAAGATATGTGGCCCACTTTTGGTGTCTCTCATTTCATATTTTACTCTATGTTTCGATGAATTCTAATGGTATGTGGTCAGTGTTGATGATCGTCTCTTTCCCCAAGATGTAGTGTTTTCATTGTTTACAAGCTTGCGTAATGGCATAGAGCTCCTTATCATATGTCAGATATTTCCTAACTATATCAGTGAAAGTTTCACTATGATATGCAATAATATGGCCATGTTGCATGATGATATCTCCCATGGCATATTCAAATGCATCTGTCATCAACTCAAAAGGTTTATGTAAATCTGGTAAGGCAAGAATAGGGGCTGAGCAAAGTTTGTTCTTCAAATTCTCAAATTCCCTTTGCTATATTTCACCTCATTGAAATTTAGATTTAGATCTTCCTTTAGTCACTTGGGTTAGTGACCAAGCAACATGTGAAAATCCAAGAACAAACCTATGATAGAAATTTACAAGACCCAAGAAGTTGTGAAGTTCTATGAGGGTCCTTGGTGTGGGCCATTCTTGAATAACTTGAATCTTTTCTTGATCAATATGGACCCCTTCCTCATTCATAATGTACCTAAGGCACTAAATTATTGTCATCCTAAATGTGCATTTTTCAAGATTTGCATACAAATTATGCTCTCAAAGAGTCCAAAGCACAATACAAATATGTTGCATATGTTCCTCCCATGTTCTGTTGTAGATGATTATGTCATCCAAGTAGACAACCACAAATGAGTTGGTTAAGGGTCGTAGGATGTCATCCATCATCCTCATGAAGGTTGTAGGTGCGTTAGTTAAGGCAAAAGGCATAACCAACCATTCAAAGAGCCCCTCCTTAGATTTGAATGTAGTCTTCCAGACATCAATGGGATCGATGGGAATTTGGTGATAGCCAGATTTGTGATCAATTTTGGTCTAGAAGGTCATCAATTCTAGGGAGAGGGTAGCGATTCTTCAAAGTGACTTTATTCAAAGCTTGATAGTCAATGCAAAGTTTCCATGTTCCATCTTTCTTTGGTGCCAAGACAATTAGGCTGCCACAGGGTGAAGAGCTTGCCCTGATGTGACCCTTTTAGATCAATTCTTGAATCTATCCTTTTATCTCATCATTCTCCAAAACTAATCTACAATACACAGGACTATTAGGTAAAAGTGATCTTGGGATCAAATTGATAGAATGTTTTTCTTTGTAATGTAGTAAAACTCATGTGGGTGACTTGAATAAGTCATCATATTCTCCTATGATTCATCCTATCTAATTTTTTTTGTTGTGTTGATTATGTAGTTAGGACTATAACATCAGCCTCCTTGGATTTTTGTGGTTTGACCACCATGAGAACAAATTACTTTATCTTCTCCACCAATCTCTTACATTGCTTAGCACTAATCAGGGAGATAGATGTGAGAGGTGGTACCTCTAATACTCTGTAGTGCCATGTTCCAAGAGTGAGGGTAATTCTTTGGGTTCATGATTTATAGATGCCATGTCACTCATACATGAACAACTGACCAAGGAGTACATCATAAACATCTAGATTAACCACATCACACAAGAATTCATCTTGGAAAGGTTTTATTACATATGAAAGAAGACACTAATTGGTTACACGTAGATCTCTCCATAGGCTTAACCATCTAATATTGTATGGCTTTGGATGAGGCTTCATGGATACATTTAGACTTTTCACAACTTTAGCAGAGATTAAATTATTTTGACTCCCACTATCAAGAATGAAATGCAGAGGCTTACCTTCTACCCATAATTTAATGTGAAAAATTCTTTGTTTGTCATTTGGCCTTTCCTCACAAGTCTATGATGAAGTGACGATGGTATTGGGCTTAGAATCTACAATTTATTCTTCATCCTCTTTGATTGTGGGTTGTGTATGTGACAAAGTATTAGATGTCAAATATTGTGACTCAAAAAGTAGTGACTTGATGGCTCGACATTATTCTCTGGAGTGAGTTCCAATTTTGTGGTAATCACACCATTTTTTGGCCTTCCCCTTCTGGGTTTTCTTATCTTAAAAATCCTTTTGATTCCAATTTTGGCCTCATGTTTGACCTTCCTTGTCACTTTTCCATTTTAAGGGCTGACTCTTCATATGATTTCTACCATGCTTCTGCTCAATCTTCACTGTGAATTTGTATGCCTCTCTGATGGTTTCCAAATTGAAGAGTTCCATTTCCCCCCATATGTACCATTGTAGTCCACCATGATATTTGAGAGTCTTATATTTCTCAATTTATTGGATGCCCAATCTTATAGACAAAGAATGAAAAGTGTTTGTGTAATATTGAATAGATTGGTCCTTATCTTGGTGAAGTTGTTGCCACTATATGTATAGATCATCATATGCTCCAATGGAATAGTATTCTCCTTTCACCACTTCCATGAAATCATCCTAGGTAAGTTCCACCTCAAGGCCAATGTCATCTATAATGAACCTCTTATTGTACACTTCCCACCAATTTTTCATGAGCAATGATGCTTTCAAAAGAGCAAAAGTGATCTTTTCTCTATCAGTGAATTTATTTATAGAGAAGTAGGAAGACAATTGATCTAAACAATTTTGTACTACATTAAGATTGATTTTGTCTAAAAATGTAGGAATATCAAAATTCACTTGAAACTTGAAGGGTGTTGGGGCACTAAAAGGATGTTCCATGGATGAGGAGCCAGGAAGTGCAGCTGAGGAACCAAAATTTCCCATCGAGAGTTGTTAAAGAATTTGGCCAAATTGTTGCAGCATTTGTGATTATTGCTATTGGAGGGATTCATTCACCATTTATTTAAAAGGATTAGATGCCTCAGTGTCATCTACCATTTGAATTCATTTAGAGCGAATAGTTGGATAGTTTAGAAGCTCTTATTTTTTCCACCCATGCTTCTTGTAGCCTGACCTCATCCTCAGGATCATACACTCTCAAGACAAACCACTCTGATACCAATGATCCAAAACTCAGAAGTTTTAGTTAGATATTTCAAGAACATATAAATAACATAGTAATAATGAATTCTCTGAGAAGAGATGTATTATTACTCAAGATCACAATACAACTATATGCTTATCTCTGGGAAGAGATGTCTAATTTTCCATTTTAGGTTACATCTTCATGTATACCTATTTTGAAAGTAGGGGGAGGATGTGGAAGGTCACCAATCTCGAGGGAGATTAAGTGGTTCAATTTCCACCCTTTAAAACTTAATATTTTTAGACTACACTACTAAAATTGAAATTTGGGGCACTTACATTGGGTTTTTGGGGGTAAAAATTCATTGAGAAAAGCTCCATGCCATCTAATGGCATTCTCCTCATTCTTAGATTTCCAATGGTTTAGATAGTGAGTCAATTAGAGCTACAGTGCAAAATTTATGGCTCTCAAAAGTTCTGTCATCAATTGAGGTGGAACTATCACCCAAATTATCACTTGAATTGCTGCCTGGATCATTCCTCCCTCCTTGAAAATCAATGGTCCCCATTGCATCAATGTTCCTCATCAGGGGTGTCAGTTGTGTCTTAAATTTATTTTTTGTGATCCACTCACCTTGGTGGCTAAGTTGGCCCCTTTTGACCACTCGATAAAGTGAAATAGAGCATCCTCTTATCCTATTCATCTTGGTGTCCACAATTTTATCCTCCTCCATTGGAGAAAAAAATTGTGGATCAAGCTCATCAATGTCTAATTGTTCTACTATGACTAAAATATATAATAGAGGTGGATGATATGGTTTGAGGAGCTCTACATTAAATATTGGATGCAGACTAAGGTAGGATAGTAGATTTAATTCAAAAGCATTTTCTCCAACTTTTTTGGTGATGGTGTAGGGACCATATCACAGAGGCCAAATTTTTCTATGTGGGCATGCAAGTCATTCCTTCTAAATCCACAACCAAACCTTGTTACCCATAGAAAAATGGTGTGCAATACTATGTTTGTTATGGCATTGTTTATACTTGTGATTCATCTTTTCCAAGATGTCATGAACTTATTATTAGATGTGTTGCATTTGTTCAATAAACTTTGTTCCTTTTACTACCTCAGATCTTCTATAAGGTGTGTATTCCATGGTGGAAAATGGAATGGTTATATCAATTGGTGCCATGGGTTAGAACCTAAAGCATACTTGGAATGGACTATGCTTGGTAGAGCTATATAGGGCCCAATTATATCTATATTGTATGAAAAGAAGCCCCTCATCCCATGTGCATGGATGTTTGGAGTGATACATCTGAATCATGTGAATAATCAAGTGGTTCACCACCTCTATCTAACCATCAGTCTATGGATGGAAGGCTATGGACTTCATCAGCTTGGTATCCATCATCTTCCATAGAGTGGACCAAAAGATGCTCAGGAATCTGCTATCTTGATTTAAGACAATGGAATTAGGAAGACCATAATGGAGCCATACATGACTAAAATATAGTTGAGTAGTTTCTTTAGCTAATATATTTTCCTTACAAGTAATCATGATATCTATCTTTAAAAAATGATCAATTACCAAAAAAATATAGTCCTTACCATGTTTTGAAGTGGGCAAACTTGAGAGAAAATCCATTGAGATAGATTCCCAAGGCCTGGTGGGTTATGGTAATGGCATGTATAATCCTTGCTTCTTATTTGTTGGCTTGGATATTGCATATGGGGTGTAATATTTGAGATATATTTCCACATCCTTCACTTATGGGGCTAGTAGAAGTGTTTTTGAAGAACTGCTAATGTCTTTTCTATACCAAAGTGTCTAGTTGTCCTACTGAAATGTGTTCCCATATCATCTTCTGTTGATCTACAGCTAGAACACAGATGTGACCCATATAATAAAGGGCATTATATTACAAATAGAAATTAGAAACATATTTACCTTTTTGAATTAATTGATATGTATTAGCAAAGGTAAGGATCTACTTCATATAGAGCACCCCAAGTGGCAGTCTCATGTCCACATAAGTCAAGAACTATTGTGAGTGCATTAATTGGTAGTTGTATTTGAGCTCCCCTTTTTGTGTTTTATTATTAGATGGAATTATTAAATATATGTGGCCCACTTTTGGTGCCTCTCATTTCATAGTTTACTCTATGTTTGGATGAATTCCAATGGTCTATGGTCAGTGTGGATGACTGTCTCTTTCCCCAAGATGTAGTGTTTTTATTATTTGCAGGCTTACATAATGGCATAGAGCTCCTTATCATATGTTAGATATTTCCTTGACTATATCAATGAAAGTTTCACTATGATATGCAATAGGATGGCCATGTTGCATGATGACAACTCCCATTGCATATTCAGATGTGTCTGTCATCAACTCAAAAGGTTGATGCAAATCTGGTAAGGTAAGAACAAGGGCTGAGTAAAGTATATTCTTCAAATTCTCAAATTCCCTTTGTTGTATTTCACCCCACTAAAATTTAGCTTTAGCTCCTCCTTTAGTCACTTGGGTTAGTGACCAAGCAACATGTAAAAATCTAAGAACAAACCTATGATATAAATCTACAAGACCCAAAAGCTATGAATTTCTATCAGGGTCCTTGGTGTGGGCCATTCTCAAATAACCCATATCTTTTCTAGATCAACATGGACCCCTTCCTCATTCACAACATACCCAAGGTAATAAATTATTGTCATCTCAAATGTGCATTTGTCAAGATTTGCATAGAACTTGTGCTCCCAAAGAGTTTGAAGCACCTTAAAAACATGTCACAAATGTTCCTCCCATGTTCTATTATAGATGAGTATGTCATCCAGGTAGACAACCAAAAATGAGTTGGTGAAGGGTCGTAGGATGTCATCCATCATCCTCATGAAGGTTACAGGTATGTTAGTTAAGCTAAAAGGCATAACTAACCATTCAAAAAGACCCTTCTTAGATTTGAATGTAGTCTTCTAGACATCTGTGGGATCGATAGGAATTTGGTGATAGACAAATTTGAGATCAATTTTGGTGAAGAACTTCACACCATGAAGTTGGTCTAGCAGGTCATCAATCTTAGGGAGAGGGTATCGATTCTTCATAGTGATTTTATTTAGGGCTTGATAGTCAATGCAAAGCCTCCATGTTCCATCTTTATTTGGTGCCAAGACAATTAGGCTACCACAAGGTGAAGAGCTTGGGAAAATGTGACCCTTTTGGATTAATTCTTGAATCTATCTGTTTATCTCATCATTCTCTGAAATTGATCTGTGATACACAGGACTATTAGGCCAAGGTGATCTTGGGATCAAATCAATAGAATGTTTTACTTGGAAATGTAGTAAAACTCCTATGGGTGACTTGAATAAGTCATCATATTCTCCTATGATTCATCCTATCTACATTTGTTATTGTGTTGATTATGTAGTTAGGAATGCAACATCGACCTTCTTGGATTTTTGTGGTTTGGTCGACATGAGAAAAAATTACTTTGTATTTTCCACCAATCTCTTACATTGCTTAGCACTGATCAGGGAAATAGATGTGGGAGGTGGTACCTCTGGTACCCTGTAGTGCCATGTTCCAAGAGTGAGGGTGATTCTTTGGGTTCATGATTCATAGATACCATGTCACTCATATATGAATGACTAACCAAGAAGTACATCATAAACATCTAGATTGACCACATCATACAAAACTTCATCTTGAAAAGGTTTTATTTCATATGAAAGAAGACACTGATGGGTGACACGGATGTCTCTCCCTAGGCTCAACCATCCAATACTGTATGGCTTTGGATGAGGCTTCATGGATAGATTTAGAATTTTCAAAACTTTAGTAGAGATTAAATTATTTTGACTCCCACTATCAAGAATGAAATGCAGAGGCTTAATTTTTACCCATAATTTGGAGTGAAAGAATATTTCCTTGTCATCTGGCCTTTCCTCATGAGTCTATGATGAAGCGATGATGGTGTCGGGATCAACACCTATAATTTATTTTTCATCCTCTTCAACTATGGGTTGTGTATGAGACAAAGTAGTAGATGTCGATTATTGTGACTCAGAAAGCAGTGACTTGATGGCTCAACATTCTTTATTGGAGTGAGTTCTAGTTTTATGATAATCACACCATTTTCTAGCCTTCCCCTTTTGGGGTTTCTTATCTTAAAACTCCTTTTCCTTCCAATTTTGGCCTCGTGTTTGACCTTCCTTATCACTTTTCCATTTTGAGGGCAGACTCTTTGTATTCTTTCTGTAATGCTTTTACTCAATCTTCACTACGAATTTGTATGCCTCATCGAGGGTTTCCAAATTGAAGAGTTCCTCTTCCCCCTGTATGTACCATTGTATTCCACCATGATATTTGAGAGTCTAATGTTTCTCACTTTCATGGATGCCTAATATTGTAGACAAATAATAAAAAATGTTTGTTTAATCTAAAACAAATTGGTACTTACCTTGGTGAAGTTATTGCCATTGTATGTATAGATCATCATATGCTCCAATGGGATAGTATTCTTCTTTCACTGCTTCCATGAAATCATCCTAGGTAGGTTTCACCTTAAGGCCAATGTTATATGTATTGAACATCTTTTTGTACACTTCCCACCAGTTTTTCATGGGTAATGATGCTTTCAAAAGAGCAAAAGTGATCTTTTCTCCATCGGTGAATTTATTTAAAGATAAGTAGGAAGACAATTTATCTAACCAATTTTCTACTACATCAGCATTGATTTTGCCTAAAAATGTAGGAATATCAAAATTCACCTAAACCTTGAAGGGTGTTGGGGCACTGAAATGACATTCCATGGATGAGAAGCTAAGAAGTGCAACTGAGGAACCAAAATTTCCCATTGAGAGTTATTGAAGAATTTGGGAAAATTGTTGTAGCATCTATGCTTATAACCATTGGAAGGATTCATTCACCATTTCCTTAAAAGGATCAGATGTCTAAGTGTCATCTTCCATTTTAAGTCATTTGGAGTGAATAGGTGGATAATTTGGAAGCTCTGTTATTTTCCCCCAAGCTTCTTGTAGCTTGACCTCATCCTTAGGATCATACACTCAAAATAAAAAGTTTTGGTTGATAAATAGTTCAATAACATAGAAATAACATAGTAATAATGAATTCTTTGAGAAGAGATGTATTATTACTCAAGATCGTAATACAACTATATGCTTATCTTTGGGAAGAGATGTCTAATTTTCCATTTCAAGTTACATCTTCATTTATACCTATTTTTAAAGTATGGGAAGATGTGTAAAGTCACCAATCTCAAGGGAGATTAAGTGGTTTGACTTCCATGCTTTAAAACAATACAAAATTTGAGGAATTACTAATTTTAAAAAACTTATTATTTTTAGACTGCATTACTAAAATTAAAATTTGGGGCACTTCCCTTATGTTTTTAGGGGTCAAAATTCATATATCAAATATTCATGCCATCTCATAATGTCTTCCTCATTCTTAGCTTTCTAATGGTTCAAGCAGCGAGTTAATTGGAGATATTGTGCACAAGTTATGGATCTTGGAAGTTTCATCATCAATTGGGGTGGAACTGTCACCCGAATTGTCACCTAAATTTTTGCTCAAATCATTCCTCCCTTCTTGAAAATAAATAGTCCCCATTGAATCAATGTTACTCATTAGGTGTGGTAGTTTTATCTTGATTTGATTCTCTATTTGCCACTCACCTTGGTGGCTAAGTTGGTCCCTTTTGACTACTTGATCCTCCTACACTAGATAAAAACTCTATGGATTAAGCTCATCAATGTCTAGTTATTCTGCTATGACTAAAGTGTCCAATAGAGGTGGATGATATGGTTTGAGGAGCTCTACATTGAATATTGGATGTAGACCAAGGTAGGCTAGTAGGTTCAACTCAAAATCATTTTCTCCAATTTTATGGTGATGGTGTAGGGACCATATCATAGAGGCTATATTTTTTTGTGTGGGCCTGCAAGTCATTCCTTTTAAAGCTGCAACCAAACCTTATCACCCACAAAAAAATGGTGTGCAATCATATGTTTGTCATGGCATTTCTTATACTTCTAAATCATCTTCTCTAAGATGTCATGAACTTGCTATTAGATGTGTTGCATTTGTTTAATGAACTTTGTTGCTTTTGCTACCTCAGATCTTCCATGAGGTGTGTATTCCATGATGGAGAATGGAATGATTATATCAATTATTTCTATGGGTTGGAACCCAAAGCATACATGGAATGGACTGTGCTTGGTCAAGTTGTGTAGGGCTTGATTGTATCCATGTTGTATGAAAATAAGCCCCTTATCTCATGTGCATGGATGTTTGGAGTGATACATCAGAATCATGTGAACAATCAAGTGGTTCACCACCTCTATCTGATCATCAATCTATGGATGGAAGGCTATGGAATTCATCATCTTGGTATCCATCATATTCCATAGAGTAGACTAGAAGATGCTTAGGAACCTGCTATCTCAATCTAAGATAATGGACTTAGGGAGACCAAAATTGAACCATACATGACTAAAATATAGTTGAGCAGTTTCTTCAGTAGATATATTTTTATTACAAGCAATCATGATAGCCATCTTTGAAAAATTATCAACTACCACAAAAATATAGTCCTTACCATGTTTTGAAGTCGGCAAACCTGAGAGAAAATCCATCAAGATAGATTCCCAAGGCCTGGTGTGTTCTAGCAATGGCATGTATAATCCTTGCTTCTTATTTATTGGCTTGTCTATTAGATATGGGGTGAAATATTTGAGATATATTTCTACATCCTTTTGAATATGGGGAAAATATAAGTGTTTTTGAATAACTACCAATGTCTTTTCTATACCAAAGTGTCTAGTTGTCCTATTGAAATGTGCTTCCCATATCATTTTTTGTTGCTCTGTAGCTGGAACACAGATGTGCCCCATATGACAAAGGTCATTATCTTGTAAATAAAAATTAGAAACATGTTTACCTTTTTGAATCATCTGATATGTATCAACAAAGGTAGGATCTACTTCATATAGAGCACCCCAAGTGGGAGTCTCATGTTTACATAGGTCAAAAACTATTATTAGTGCAGTAATTGGTGGGTGGATCAAATAATTTGTAGCTATATTTAAGCTCCCCTTTTTGTGTTTGATTATTAGATGGAATTTATAAATATATGTGGCCCACCTTTGGTGCCTCTCATTTCATAGTTTGCTTTTCATCTAGATTAATTCTAATGGTTTGTGGTCAGTGTGGATGACCATCTCTTTCCCAAAGATGTATTGTTTCCATTATTTGTAGGCTTTCACAATAGCATAGATCTCCTTATCATATGTCAAATATTTCTTGATTGTATTAGTGAAATTTTCACTATGATATGAAAGAAGATGGCCATGTTACATGATGATAGCTCCCATGGCATATTCAGATGCATCTGTCATCAACTCAAAAATTTGATGCAAATTTGGCAAGGTAAGAACAAGGGCTGAGCAAAGTCTATTCTTTAAATTCTCAAATTCCCTTTGTTGTATTTCACCCCACTAAAATGTAGCTTTAGATCCTCCTTTAGTCACTTGGTTTAGTGACCAAGCAACATGTGAAAATCCAAGAATAAACCTATGATAGAAATTTGTAAGACCCAAGAAGCTGTGAAGTTTAGTGAGGATCCTTGGTGTGGGCCATTCTTGAATAACTAAAATATTTTCTAGATCAACATGGACCCCTTCCTCATTCACAATGTACATGAGGTACTCAATTATTATCATCCTAAATGTGCATTTATCGAGATTTGCATACAACTTGTTCTCCTAAAGAGTTTGAAGCACGTTAAAAAAATGTGGCAAATGTTCCTCCCATGTTTTATTGTAGATGAGTATATCATCTAGGTAGACAACCAAAAATGAGTTGGTGAAGGGTCACAGGATGTCATCCATTATCCTCATGAAGGTTGCAGGTGCATTAGTTAAGCTAAAAGGCATAACCAACCATTCAAAGAGCCCCTCCTTAGATTTGAATGTAGTCTTCCAGACATTGGTGGGATCGATGGGAATTTGGTGATAGCCAAATTTGAGATCAATTTTAGTGAATAACTTTTCACCATGAAGTTGGTCCAGCAGGTCATCAAACCTAGGGAGAGGATAATGATTCTTCACAATGATTTTATTTAGGGCTTGATAGTCAATGAAAAGCCTCCATGTTCCATCTTTCTTTGGTGTCAAGATAATTGGGCTGCCATAGGGTGAAAATTTTGGCTTGATGTGATGCATTTGGATCAATTCTTGAATCTATCTTTTTATCTCATCATTCTCTAAAACTGATCTACAATACATAGGACTGTTAGGCAAAGGTGATCTTGGGATCAAATCGATAGAATGTTTTACCTAACAATGTAATGGAAATCCTATGGGTGACTTGAATAAGTCATCATATTCTTCTATTATTCATCCTATCTAATTTTTTTGTTGTGTTGATTGTGTAGTCAGGACTTTAACATGAGCCTTCATGAATTTCTATGGTTTGACCACCATGAGAATAAATTGCTTTGTCTTCTCCACCAATCTCTTACATTATTTATCACTGATTAGGGAGATAGGTTTGAGAGGTGGTAACTCTGGTACCCTGTAGCACCATGTTCTAATAGTGAGGGTGATTCTTCAAGTTCATGATTCATAGATGCCATGTCGCTCATACATGAACGACTGACCAAGGAGTACATAACAAACATCTAGATTGACCACATCACATAAGACTTCATCTTGGAAAGGTTTTCTTGCACATGAAAGAAGACACTGATGGATGACATGGAGGTCTCTCCCTAGGCTCAACCATCCAATATTGTATGGCTTTGGATGAGGCTTCATGGATAGATTTAGACTTTTCACAACTTTAGCAGAGATTAAATTCTTTTGACTCCCACTATCAAGAATGAAATGTAGAGGCTTACCTTTTACAATAATGAAATTACTTCAATAATAAATTAGAATAGTATAAATAGATCTTAATATGACTAAAATATATTAGGATATATGATAATAGATAAGCCACTTCAAGGGGGCAACCTCCACAAGATTTAATAAGAGCAGAATTCATAATATGATGATAAACAATTACCCACTACCTCCTATATATAGTCTATCTAGGCCATGGTTACTCCATAGGCCAACCTACAAGCCAAATGAATGCATAGAGAAATGTGATAAAGCATCAAAGAGGGATAATTAAGCCATAAGTCAGCTATTCCTATCCTCATACATGTGATAAGTTAGGGTTATAGCATGTTCTTCCCCTTCAAACCAATGTTGTCCTCAATGTTTAATAACTCTGGATGTTGTTGTAGAAAATCTTCACCTTCCCAAGTTACATCTTCACTATTCAGGGTCTTCCACTTGATTAGATATTCCCTAATCTCTCTAGTTCTCAGCCTCTTAGTACATGTTTGGAGGATCTTCTTTGCTTCCAGAATGACTTGTCCTTCTTCATCTAGTTCTGGGAGTTCTATCTGGGCTGAAATTGTCTCTCCAATGACCTTCTTCAAACATGAAATATTGGGTGTATGTGAGATGAATGAGGTTACTCGAGCTTAAAATCCACACTTCCAATTTTTTGTAGAACTTGATAAGGGCCATAATACGTAGGATCAAGTTTGTTGTCCTTTTTTTGTTACTTCAAGGACATCTACTTGTAAGTTTGCAAACGTACAAATACCCAGTCACCCACCTCAAAAAATTTCTCACTATAGTGTTGATCTACTTGTTACTTCATCCTATTTTGTGCCAAGGCCAAATTCTCTCTCAAACTAGCCAAAACCTCTTGTTGATGCTGAATGTGCTCCTCCACATTTCAAACCTTGGTTTGCACCTTTAATGAAGAAGTGATGGAAGGTGGATGGTAACCATATAGTGCTAGAAATGGAGACATTTTAGAAGAGGTATGAAAAGATGTGTTATACCACCATTCTACAAGTGGTAGCCATTTAACCCAATGTTCCTATTTATCTGATACAAAATAATAGAGATACCCCTCTAAACATTTGTTAACCACTTTTGTTTGTTCATCAGATTGGGGGTGGTAAGATGAGCTATGAGCTAGCTAAGTACCCAAATAGGAAAATAGTTCAGTCCATAAATTACTAGTGAAAATAAGATCATGATCACTTACAATTATTTTTGGGGTTCCATGTAATTTTAGAACTACTTCTAGAAAAATAGTTGTTATTGTACTTGCTAAAATGGTTGTGAGAGAGCACAAAAATAGGCATATGCTTAAGCTCTAATTTTTTTCCCAAGTATAACCTACCCTTATACCATAGGACATTACGTTTCCATTCAAATTTTTTAGAGGCTAAAGTACCTTGTTAGATATTTTGAATCAGAACATATGTATCCTTGTCTTACTCCCATTCTAATGTGGCTTCATCCTCCCAATCTACTTGCAATATAGATATTGCACAAAGTAATGCTTCTATGGATGTATCTCATCTAGATAGTGCATTTGATACTACATTATATTTACCCTTCTTATATATGATTTTAAAATCATAACCCAAAATTTTGGTTACCCACTTTTTTTGTTCCTCAGATGATAATCTTTGCTCCAAAAAGTATTTGACACTATCATGATTTTTTTCACCTTAAAGTGTCTACCTATCAGATAAATCCTCCATTGTTTAACTACATGAAGAATAGCCATCATTTTTTTCTCATAAATAGGTTTTTGTAGATTCTTACCTTTGAATTTATGACTCTCAAATGCAATGGGTCTTCCTTCCTGCATTAGTACCACTCCCCACCTAGATCTAGAAGCATCACATTCAACAATGAATGTCTTTGAGAAGTCTAGAGTAGCCAAAATTAGAGTGGTTCACATAGATACTTTTAGTTTCTCAAATGCTTTGGTGGTGGCATAATTCCAATAGAAGGCATCCTTCTTTAGCAATGTCATGAGTGGAGCAATTATGCTTCCATAACCTTTCACAAATCTTCGATAGTAACCTATTAGTCCTATGAGCCCTCTAAGGTTTTTGAGATTTTGTTACACGGTCCATTCCATCATAGCTTTGATCTTCTATGGATCAACTTTGAAACCTTCATGGGAAATAATGTGACCTAGGTACTCTACCTTTTGTACTCCAAAAGCACATTTGGATGGCTTTGCATAAAGCTGGTGCTTCTTCAAAACTATCAAAACCTATTTCACATGTTCAAGATGTGCTTCCCATGTCTGACTATAAATCAATATGTCATCAAAGAAAACCAACACAAAATTCCTTAAAAAGGCCTAAAAATAGTGTTCATCAAGCTCTAAAAAGTAGATGGTGCATTTGTAAGACCAAAGGGCATTACCAAAAACTCATAATGGCCCTCATGCATTCTAAAATTAGTTTTATGAACATATTCATTCTCGATTCTAATTTGATGGTACCCCGAGAGAAGGTCCAATTTTGTGAAATAATTAGCACCATGCAACTCATCAAGTAAATCATTAATTACTAGAATAGGAAACTTATCTTTGATGGTGTACTTGTTGAGTTCCCTATAATCTGGGCACATCCTCCATGTGTCATCTTTCTTTTTCACCATGACCACTAGTGATGAATATGCACTTTGGCTATGCTTGATGATCCTTGCCTCCAACATTTCATGGACCATTTTTTTTATTTCACTCTTTTGTGCATATGGATATCTATATGGTATGATATTTGGTGGTTAACTCCCTAGAAGTAGTTAAATGGCATGATCATGTTCTCTTTTTGGTGGTAGTCATTTTGGAATGACCCCAAAAATAGATGGGTGGTCATTTTTAGTATCTTGGTCATTAGATGTGAACTAACCAATTGTGGAGATTTTACCTATAATCCATGTAGTTCAATTTTCCTACCTTCACAATGAAAGTGCATGAATAGTTCCTATAAGTTCATCTCAATGGTACCCAAGGTTGTGAGCCATTGGACTTCCAAAACAATGTCTGTGTTACCCATGGGAATAGCAAACATAGGAGAATCAAGATATTACTCACCCATAACAAGCTTAATACTATGGCATTTTCTTGAACAATTAATTATGCCACCATCTACAATCATGACTTGAAATTTTGGTGCTGGGTAGATGAAACAGTTCAATTGAGTGGCCAACTTATGGTTGATGAAGTTATGTGTGCTTCCTAAATCAATCAACACTATCACCTTCTATTTCTTGAGGAAACCCACCACCTTAAGAGTTTGTGGAGTGTTAATACCTGTAAGTGCATGACAAGAGATTATAGGTTGGGAATTTTAGGTACCTCCTCTATCTCTTCCTCATCATCATTAGAGGCATCATCTCTTCTTCATCTTCATTGGATCCCTCAATGTAGAATAACTTCTTCTCAACACATCTATGTCCTTTTCTCCACTTTCTATCTAACCAAAACATAATCCTTTTGCATGATTCTCTTCAATTTGTTGTGGGGTCAATTTGGTAGGTGGAGGAAATGTTGGTATCAATATGCTATGATATTTTAAGTGAGTGAATGGCTACTTCTTGTTGGCTATGAATTTTTCCTTAGCTCTATGTGCCATAATAATATAATCATAAATCTTAAGTGGATTAAACATGTGTACCTCATGTTGAATATGGTCCTTGAGTCCACCCAAAAATAGGTCATTCAAGTTCTCCTCAAAAATTATCTCCACACATAAGGATAGGTTCTAAAAATGATGAATATAATCATTAACAGAGCCAATCTATCATAATTTTTCTAGTTGGTTGAAGTAATTCTCTATCACACTATTGCCATAGTGTAATTGCAGCTCCTCTATAAAAACTGACCAAGTGACATTGAGAGTCATCTTTTTCTTTTAAGCACACAACCATCGATACCAAATGAATTTATTAGGTTCAAGATATAAGGATGCTATGGTAACCTTATATTCACTTGGGATCTGATGTAGATCAAAAAAATTCTCCATTTGGTTGATCCAATTGAGTATATCTTTTCCATCAAATTTGTGCATATCTACCTTTGGTAATAGGTTCCTCTATGGCACTATAGTTAGATTTGAAGTAGACTGGTTAGGAGAACCACCCTAGTGGGGTTGTGAAATAGTGGTAGCTAGATGTTTTGAATAATTAATTTTCAACGCCATTATGATATCTACCAAACTATCTTGTATGGATTTCATATTAGATTGTATGCCTTGCACCTCACTCTAAATACCTTGCACACTATAGTCAAGCTGGCTCACTTTGTGATCTATGTCAGAGAATCCTGGTACAAAAGGTCTAGTACATACCCCTTCTAACTCCATCTCTTCCTTGTTAGGAGTTTTACCTGGAGTTTTAGAACCCTTTCCTCGGCCCTGAGTTTGTGGCCCTGTCATAAAAGGGCTTTACGATGTCAACCCTGATTGGCACTTTTGACCCAACTTTGACCAAGTGATTTTGGAATTATTTTAGCTTAAAATAAAAACATACAAATAACATACCATAGCCAAATTTTTCTAATCTTTCCAAAAATTTAAATAACTCAAAAAAATTCTTTAAATTGCGCACTATAGAGCAATTTTATTAAAAACCCTAAAATGGAGATAACTTTTATAAAAAAGATCCAAATGATCTAAAATTTTAATGGAATCTTAATTTAATTATTTCTCACCTCTAGTAAAAAAATTGGAGATAAATTCATAACTTTTTTAGATATATCCAAATTTAAAAAATTAGGGTTTCACCCAAAAGATTGCCCAAATCACAGCTCTAATACCACTTGTAATGAAATTACTTCAAAAATAAAGTAGAATAGTAGAAATAGATCCAAATATGAGTGAAATATATTAGGATATATGATAATAGACAAGTAACCTCAAGGGGGAAACCTCCACAAGCTTCAATAAGAGTAGAATTCACAATATGGTGATAAATAATTACCCACTACCTCTTATATATAGTCTATCTAAGCCCTGGTTACTCCATAAGCAGACCTACTAACCAAATGAATGCACAAATAAATGTGATATAACATCAAAGAGGGATAAATAAGCCACAAGTTAGCTATTCCTATCCTCATACATGTGATAGGTTAGGGCCATAACATTTACCCATAATTTGGAGTTAAATAATCTTTCCTTGTCATCTAGCCTTTTCTCATAGGCTTGTGATGAAGTGACGATGGTGTTGAACTCAACATCTACAATTTATTCTTAATCCTCTTTGACTATGTGTTGTGTATGAGATAGAGTAGTATATGTCGAGTATTATGACTCAATAACTACAATAACAACAAACACCTCAAACTCCTAAAAGTGTAGTTAGAAGATCTACCAGAGTAAGGTGACTTGATGGATCGACATTATTCTTTGGAGTGAGTTCTAGTTTTGTGGTAAACACACCATTTTCCAACCTTCCTCTTTTGGGGTTTCTTATCTTGAAACTCCTTTTGCTTCCAATTTTGGCCTCATGTTTGACCTTCCTTTTCACTATTCCATTTTGAGGGATGACTCTTTGTATTCTTTCTACCATGATTCTACTCAACCTTTACTAAAAATTTGTATGCCTCACTAAGGGTTTCCAAATTGAAGAGTTACATTTCCCCTTATATATACCATTGTAGTCCACCATGATATTTGAGAGTCTTATGTTTCTCACTTTATTGGATGCCTAATATTGTAGACAAAGAATGAAAAGTGTCTGTGTAATAATGAACAGATTGGTCCTTACCTTGGCATTGTTGCTACTATATGTACAGATCATCATATGATCCAATGGGATAGTATTCTTCTTTCACCGCTTCCATGAAATCATCCCAGGTAGGTTCCACCTCAAGGATAATTTCATCTGTACTGAACCTCTTTTTGTACACTTCCCACCAGTTTTTCATGGGTAATGATGCTTTTAAAAGAGCAAAAGTGATCTTTTTTCCATTAATAAATTTATATATAAAGAAGTAGGAAGACAATTGATCTAACCAATTTTCTACTGCATTAGCATTGATTTTGATTTCAAATGTTAGAATATCAAAATTCACCTAAACCTTGAAGGGTGTTGGGGCACTAAAAGGACATTCCATGGATGAGGAGCCAGGAAGTGCAATTGAGGAACCATAATTTCCCATCAAGAGTTGTTAAAGAATTTGGGAAAATTATTGTAAAATTTGTGCTTGTTTCTATTGGAGGGATTCATTCACCATTTCCTTGAAAGGATAATATGTCTCGGTATCATCCACCATTTGAAGTCATTTAGAGTGAATAGGTGGATAGTTTTGAAGCTCTGTTATTTTCCACCCAAGCTTCTTGTAGCCCGACCTCGTCCTCAGGATCATACACTCTCAAGACAAACCGATCTGATACCACTAATCCAAAACTTATAAGTTATAGTTGATAAATATTTCAAGATCATAGAAATAACATAGTAATAATGAATTCTCTGAGAAGAGATGTATTATAACTCAAGATCACAATACAACTATATGTTTATCTCTGGGAAGAGATGTTTGATTTTCCATTTTGGGTTACATCTTCATTTATACTTATTTTAAAAGTAGGGGGAGGATGTGGAAGGTTTCCAATCTCAAGGGAGATTAAGTGGTTTGACTTCCATGCTTTAAAACAATACAAAATTCAGGAAACTTACTATTTTTAGACTACACTACTAAAATTGAAATTTGGGGCACTTTTGTTGGGTTTTCTAAGGTCAAAATTCATTGATCAAATCTCCATTATATCTTATGGAATTCTCCACATTATTAGCTTTCCAATAGTTAAAATTATGAGTCAATTGGAGCTACGGTGTAAAAGTTATGGCTCTTGAAAGTTCCATCATCAATTGGGGTAGAACTGTCACCCAAATTGTCCCCTGAATTGCTGCCCAAATTATTCCTCCATCCTTAAAAATCTATGGTCCCCATTACATCAATTTTCCTATTTAGGTGTGGGAGTTATGTCTTTATTTTATTTTCTATGAGCCACTCACCTTGGTGGATAAGTTGGCCCCTTTTGACCACTTGATAAAGTAGAATAGAGCATCCTCTTATTGTCTTCATCTAGGTGTCTACAATCTGATCCTCCTTTATGGGATCAAAACTCTATGGATCAAGCTCATCCATGTTTAATTGTTATTCTATGATTGAAGTGTCTAATAGAGGTGGATGATATGGTTTGAGGAGCTCCACATTGAATATTGGATGCAGACCAAGGTAGGTTGGTAGGTTCAACTCAAAAGCATTTTCTCCAACTTTTCTAGTGATGGTGTAGGGACCATATCGTAGAGACTAATTTTTTTTATGTGGGCTTGCAAGTCATTCATTATGAAGCCATAACCAAACCTTATCACCCATAGTATAATGGTGTGTAATCCTATATTTGTTATGGCATTGCTTCTACTTCTTATTCATCTTCTCCAAGATGTCATGAACTTGCTACTAAATGTGTTACATTTGTTCAATGAACTTTGTTGCTTTTACTACCTCAGATCTTCCATGAGATGTATATTATATGGTGGATAATGGAATGACTATATCAATTGGTGCCATGGGTTGGAACCCAAAGCATATATGGAATGGACTGTGTTTGGTCAAGCTGTGCAAGGCCCAATTGTATCCATGTTGTATGAAAAGAAACCCTTCATCCCATGTACATGGATGTTTAGAGTGATACATTTGAATCACGTGAATAATCAAGTGGTTCACTACCTCTATCCAACCATCAATCTATGGATGGAAGGCTGTGGAATTCATTAGTTTGGTATCCATCATCTTCCATAGAGTGGACATAAGATGCCCAGGAGCCTGCTATCTCGATCTGAGACAATGGACTTGGGGAGACGAAAATGGAGCCATACATGACTAAAATATAATTGAGCAATTTCTCAAGTAGATATATTTTTATTATAAGCAAACATGATAGCCATATTTGAAAAATGATCAACTACCAAAAAAATATAGTCCTTACCATGTTTTGAAGTGGGAAAACTTAAGAGAAAATCCATTGAGATAGATTCCCAAGGCCTAGTGGGTTATGGAAATGGCATGTACAATCCTTGCTTCTTATTTGTTATCTTGGATATTGCACATGGGGTGAAATATTTGAGATATATTTCCACATCCTTTCATAAATGGGGTCATTAGAAGTGTTTTTGAAGAATTGCCAATGTCTTTTCTATACCAAAGTGTCCAGCTATCCTACTAAAATGTGCTTCCCATATCATCTTCTATTACTCTGCAACTATAACATAAATGTGCCCCATATGATAGAGGACATTATATTAAAAATATAAATGAGAAACATGTTTACCTTTTTCAAGCACTTGATATGTATCAGCAAAGTTAGGATCTACTTCATACAGAGCACTCCAAATGGTAGTCTCATGTCCACACAGGTCAAGAACTATTGTGAGTGCAGTAATTGGTGGGCAGCTTAAATAATATGTAGCTATATTTGAGCTCCCATTTTTGTGTTTGATTATTAGATAGAATTTCTAAAGATATGTGGCCCAATTTTGGTGCCTCTCATTTCATAGTTTGCACTATGTTTGGATGAATTCCAATGGTTTGTGGTCAGTGTGGATGATCGTCTCTTTCCCCAAGATGTAGTGTTTTCATTATTTGCAAGCTTGCACAATGGAATAGAGATCCTTATAATATGTCAGATATTTTTTGACTATATCAGTGAAATTTTCACAATGATATGCAATAGGATGGCCACATTGCATGATGGTAGCTCCCATGGCATATTCATATGCATATGTCATCAATTCAAAAGGTTGATGCAAATCTGGCAAGGAAAGAATAGGGGATGAGCAAAGTATATTCTTCAAACTATCAAATTCCCTTTTTTGTATTTAACCCCACTAAAATGTAGCTTTATCTCCACCTTTATTCACTTGGGTTAGTGACCAAGCAACATGTGAAAATCCAAGAATAAACTTGTGATAGAAATTTGCAAGACCCAAGAAGATGTGAAGTTTTATGAGGGTTCTTGGTGTGGGCCATTCTAAAATAACCCAAATATTTTTTAGATCAACATGGACCCCTTCCTCATTCACAATGTACTTGAGGTACTGAATTTTTGTCATTTTGAATGTGAATTTGTCAAGATTTGCATACAACTTGTGCTCTCAAAGAGTTTGAAGCACCTTATGAACATGTTGCAAATGTTCCTCCCATGTTCTATTGTAGATGAGTATGTCACTAGGTAGACAACCACAAATAAGTTGGTGAAGGGTCATAAGATGTCATCCATCATCCTCATGAAGGTTGTAGGTGTGTTGGTTAAGCCAAAAGGCATAACCATCCATTCAAAAATCCCCTCCTTATATTTGAATGTAATCTTTCAGACATCAGTGGGATCAATGGGAATTTGGTGATAGCCAGATTTGAGATCAATTTTAGTGAAGAAATTCACACCATGAAGTTGGTCCAGTAGGTCATCAATCCTAGGGAGAGGGTAGTGATTCTTCACAGTGATTTTATTCATGACTCGATAGTCAATGCAAAGCCTCCATTTTCCATCTTTCTTTGGTACCAAGATAATTGGGATACCATAGGGTGAAGAGCTTGGCCTAATGTGACCCTTTTAGATTAATTATTGAATCTATATTTTTATATCATTATTCTCTATAACTAATCTGTGATACACATGACTGTTAGGCAAAGGTGATCCTAGGATCAAATTGATAGAATGTTTTACTTGGCAATGTAGTGGAAATCTTACGGGTGACTTGAATAAGTCATCATATTCTCTTGTGATTCATCCTATCTACTTTAATTGTTGAGTTGATTATGTAGTTAGGATTGCAACATCGACCTTCTTGGATTTCTATAGTTTTACCACCATGAGAACAAATTGATGTCTTCTCCACCAATCTCTTACATTACTTAGCACTGATCAGGGAGACAGATGTGGGAGGTGGTACCTCTGATACACTATATCACCATGTTCCAAGAGTGAGGGTGATTCTTTAAGTTCGTGATTCATATATGCCATGTCACTCATACATGAATGGGTGACCAAGGAGTACATCAAAAACATCTAGATTGACCACATCACACAAGACTTCATCTTGGAAAGGTTTTATTGCATATGAAAGAAGACACTGCTAGGTGACATGGAGGTCTCTCCCTAGGCTCAGCCATCTAATACTATATGGATTTAGATGAGGCTTCATGGATATATTTAGAATTTTCATAACTTTAGTAGAGATTATTTTTTTTTGACTCCCCCTACCAAGAATGAAATGCAGAGGCTTACCTTTTACCCATAATTTGGAGTGAAATAATATTTCTTTGTCATCTAGCCTTTCCTCATGGGTCTATGATGAAGCAATGATGGTGTCAGGCTCAACATCTATAATTTATTATTCATCTTCTTTGATTGTGGGTTATGTATGAGAAAAATTAGTAGATGTCAAGTATTGTGACTTAAAAAGTAGTGACTTGATGGCTGGACATTCTTTTTTAGAGTGAGTTCCAGTTTTTTGGTAATCACACCATTTTCCAGACTTCCCCTTTTGGGGTTTCTTATCCTAAAACCCATTTTTCTTCCACTTTTGGCCTCATATTTGACCTTCCTTGTCACTTTTCTATTTTGAAGCCTGACTCTTTGTATTCTTTCTACCATGTTTCTGCTCAATCTTCACTACAAATTTGTATGCCTCACCAAGGGTTTCCAAATTAAAGAGTTCCATTTACCCTGTATGTACTATTGTATTCCACCAAGATATTTTAGAGTCTTATGTTTCTCACTTTCTTGGATGCCCAATCTTGTTGAAAAATAATGAAAAGTGTCTATGTAATCTTGAACAGATTGGTCCTTACCTTATAAAAATTGTTGCCACTATATGTATAGATCATCATATGCTCCAATGGGATAGTATTCTTCTTTCACCACTTACATGAAATCATCCTAGGTAAGTTCCAACTCAAGGCCAATTTCATCTATACTAAACTTATTTTTGTACACTTTCCACTAATTTTTCATGGGAAATGATGCTTTCAAAAGAGCAAAGTGATTTTTCTCCATTGATGAATTTATTTACAAAGAAGTAGGAAGATAATTGATCTAACCAATTTTATACTACATCAACATTGATTTTGCCTTCAAATATAGGAATATTGAAATTCACCTGAACCTTGAAGGGTGTTGGGGCACTGAAAGGATGTTCCATGGATGAGGAGCTAGGAAGTGCAATTGAGGAACCAAAATTTCCAATTAGGAGTTGTTGAATAATTTGGGCAAATTATTGTAGCATCTGTGCTTGTTTCCATTAGAGGAATTCATTCACCATTTCCTTCAAAGGATTATATGTCTCAGTGTCATGTACCATTTGAATTCATTTGGAGTGAATAGGTGGATAGTTAGGAAGCTTTGTTATTTTCCACCCAAGCTTCTTGTAGCCTGACCTCATCCTCTAGATCATACACTCTCAAGACAAATCCCTCTAATACCACTGATCTAAAACTTTGAAGTTCTAGTTGATAAATATTTCAAGAATAAAAAAATAGCATAGTAACAATGAATTCTCTAAGAAGAGATGTATTATTACTCAAGATCGCAATACAACTATATGCTTATCTCTGGGAATAGATGTCTGATTTTCCATTTCAAGTTACATCTTTATTTATACCTATTTTGAAAGTAGGAGGAGGATTTGGAAGGTCACCAATCTTTAGGGAGATTAAGTGGTTTGACTTCCATGCTTTAAAATAATACAGAATTCAAGGAATTACTATTTTTAAAAACTTGCTATTTTTAGACTGCACTAATAAAATTGAAATTTAGGGCACTTCTATTAGGTTTTTTGGGGTCAAAATTCATCAATAAAATATCCATGCCATGTTACAGTGTTATCCTCATTCTTATATTTACAATGGTTCAAACGGTGAGTCAATTGGAGCTACGGTGTAAAAGTTATAGCTCTTAGAAGTTTTATCATCAATTGGGGTGGAACTATCACTCAAATTATCACCTAAATTGATGTCTGGATCATTCCTCCCTATTTGAAAATAAATGGTCCCCATTACATCAATGTTCCTCATCAGGGGTGGTAGTTGTGTCTTTATTTGATTCTCTATGAGCCACTCACATTGCTAGCTAAGCAGGCCCCTTTTGACCACTCGATAAAGCAAAATAGAGCATCCTCTTGTTGTCTTCATCCAAGTGTCCACAATCTGATCCTCCTCCACTAGAGCAAAACTCTATGGATCAATATCATCAATGTCTAGTTGTTCTTCTATGACTGAAGTGTCTAATATAGGTGGATGATATGGTTTGAGGAGCTCCACTTTGAATATTGGATGCAAACCAAGGTAAGCTATTAGGTTCAACTCAAAATCATTTTCTCCAACTTTTCTAATGATGGTGTAGGGACCATATCGTAGAGGCCAAATTTTTCTATGTGGGCATACAAGTCATTCCTTCTAAAGCCACAACCAAACCTTGTCACCCATATAAAAATGGTGTGTAATATTATGTTTGTCATGGCATTTCTTGTACTTTTGATTAATCTTCTCTAGGATGTCATGAACTTGTTGTTGGATATGTTGTATTTATTCAATGAACTTTGTTACTTTTGCTACCTCAGATCTTCCATGAAGTGTGTATGCCATGGTGGAGAATGGAATGGATATATCAATTGGTGCCATGGGTTGAAACCCAAAGCATACTTGGAATGGACTGTGATTGGTCAGGCTATGCAGGGCCCGATTGTATCCATGTTGTATGAAAAGAATCCCCTCATCCCATGTGCATAAAAAAATAGGTTGTTGTACATTTATTAAATGATGATGAGTCATATGAAAATAAATCATTGTTTTTTATATGTGTGTATCAACATTGAGTATATATTAAACTATGTTTTTGATTTAGAGTGCTAGGTCAATGAGGAGTCCCTAAAAAGTATATTATGGTTGAGTTTAAATTAGTTTCTGAAGTTATCAAACCGGTGGCTCCAAGCCTATTTATGAGTAACTGTGTATATTTCTTGTTTAGGGAAAGTCGTTGGGCTTATAATTATGAATGTTGGATTAAACCATAATTGAACCATTAGTCTATGGATTGAAAGTTATGGACTTCATTAGCTTGGTATCCATCATCTTCCATAGAGAGGACAGAAGATGCTTAAGTACCTGCTAACTCAATCTGAGACAATGGACTTGAGGAGACCAAAATGGAGCCATACATGACTAAAATATAGTTGAGTAGTTTCTTTAGTAGATATATTTTTCTTATAATTAATCATGATATCCATCTTTGAAAAATGATCAAATACCAAAAAAATACATTCCTTACCATGTTTTAAAGTGGACAAACCTAAGAGAAAATCCATTGAGAGAGATTCCCAAGGCCTAGTGCATTCTGGAAATGGCATGTACAATCCTTGCTTCTTTTTTGTTGGCTTGGATATCACACATGGGTTTCAATATTTGAGATATCTTTCCACATCCTTTTGCATATGGGGCTATTAGAAGTGTTTTTGAAGAACTGCCAATGTCTTTTCTATACCAAAGTGTCCAGCTATCTTACTAAAATGCGCTTCCCATATCAAATTCTATTATTATATAGCTAGAACATAGATGTGACCCATATGATATAAGACATTATCTTGCAAATAAAAATCAAAAACATTTTTACCTTTTTGAAGCACCTAATATATATCAGCAAAGTTAGGATCTGCTTCATACAGAACACCCCAAGTGGTAGTCTCATGTTCACACAGGTCAAGAACTATTATGAGTGTAGTAATTGGTGGGTGGCTCAAACAATCTATAGCTATATTTGAGATCCCCTTTTTGTGTTTGATTATTATATGGAATATCTAAAGATATGTGGCCCACTTTTGATGCCTCTTATTTCATAGTTTGCTCTATGTTTAGATGAATTCCAATGGTCTATGGTCAGTGTGGATGACCGTCTCTTTCCCCAAGATGTAGTGTTTCTATTATTTGTAGGCTTGCATAATGGCATAGAGATCCTTATCATATGTCAGATATTTCCTAACTATATTAGTGAAAGTTTTACTATGATATACTACAATATGGCCATGTTGCATGATGATATCTCCCATGGCATATTTAGATTCATCTGTCATCAATTCAAAAGGTTGATACAAATCTAGTAATGCAAGAATAGGGACTGAGCAAAGTTCATTCTTCAAATTCTCAAATACCCTTTTTTGTATTTCACCCCACTAAAATTTAGCTTTATCTCCACCTTTAGTCACTTGGGTTAGTGACCAGGCAACATGTGAAAATCCAAGAATAAACCTTGGATATAAATTTGCAAGACCCAAGAAGATGTGATGTTCTGTGAGGGTCCTTAGTGTGGGCCATTCTCAAATAACCCAAATATTTTTTGGATCAACATGGACCCCTTTAACATTCACAATTTACCTAAGGTAATGAATTTTTATCATCTTGAATGTGAAGTTATTGAGATTTGCATATAACTTGTGCTCCCAAAGAGTTTGAAGCACCTTATGAACATGTTGTAAATGTTCCTCCCATGTTCTGATGTAGATGAGTATGTCATCTAGGTAGACAATCACAAATGAGTTGGTGAAGGGTCATAGGATGTCATCCATCATTATCATGAAGGTTGTAGGTGCGTTAGTCAATCCAAAAGGCATAACCAACCATTTAAAGAGCCCCTCCTTAGATTTGAATGCAATCTTATAGACATCGGTGAGATCGATGGGAATTTGGTGATAGCCAAATTTGAGATCAATTTTGGTGAAGAACTTTGCACCATGAATTTGGTCCTATAGGTCATCAATCCTATGGAGAGGGTAGAGATTATTCACAGTGATTTTATTTAGGGTTTGATAGTTAATGCAAAGCCTCCATGTTCCATTTTTCTTTGATGCTAAGACAATTGGGCTACCACAGGGTGAAGATCTTGGCCTGATGTGACCCTTTTGGATAAATTCTTGAATCTATCTTTTTATCTCATCATTTTCTAAAATTGATCTATGATACACATGATTGTCAAGCAAAGATGATCCTGGGATCAAATCAATAGAATGTTTTACTTGGAAATGTAGTGGAACTCATGTGGGTGACTTAAATAAGTCATCATATTCTCCTATGATTCTTCCTATCTGATTTTATTGTTATGTTGATTATGTAGTCAGGACTGCAACATTGGCCTTCTTATATTTTGTGGTTTAACCACCATGAGAAGAAATTGCTTTGTCTTCTTCACAAATCTCTTACATTTCTTAGCACTAATCAAGGAGACAGATGTGGGAGGTGGTACCTCTGGTACCATGTAGCACCATGTTCCAAGAGTGAGGGTGATTCTTTGGGTTTGTGACTCAAAGATACCATGTCACTCATACATGAATGGCTGACCAAAGAGTACATCACAAACATCTAGATTGACCACATCACACAAGACTTCATCTTGGAAAGGTTTTATTGTATATGAAACAAGACACTGATGGGTGACATAGAGGTCTCTCCTTGGGCTCAACCATCCAATATTTTATGGCTTTGGATGAGGATTCATGGATAGATTTAGACTTTTCATAACTTTAGTAGAGATTAAATTCTTTTGACTCCCACTATCAAGAATTAAGTATAGAGGCTTACCTTTTACCCATAATTTGGAGTGAAATAATTTTTCCTTGTCATCTAGCCTTTCCTCACAAGTCTGTGATGAAGTGGCGATGGTGTTAGGCTCATCATCTACAATTTATTCTTCATCCTCTTCGACTATGGATTGTGTACGAGATAGAGTAGTAGATGTTGAGTATTGTGACTCAGAAAGTAGTGACTTGATGGTTTGACATTCTTCTTTGGAGTGAGTTCTAATTTTGTGTTAATCACTCCATTTTTCATCCTTCCCCTTCTGGGTTTCTTATCTTGAAACTCCTTTTGCTTCTAATTTTGGCCTCATGTTTGACCTTCCTTATCACTTTTCTATTTTGAGGGCTGAGTCTTTATATTCTTTCTACCATGTTTTTACTCAATCTTCATTATGAATTTGTATGCCTCACTAAGGGTTTCCAAATTAAAGAGTTCCATTTCCCCCCATATGTGCCATTGTAGTCCACCATGATATTTGAGATTCTTATGTTTCTCACTTTCTTGGATGCCTAATCTTTCAAACAAAGAATGAAAAGTGTTTGTTTAATCTTGAACAGATTGGTCCTTACCTTGGCAAAGTTGTTGCCACTGTATGTATAGATCATCATATACTCCAATGGGATAGTATTCTTCTTTGACCACTTCCATGAAATCATCCTAAGTAGGTTCCACCTTAAGGCCAATGTCATCTATAATGAACCTCTTTTTGTACACTTCCCACAAATTTTTCACGGGTAATGATGCTTTCAAAAGAGTAAAAGTGATCTTTTCTCCATTAGTGAATTTATTTATAGAGAAGTAGGAAAATAATTGATCTAACCAATTTTATAATGCATCATCATTGATTTTACCTTCACATGTAGGAAAATCAAAATTACCCTAAACCTTGAAGGGTGTTGGGGCACTGAAAGGATGTTCCATGGATGAGGAGCCAGGAAGTGTAGCTGAGGAACCATAATTTCCCATCGGGAGTTGTTAAAGAATTTGGCCAAATTGTTGTAGCAATTGTGATTATTACTATTAGAGGGATTTATTCACCATTTCTTTAAAAGGATCAGATGTCTCAGTGTCATCTACCATTTTAAGTCATTTGGAGAAAATAGTTGGATAGTTTGGAAGCTCTATTGTTTTCCACCCATGCTTCTTGTAGCCTGACCTCATCCTCAGGATCATTCACTCTCAAGACAAACCACTCTAATACCAATGATCTAAAACATAGAAGTTTTGGTTGATAAATATTTTAAGAACATATAAATAACATAGTAACAATGAATTCTCTAAGAAGATATGTATTATTACTCAAGATCACAATATAACTATATGCTTATCTTTGGGAAGAGATGTCTAATTTTCCATTTTGGGTTACATCTTTATTTATACCTATTTTTAAAGTAGGGTGAGGATGTGGAAGGTCACCAATCTTGAGGGAGATTAATTGGTTCGACTTCCATGCTTTAAAATAATACAAAATTTGAGGAATTATTATTTTTAGAAACTTACTATTTTTAGATTACACTACTAAAATTAAAATTTGGGGCACTTCCATTAGGTTTTCAAGGGTCAAACTTCATTAATCAGAGATCTATGTCATCTCAAGGTTTTCTCCTCATTCTTATCTTTCCAACAATTCAAATGGTGATTCAATTATAGCTATGATGCAAAAGTTATGGCTTTCAAATGTTCCATCATCAATTAGGGTGGAACTGTCACCCGAATTGTCACCTAAATTACTGCCTGGATCATTCCTCCCTCCTTGAAAAGAAATGGTCCCCATTACATCAATGTTCCTCATCAAGTGTGGTAGTTATGTCTTGATTTGATTCTCTATGATCCACTCACCTTGGTGGCTAAGCTAGCCCCTTTTGACCACTCGATAAAGTGGAATAGAGCATCCTCTTGTTGTCTTCATCTAGGTGTCCACAATTTGATCCTCATCCACTAGAGAAAAAAAATTTAGATCAAGCACATCAATGTCTAGTTGTTTTTCTATGACTTAAGTGTCTAATATTGGTGGATGATATCATTTGAGGAGCTCCACATTGAATATTGGATGTAGACCAAGGTAGGCTGGTAGGTTCAACTCAAAAGCATTTTCTCCAATTTTTCTGGTGATGGTGTAGGGACCATATTTTAGAGGCCAATTTTTTTTATGTGGGCCTGCAAGTCATTCCTTATAAAGCCACAACCAAAACTTATCACCCATAGTAAAATGGTGTGCAATCCTATGTTTATCATGGCATTGCTTATACTTTTAATTCATCTTCTCTAGGATGTCATGAACTTGCTGTTAGATGTGTTGCATTTTTTCAATGAACTTTGTTGCTTTTTTTGCCTCAAATCTCCCATGAGGTGTGTATTCCATGGTGGAGAATGGAATAGATATATCAATTGGTGCCATGGGTTAGAACCCAAAGCATACATAGAATGGACTATTCTTGGTCAAGATTTGCAAGGCCCGATTATATCAATGTTGTATGAAAAAATCCCCTCATCCCATGTGCATGGATGTTTGGAGTGATACATTTGAATCATGTGAACAATCAAACTATTCACCACCTCTATCTGACCATTAGTCTTTGGATGGAAGGTTGTGGACTTCATCAGCTTGGTATCCATCATTTTCCATAGAGTAGACCAGAAGATGCTCGGGAACCTACTATCTCAATCTGAGACAATGGACTTGAGGAGACCAAAATGGAGCCATACATGACTAAAATATAGTTGAGTATTTTCTTTAGTAAATATATTTTTCTTACAAGTAAACATGATAGCCATCTTTGAAAAATGATCAACTACCACAAAAATACAGTCCTTGCCATGTTTTGAAATGGGAAAACTTGATAGAAAATCTATTGAGACATATTCCCAAGGCCTGGTGGGTTTTGGCAATGGCATGCACAATCCTTGCTTATTATTTGATGGCTTTGATATCATACATGGGGTGAAAGATTTGAGATATCTTTCTACATCATTTTCCATATGGGGCTAGTAGAAGTGTTTTTGAAGAACTACCAATGTGTTTTCTATACCAAAGTGTCTAGATGTCCTACTGAAATGTGCTTCCCATATCATCTTCTGTTGCTATGAAACTACAACATAAATGTGTCCCATATGATAGAGGACTTTATCTTGTAAATATAAATTAGAAACATGTTTACCTTTTTGAATCACTTGATATGTATCAAAAAAGGTAGGATCTACTTCATTCAGAGTACCCCAAGTGGCAGTCTCATCTCCACACAAGTTAAGAACTATTGTGAGTGTAGTAATTGGCAGGCAGCTCAAAGAATTTTTAGTTTTATTTGAGCCCCCATTTTTGTGTTTGATTATTAGATGGAATTGCTAAAGATATGTGGCCCAATTTTGGTGCCTCTCATTTCATAGATTGTTCTATGTTTGGATGAATTCCAATGGTCTATGGTCAGTGTGGATGACCGTCTCTTTCCCCAAGATGTAGTGTTTCCATTATTTTCAGGCTTACATAATGGCATAGATATCCTTATCATATGCTAGATATTATATCAGTGAAAGTTTCACTATGATATGCAATAAGATGGCCATGTTGCATGATGACAACTCTCATGGAATATTCACATGCATCTGTCATTAACTCAAAATATTGATGCAAATTTGGCAAGGCAAGAACACGGGCTGAGCAAAGTCTATTCTTCAAATTCTCAAATGACTTTTGTTATATTTCACCCCACTAAAATGTATCTTTATCTCCTCCTTTAGTCACTTGGGTTA
Source organism: Torreya grandis (assembly GCA_037957365.1). Taxonomy (NCBI): domain Eukaryota; kingdom Viridiplantae; phylum Streptophyta; class Pinopsida; order Cupressales; family Taxaceae; genus Torreya; species Torreya grandis. The sequence continues at coordinate 4,590,967 of JARHVA010000467.1, read as the reverse complement.
GTGACCAAGAAACATGTGAAAATATAAGAACAAACCTGTGATAGAAATTTGCAAGACCCAAAAAGCTATGAAGTTATATGAGGGTCCTTGGTGTGGGCCATTCTCAAATAACCTAAATCTTTTTTGGATCAACATGGACCATTTCCTCATTCACAACGTACCTAAGGTACTAAATTGTTGTCATCCCAAATGTGCATTTATTGAGATTTTCATACAACTTATGCTCCCAAAGAGTTTGAAGCACCTTATGAACATGTTGTAAATGTTCCTCCCATGTTCTACTATAGATGAGTATGTCATCTAGGTAGACAACCATAAATGAGTTGGTGAAGGGTCATAGGATGTCATCCATCATCCTCATGAAGGTTGTAGGTGTGTTAGTTAAGCCAAAATGCATAACCAACCATTCAAAGAGCCCCTCCTTAGATTTGAATGCAATCTTCAAGACATTGATGGGATCGATGGGAATTTGGTGATAGCCAAATATGAGATCAATTTTGGTGAAGGAATTTTCACCATGAAGTTAGTACATTAGGTCATCAATCCTAGGGAGAGGGTAGCAATTCTTCATAGTGATTTTATTCAGGGCTCGATAGTCAATGCAAAGCCTCCATATTCCATCTTTATTTCGTGCTAAGACAATTGGGCTGCCATAGGGTGAAGAGCTTGGCCTGATGTAACCCTTTTGGATCAATTCTTGAATCTATCTTTTTATCTCATCATTATCCAAAATTGATCTATGATACACAGGATTGTTAGGCAATGGTGATCCTAGGATGAAATCAATAGAATGTTTTACTTGGCAATGTAGTGGAACTCTTATGGGTGACTCAAATAAGTCATCATATTCTATTATGATTCATCCTATCTAATTTGATTATTATGTTGATTGTGTAGTCAAGACTGCAACATTGGCCTTCTTGGATTTCTATGGTTTGACCACCATGAGAATAAATTGCTTTGTCTTCTCCACCAATCTCTTACATTGCTTAACATTAATCAGGGAGATAGATGTGGGAGGTGGTACCTTTGATACCCTATAGCACCATATTCCAAGAGGAGGGTGATTCTTTGGGTTCATGATTTATAGATTCCATGTCACTCATACATGAATGGATGACCAAGTAGTACATCACAAACATCTAGATTGACCACATCACACAAGACTTCATCTTGGAAAGGTTTTATTGCATATAAAAGAAGACACTGATGGGTGACATGGAGGTATCTCCCTAGGCTCAACCATCCAATACTGTATGGCTTTGGATGAGGCTTCATGGATATATTTAGACTTTTCACAACCTTAGTAGAAATTAAATTCATTTGACTCCCACTATTAAAAATGAAATGTAGAGGCTTACCTTTTACCCATAATTTAGAGTGAAACAATCTTTCCTTGTCATCTAGCCTTTCCTCATAAGTATAAAATGAATTGATGATGGTGTTAGGCTGAGCATCTACAATTTCTTCTTCATCCTCTTCAACTATGGGTTGTGTATGAGACAGAGTAGTAGATGTCAAGTATTGTGATGCAAAAAGTAGTGACTTGATGGTTCGACATTCTTTTTTGGAGTGAGTTCTAGTTTTGTCATAATCAAACCATTTTCTAGCCTTCCCCTTTTGGGGTTTCTTATCTTAAAACTCCTTTTTCTTCCAATTTTGGCTTCATGTTTGACCTTCCTTATCACTTTTCCATTTTGAGGGCTAAATCTTTATATTCTTTCTGCCATGCTTCTGCTCAATCTTCACTATAAATTTGTATGCCTCACTAAGGGTTTCAAAATTTAAGAGTTATATTTCCCCCCATATGTACCATTGTAGTCCACCATGATATTTGAGAGTATTATGTTTCTCACTTTCTTGGATGCCCAATCTTGTAGACAAAGAATGAAAAGTGTCGGTGTAATCTTGAATAGATTGGTCCTTACCTTGGTGAAGTTGTTGCCACTGTATGTACAGATCATCATAGGGTCCAATGGGATAATATTCTTATTTCACCACTTCCATGAAATCATCCTAGGTAGGTTCCACCTCAAGGCTAATGTCATCTATACTGAACCTCTTTTTGTACACTTCCCACCAAATTTTTATGGGCAATGATGCTTTCAAAAGAGCAAAAGTGATTTTTTCTCCATCGGTGAATTTATTTACAGAGAAGTAGGAAGATAATTGATCTAACCAATTTTATAATACATCAACATTGATTTTTCCTTTAAATGTAGGAATATCAGAATTCACCTGAACCTTGAAGGGTGTTGGGGCACTGAAAGGATGTTCTATGGATGAGGAACCAGGAAGTGTAGCTGAAAAACCAAAATTTCCCATTAGGAGTTGTTGAAGAATTTGGGGAAATTTTTGTAGCATCTATGCTTGTTACTATTGGAGGGATTCACTCACTATTTACTTGAAAGGATCAGATGTCTTAGTGTCATCTACCATTTGAAGTCGTTTGGAGTGAATAGGTGGATATTTTGGAAGCTCTGTTGTTTTCCATCCAAGCTTCTTTTAGCCTAACCTCATCCTTAGGATCATACACTCTCAAGACAAACCACTTTGATACCACTAATCCAAAAAATAGAAGTTATGGTTGATAAATATTTTAATAACACATAAATAACATAGTAACAATGAATTCTATGAGAAGAGACGTATTATTACTCAAGATCGCAATATAACTATATGCTTATCTCTGGGAAGAGATGTCTAATTTTCCATTCTGAGTTACATCTTCATTTATACCTATCTTTAAATTAGGGGGAGGATGTGGAAGGTCACCAATATCAAGGGATATTAAGTGGTTCAACTTCCATGCTTTAAAACGATATAGAATTCAAGGAATTACTATTTTTAGAAACTTACTATTTTTAGATTGCACTACTAAAATTGAAATTTGGGGCACTTTTATTGGGTTTTCAAGGATCAAACATCATTAGTTAGAGATCTATGCCATATCATGGCATATTACTCATTCTAAGCATTCCAATAGTTCAAATGGAAAGTCAATTGGAGCTACGGTGCAAAAGTTATGCCTCTCAAAAGTTTTGTCATCAATTAGGGTGAAACTATCACCCGAATTATCACCTGTATTGCTACCCAGATCATTTCTCCCTCCTTGAAAAGCAATGTTCCCCATTGCATCAATGTTCCTCATTGGGTGTGGTAGTTGTGTATTGACTTGATTCTCTATGAGCCACTCACCTTGGTGGCTAAGCTTGTCCCTTTTGACCACTCAATAAAGCAGAATAGAGTGTCTTCTTATTGTCTTCATCTAGGTGTCCACAATCTGATCCTCCTGCACTAGAGAAAAACTCTTTGGATCAAGATCATCAATGTCTAGTTATTATTCTATAACTAAAGTTTCTAATAGAGTTGGATGATATGGTTTGAGGAGCTCCACATTGAATATTGGATGCAAACCAAGGTAGGCTAGTAGGTTCAACTCAAAAGCATTTTCTCCAACTTTTCTGGTGATGGTGTAGGGACCATATCACGAAGGCGAATTTTTTTTGTGTGGACCTACAAGTCATTCCTTTTAAAGCCACAACCAAACCTTGTCACCCATAATAAAATGGTGTGTAATCCTATGTTTGTCATGGCATTACTTATACTTATGATTCATCTTCTCCAGGATGTCATGAACTTATTGCTAGATGTGTTGCATTTGTTCAATTAACTTTGTTGATTTTGATACCTCATATCTTCCATGAGGTGTGTATTCCATGGTGGAGAATGGAATGGATATATCAATTGGTGGCATGGGTTGGAACCCAAAGCATACTTGGAATGGACTGTGCTTGGTCAAGTTGTGTAGGGTCCGATTGTATCCATATTATATGAAAATAATCCTCTCATCCCATGTGCATGGATGTTTGGAGTGACACATATAAATCATGTGGCTCACCACCTCTATCTAATCATAAATCTATGGATAGAAGGCTATGGACTTCATCAACTTGGTATCCATCATTTTCCATAGAGTAGACTAGAAGGTGATTAGGAACCCGCTATATTGATATGAGACAATGGACTTGGGGAGACCAAAATGGATCCATACATGACTAAAATATAGTTGAGTAGTTTCTTTAGCAGATATATTTTTCTTATAAGTAATCATGATATCCATCTTTGAAAAATGATAAACTACCACAAAAATATAGTCCTTATCATGTTTTAAAGTTGGCAAACTTGAGAGAAAATCCATTGAGATAGATTCCCAAGGCCTGGTGGGTTCTAGAAATGGCATGTACAATCCTTGATTCTTATTTTTTGGCTTGGCTATCACACATGGGGTGAAAGATTTGAGATATATTTCCACATCCTTTCACATATGGGGCTAGTAGAAATTTTTTAGAAGAACTACCAATGTCTTTTTTATACCAAAGTGTCCAGCTATCCTATTGAAATGTGCTTTCCATATCATCTTCTATTGCTCTATAGCTGGAACATAGATGTGCCCCATATGATAAAGGACATTATCTTTAAAATAGAAATAAAAAATATGTTTACCTTTTTGACCTTTTATCAGAAACACCTAATATGTATCAGGTCAAGAACTAAAGGTAGGATCTACTTCATACAGAGATGGAATTGTTAAAGATATGTGGCCCACCCCTCAAGTGGTAGTCTCATGTCCATACAGGTTAAGAACTATTATGTGAGTGTAGTAATTGGGAGGTGGCTCAAATATTCAATCTATGTCAAACTGAATTTGAGCTCCCTTTAAATTCTTTTTGTATTTGATTATTAGATGGAATTGTTAGAAATTTTAAAGACCCAAGAAGCTATATGTGGCCATTCTACTTTTAGTACCTCTCATTTCATAGTTTCCAAATGTGTATTTGTCTCTATGTTTAGATGAATTCATGTTCTAAATGTTCCTCCCATGTTCTGCTATAGATGAGTATGTCATCCAAGTAGACAACCACAAATTAATTGGTGAAGGGTCGTAGGATGTCATCCATCATCCTCATGAAGGTTACAAGTGTGTTAGTTAAGCCAAAAGTCATAACCAACCATTCAAAGAGCCCCTCATTAGATTTGAATGTAGTCTTCTAGACAGCAATGGGATCGATGCGAATTTGGTGATAGCCAAATTTGAGATCAATTTTGGTGAAGAATTTTTCACCATGAAGTTGGTCTAGCAGGTCATCAATCCTAGGGAGAGGGTATAGATTCTTCAATGTTCCATCTTTCTTTGGTGCCAAGATAATTGGGCTACCATAGGGTGAAGAGCTTGGCCTGATATGGCCCTTTTGGATCAATTCTTGAATCTCTCTTTTTATCTCATAATTCTCCAAAATTGATCTATGATACATAGGACTATTAGGCAAAAGTGATCCTAGGATCAAATTGATAGAATGTTTTACCTGGCAATGCAGTAGAACTCCTATGGGTGATTTGAATAAGTCATCATATTCTCTTATGATTAATCCTATTTTATTTTATTGTTATGTTTATTATGTAGTCAGGACTGCAACATTAGCCTTCTTAGATTTCTATGGTTTTACCACCATGAGAATAAATTGCTTTGTCTTCTCCACCAATCTCTTACATTGCTTAACATTGATCAAGGAAATAGATGTGGGAGGTGGTACCTATAGTACCCTATAACGCCATGTTCCAAGAGTGAGGGTGATTATTTAAGTTCATGATTCATAGATGCCATGTCACTCATACATGAATGGCTGACCAAGGAGTATATCACAAACATCTAAATTGACCACATCATACAAGACTTCATCTTGGAAAGGTTTTATTGCATATGAAAGAAGACACTGATGGGTGACATGGAGGTCTCTCCTTAGGCTCAAAAATCTAATATTATATGGCTTTGGATGAGGCTTCATGTATAGATTTAAACTTTTCACAACTTTAGTAGAGATTAAATTCTTTTGACTCCCACTATCAAGAATGAAATTTAGAGGCTTACCTTTTACACATAATTTGGAATGAAACAATCTTTCCTTGTCATTTGGCCTTTCCTCATAGGTCTATGATGAAGTGAAAATGGTGTTAGGTTTAGCATCTACAATTTATTATTCATCCTCTTCGACTGTGGGTTGTGTATGAGATAGAGTAGTAGATGTCAAGTATTCTGACTCAAAAAGCAGTGACTTGATGGTTCAACATTAATCTTTGTAGTGAGTTCTAGTTTTGTGGTAATCACACCATTTTACAACCTTCCCCTTCTAGGTTTCTTATTTTGAAACTCCTTTTTCTTCTAATTTTGGCCTTGTGTTTGACCTTCCTTATCACTTATCCATTTTAAGGGCTGACTCTTCATATTCTTTCTGCCATGCTTCTGCTCAATCTTCACTACAAATTTGTATGCCTCACCGAGGGTTTCCAAATTGAATACTTCTATTTTCTCTCATATGTACCATTGTAGTCCACCATGATATTTGAGAGTCTTATGTTTATCAATTTCTTGTATGCCCAATATTGTAGACAAAGAATGAAAAGTGTCAGTGTAATCTTGAATAGATTGGTCCTTACCTTGGTGAAGTTGTTTCCATTGTATATACAAATCATCATAGGGTTTAATGGGATAGTATTGTTCTTTGACCACTTCCATGAAATCATCCTAGGTAGGTTCCATCTCAAGGCTAATTTCATCTATACTAAACATCTTTTTGTACACTTCCCACCAATTTTTCACTAGCAATGATGCTTTCAAAAGAGCAAAAGTGATCTTTTCTCCATCGGTGAATTTATTTATAGAGAAATAGGAAGATAATTGATCTAAGCAATTTTATACTACATAAGCATTAATTTTTCCTTCAAATGTAAGAATATCAAAATTCACCTAAACCTTGAAGGGTGTTGGGGCACTGAAAAGATGTTCCATGGATGAGGAGCCATGAAGTGTAATTGAAGAACCAAAATTTCCCATCGGGAGTTATTGAAGAATTTGGGAAAATTATTACATCATCTATGATTATTATTGTTGGATGGATTAATTCACCATTTCCTTGAAAGTATTAGATGTCTTGATGTCATCTACCATTTGAATTCATTTCTAGAAAATAGGTGGATAGTTTGGAAGCTCTATTGTTTTCCACCCAAACTTCTTGTAGCCTGACCTCATCCTCAGGATCATACACTCTCAAGACAAACCACTCTGATACCACTGATATAAAACTTAGAAGTTTTGGTTGATAAATATTTCAAGAACATAGAAATAACATAGTAATAATGAATTCTCTGAGAAGAGATGTATTATTACTCAAGATCGCAATACAACTATATGCTTATCTCTAGGAAGAAATGTCTGATTTTCCATTTCAGGTTACATCTTAATTTATACCTATTTTCAAAGTAGGGGGAGGATGTGAAAGGTCATTAATCTTGAGGGAGATTAATTTTTTTGACTTCCATGCTTTAAAATAATACAAAATTTGAGGAATTACTATTTTTAGAAACTTACTATTTTTAAACTGCACCACTAAAATTAAAATTTGGGGAACTTCCATGGAGTTTTTAGGGTTAAAAATTTATTTATTAGATCTCTATTCTAGATAATAGTTTTCTCCTCATTCTTATCTTTCTAATGGTTTAAACGGTGAGTCAATTGGAGCTACGGTGCAAAAGTTATGGCTCTTAGAAGTTCCATCATCAATTGGGGTGGAACTGTCACCTGGATTATCATTTAAATTTCTACTCAGATCATTCTTCCCTCCTTGAAAATAAATGGTCCTCATTATGTCAATGTTCCTCATTAGATGTGGCAATTGTGTCTTGATTTGGTTCTCTATGAGCCACTAATATTGGTGGCTAAGTTGGCCCCTTTTGACCACTTGATAAAGTAGAAGAGTGTCCTCTTGTTATCTTCATCCAGGTGTCCAAAATCTGATGCTACTCCACTAGAGAAAAAATATGTGGATTAAGCTCATCAATGTCTAGTTTTTCTTCTATTATTGAAGTGTCTAATAGAGGTGGATGATATGGTTTTAGGAGTTGCACATTGAATATTGGATGCAGACCAAGGTAGGCTGGTAGGTTCAACTCAAAAGCATTTTATCCAAATTTTTTGGTGATGGTGTAGGGACCATATCATAGAGGCCAAATTTTTCTATGTGGGCCTGCAGGTCATTCCTTCTAAATCTACAACCAAACCTTGGCACCCATAGAAATTTTTTGTGAAATCTTATGATTTTCATGGCATTGCTTATACTTTTGATTCATCTTCTCCAAGATATCATGAACTTGCTACTGGATGTGTTGCATTTGTTTAGTGAACTTTGTTGCTTTTGCTGCCTTAGATCTTCCATGAGGTTTATATTCTATAGTGGAGAATGGAATGGCTATATCATTTGGTGACATGGGTTGGAACCCAAATCACACTTGGAATGGACTGTGCTTAGTCAAGTTCTGTAGGGCACGATTGTATCCATGTTGTATGAAAAGAATCCCATCATCCCATGTGCATGGATGTTTGGAGTGATATATCTGAATCATGTAAACAATAAAGTAGTTAACCACCTCTATCTAACCATTAGTCAGTGGATTAAAGGCTATGGACTTCATTAGCTTGGTATCCATCATCTTCCATAGAGTGGACCAGAAGATGCTCAAGAACCTACTATCTCGATCTGAGATAATAGACTTGGGGAGACCAAAGTGAAGCCATGCATGACTAAAATATAGTTGAGTAGTTTATTCAGTAGATATATTTTTCTTACAATCAATCATGATAGCCATCTTTGAAAAATGATCAACTACCAAAAAAATACAGTCCTTACCATGTTTTGAAGTGGGAAAACCTGAGAGAAAATCCATTGAGATAAATTCCCAAGGCCTAGTGGGTTGTGGAAATGGCATGTACAATCCTTGCTTCTTATTTTTTGGCTTGGATATCACACATGGGGTGTAATATTTGATATATCTTTCCACATCCTTTTACATATGGGGCCATTATAAGTGTTTTTGAAGAACTGATAATGTATTTTCTATACCAAAGTGTCCAACTGTCCTATTGAAATGTGCTTCCCATATCAATTTCTATTTCTCTACAGCTAGAACACAAATGTGCCCCATATGACAGAAGACATTATCTTACAAATAGAAATAAAAAACATGTTTACCTTTTTGAAGCACCTGATATGTATCAACAAAGGTAGGATCTACTTCATACAGAGCACCCCAAGTGGTAGTCTTATGTCCACACAGGTCAAGAACTATTGTGAGTTCAGTAATTGGTAGGTGGCTCAAATAATCTACAGCTATATTTGAGCTACCCTTTTTGTGTTTGATTATTAGATGGAATTGTTAAAGGTATGTGGCCCACTTTTAGTGCCTCTCATTTCATATTTTTCTCTATGTTTGGATTAATTCCAATGGTCTATGGTCAGTGTGAATGACTGTCTCTTTCTCTAAGATGTAGTGTTTCCATTGTTTGCAGACTTGCATAATGGAATAGAGCTCCTTATCATATGTCAGATATTTCCTGACTGTATTAGTGAAAGTTTCACTATGATATGTAATAGGATGGCTATGTTTCATGATGACAACTCCCATGGAATATTTAGATGCATCTATCATCAACTCAAAAGGTTGATGTAAATTTGGCAGGGCAAGAACAGGGGCTGAAGAAAGTCTATTCTTCAAATTCTCAAATGCACTTTGTTGTATTTCACCCCACTAAAATGTAGCTTTATCTCCTCCTTTAATCACTTGGGTTAGTGACCAAGCAACATGTGAAAATCTAAGAACAAACGTGTGATATAAATTTGCAAGACCTAAGAAGCTATGAATTTCTATGAGGGTCCTTGGTGTGGGCCATTCTTGAATAACCCAAATCTTTTCTAGATCAACATGGACCCCTTCCTCATTCACAACGTACCCAAGGTAATGAATTGTTGTCATTTTAAATGTGTATTTCTTGAGATTTGCATTTAAGTTGTGTTCCTAAAGAGTTTGAAGCACCTTACAAATATGTTACAAATGTTCCTCCCATGTTCTATTGTAGATGAGTATCTCATCTAGGTAGACAACCACAAATGAGTTGGTGAAGGGTCATAAGATGTCATCCATCATCCTCATGAAGGTTTCAAGTGTGTTAGTAAATCCAAAAGGCATAACCAACCATTCAAAGAGCCCCTCCTTATATTTGAATGCAATCTTCTAGACATCAGTGGGATCGATGGGAATTTGGTGATAGCCAGATTTGAGATCAATCTTGGTGAATAAATTTGCACCATGAAGTTGGTCTATCAAGTCATCAATCCTAGGGAGAGGGTAGTGATTCTTCACAGTGATTTTATTCAGAGCTCTATAGTCAATGCAAAACCTCCATATTCTATCTTTTTTTGGTGCCAAGACAATTAGGCTACCACAAGGTGAAGAGCTTGGCCTGATGTGACCCTTTTGGATCAATTCTTAAATTTATCTTTTTATCTCATCATTCTCTAAAATTGATCTCTGATACACATAATTGTTAGGTAAATTTGATCTTGGGATCAAATCGATAGAATGTTTTACCTAGAAATGTAATGGAACTCCTGTGGGTAACTTGAATAAGTCATCATATTCTACTATGATTCATCCTATCTATGTTTATTGTTGTGGTGATTGTGTAGTCAGGACTATAACATCATCCTTTTTGGATTTTTGTGGTTTTACCACCATGAGAATAAACTGCTTTGTCTTCTCCGCCAATATCTTACATTTCTTAGCACTGATTAGGGGGATAGATGTGGGAGGTGGTACCTCTAGTACCCTATAGCACCATGTTCCAAGAGTGAAGGTGATTTTTTGGGTTCATGATTCATAGATGCCATGTCACTCATACATGAATGGCTGACCAAGAAGTACATCACAAACATCTAAATTGACCACATCACACAAGACTTCATCTTAGAAAGGTTTTATTGCATATGAAAGAAGACACTAATGGGTGACACAGAGGTCTCTCCCTGGGCTCAACCACCCAATACTACATGGATTTGGATGAGGCTTCATGGATAGATTTAGACTTTTCACAACTTTAGCAGAGATTAAATTCTTTTGACTCCCACTATTAAGAATGAAATGCAAAAGCTTACCTTTTACCCATAATTTGGAGTGAAATAATCTTTCCTTGTCATTTGGCCTTTCCTCATAGGTCTATGATGAAGTGATGATGGTGTCAGGCTCAACATCTATAATTTATTCTTCATCCTCTTCAACTGTGGGTTGTGTATGAGATAGAGTAGTAGATATCGAGTATTGTGACTTAGATAGTAGTGACTTAAGGCTCAACATTCTTTTTTAGAGCGAGTTTTAGTTTTATGGTAATCACACCATTTTCCAGCTTTCCCCTTCTAGGGTTTCTTATCTTGAAACTCCTTTTGCTTCCAATTTTGGCCTCGTGTTTGACCTTCCTTATCACATTTCCATTTTGAGGGCTGACTCTTTGTATTATTTCTGCCATGCTTCTGCTCAATCTTCACTGCAAATTTATATGCCTTACCAAGGGTTTCCAAATTAAAGAGTTCTATTTCCCCCCATATGTACCATTATAGTCCACCATGATTTTTAAGAGTCTTATGTTTCTCACTTTCTTGGATGCCTAATCTTGCAGATAAATAATGAAAATCATCTATGTAATCTTGAATAGATTGGTCTTTACCTTAGCGAAGTTATTACCACTGTATGTACAGATCATCATATGCTCCAATGGGATAGTATTATTGTTTCACCACTTCTATGAAATCATCCCAAGTAGGTTCCACCTCAAGGCTAATGTCATCTATACTGAACCTCTTTTTATACACTTCCCACCAGTTTTTCATGGGCAATGATGCTTTCAAAAGAGCAAAAGTGATCTTTTCTCCATCAGTGAATTTATTTATAGAGAAGTAGGAAGATAATTGATCTAACCAATTTTATACTACATCAGCATTGATTTTGCCTTCAAATGTAGGCATATCAAATTTCACCTAAACCTTGAAGGGTGTTGGGGTACTAAAAGGATGTTCCATGGATGAGGAGCTAGGAAGTGCAACTGAGGAACCAAAATTTCCCATTGAGAGTTGTTGAAGAATTTGGGTAAATTATTGTAACATATGTGCTTGTTTCCATTGGAGGGATTCATTCACCATTTCCTTGAAAGGATCAAATGTCTCAGTGTTGTATACCATTTGAAGTCTTTTAGAGTGAATAGGTGGATAGTTTAGAAGCTCTATTGTTTTCCACCTAAGCTTCTTGTAGCTTGACCTCATCCTCAGGATCATACACTCTCAAGACAAACTGATTTGATAATACGGATCCAAAACTTATAAGTTCTAGTTGATAAATATTTCAAGAACACAGAAATAACATAGTAACAATGAATTCTTTGAGAAGAGATTTATTATTACTCAAGATCGTAATACAACTATATGGTTATCTCTGGGAAGAGATGTCTGATTTTCCATTTTGGGTTACATATTCATTTATACCTATTTTTATATTAGGGGGAGGATGTGGAAGGTCACCAATCTCAAGGGAGATTAAGTGGTTCAACTTCTACACTTTAAAATAATACAAAATTTCAAAAATTATTATTTTTAGACTGTACTACTAAAATTTAAATTTGGGGCACTTCTATTGGGTTTTCTAGGGTCAAACTTCATTAATCAGAGCTCCATGTCATCTCATGGTGTTCTCCTCATTCTTATATTTTAAATGGTTCAAATTATGAGTCAATTGGAGCTACGGTGCAAAAGTTATGGCTCCCAAAAGTTCCATCATCAATTGAGGTGGAACTATGACCTTAATTATCACCTGAATTACTCCCTGGTTCAAGCTAAATGCATATTAATGCTAAGGTATCATCAATATTTAGTGAATAATAGGTAAATACTTCTCTTTTTATCTCAACTAAAAAAGTAGGAATGCTCAAAGGATCATGCCAAGGAGTAAATCTAGGTAAAGGATGGTCAGGAGAATTCATTTAAATAAGATCTATGAGACAAGAAGGAAGCTCAGGTGGGAAAGGATCCATAGGTGAAGGAATCATGGGTGGAGAAGGATCCACAGGTGAGGGAGCGTCTAAAAGTGAAGGAATCATAGGTGGTAAAGGGACCATAGGAGGCGATGGAACCACTAGAGGTGGGGCCATGGGAGAAGAAGGAGAATCCTTCCTATAGGAATGACCTATGGGAGCAATGGTAAAAGGTCTAGGTATGACTACAAGATGATCTCTAATATTTTGTTGAATAATATGATAATGATAGGTGTGATGCATGCCACATAGGTGCTATAGACAATATACCTCACTATACTTAGGCAAATATTCAAGAAGTACCTTCAAGGGAGGTATGACTTTGTCTAATGACAAGGAATAAGGATGCAAGGTATCAAGATATTGTCACAACTTATGGAAATGGGTAGAAGAGTGATTATTTACCCCATGTAAGAAACATATAAACTTGTGAGTGATTTTAGGAGCACTCATAGAAGGGGGTGAAATAGGAAGGGAAGCAATAAAAAAAGACTCATAAGCCCATTTGGGAGGAATAAGACTCATCTTAGGTAGTAAAATCACACCATCATCAATGGAAGGTAATTATGGGGAAGGAGTAAAACTAGGATCAATAAGAGGAGCACTAGGAGAATATATAAGAAGAGGCTCATCAATACTAGTAGAGGAAATAGGCTCAACTAGAGTGGAAAAAGCAAAGGGCTTAACTATAGCTGACCCTACTGAAGGAAGGAAGGATGCACATAAGGTCTAAGGAGGACCACCCTAGGTATGGAAAAGTGATAATTTCTAGTAATATCATGATCCAAGAGCATGGTCATAAGTGGCTCCTAAAAAATTGGAGGCAATGGTACCATCTCTACTCTATACTAAAGAGGGAAAATGCAAGAATCAAGAAAGATAAAAAAGATAATGATGAGATGCATGAAAAGACTCAAGTAAAGAAGAGTGGTAATGAACAATCTCAGCATCACATGCCTAGACAAGGCCACCTAAAAGAGTATCATCTAAATAATACCCATCATCATAATCTAGAGTATGAAAATCGATGATGTAAGTTAGAATGACCCTTTCATCAGAGGAATCTTGGTGAATATAGTACCTAGTCTTGTTTAAGACTATGAGAATGTCATCATAAGGAATTTTGTAATAATGAGGCTACAAATAAGTAGGTAGCTACAAGATGAGATGAGGTGAGAGATTAGAAGTTTTTATCTTTAAGATAATCTCATTGGGCTCATCATAATCAGAGTCTAAAAGGTTGGGAGGAATGTTATGAATGAGCTCAGGATTCCCATTGTAACCTTTGGTTGAGTTGATAGGAAAGTTGAAATGCTGAGACTCAAAAAATGGAACACTAAGTAAAGTTCAAGAGTAGGAATATTTAAGACACCATGATCTTGGAATTGTTCAAAATTCCAAGGCTTAGTGTCTCCTTGAATCTTGTAAATGGATCCATTATGAGGAAATTTAATGCATTGGCAAGTAGAAGATGCAATGGCTCGCATACAATGAGTCCATGACCTACCAATCGAGATGTTATATGAAAGGGGAAATTTGAATATCATTACCTTCACATGAATGGTGATAGGTGGGATGATAATGGGAAGCCTCACACACCCTAAAGGAGGCATTTTCCTACTATCATATCCTTGTCATGTGTTGCATTTAGACTTAATATTTCATTTAGAATACTCAAGAGTCTTAATAAAATAAAAGGGGGTGACACAAGTGCCAAAACCCTCATTGATCAAGGCTCACTTAAATTGGATATCATTGATTTGGATGTTAATAAATAATAGAGGATCATCTACATGAAGTAGAATCTTGTCTAGAATCATAGATGCGATAGGAAATCATAAAGAAAAAGAAGTATCTATAGTTTTATCAATGTTAATGGACATCTCTTCATATTGTTGTAAAATACTATCCTTAGATCTAAATAAAGTAGCATCCCATACTTCTAGATTAGGTCAAGGGATATTCATATCAAATAAGAGTTTCATGAGGTGGTTTCTATGATGTGGAGATGACCTCATGAGTTCAAGGAAAAGTATCTGGGATGGAAGATTAATAAGTTCCACAATGGGATCCCACTCATCATAACCCATAAGGATATTGTTAGATATATGTATTTAATGATTAAGAAGGTCTTCTAAAGGTGGATTTGAAGAGCATTAAAACTTATGTTGATAAGAATGAGAAGATTGAGAAGAATTTTGTAAATCATTTGGTGATGAAGAAGTAGTTGGTTTAGATTAATCTTGAAGTTTGGAAGAAGTGGTAGTAGAAATTGGATTATCATTATTATTGGAATATGGTGGGAGAGAAGTATAAATAGTATGATATGTGTCATCCAATGGATAATTATAAATTAGATCATCAAAATAAATAATATCTTCTTGCCCCAACTCATTTAAATGAGTTAGATAAGAATTTTGGATAACATGATATATCTTATGGGAAGGAGTGTAGATCGGTTGAGAATCAATGAAATACAACACTCTTCATATATTGGTCATGCTAACTATATTCTCTTTGAAATTTGGTTCAGTAAGAATTTCTACATTATTGGTGGAAGAAGTGGGCTTATCTTAACTTTCTTGGATTGGCTGATGACTAGGCAAGGGTCTTTATAGATAGCTAAATGAGCATTTGCTTTATTTAAGGCTTGAGTTTTGTAATGTTATTTATAGTCTTTGAAAATAATCTCATATGCTTTTTGATGCTTATGAATAATGGAATCATGATCAAAAATTGGTCCAAGAATAAAATCCATGGCTAAATTTTAGAGTTGTCTACAAGTATCATGAGAGTGACCCTAGCTAACATGAAACCAACAAAACTTATTAGGGTCATACCATGATTTCATGGTTTGAGTAGGGTAAATATCTCATGGAATAATCCTATGTACATGTTTAAGAAATTATACTAAGGATAAAGGATAAAGGACATTAATGTTTTTTGTTGAGAAATGAGGATTGGTGTATTGTTGAGAAGGAGCTGGTTCTGAAAAAGGGGTAAGAACAACTTGAACATTGTGAGTGGCATCATATGAATTAGTAACACCATCATTTGTAATATTTTAGTTTTTATTATTAACTAATATATGAGGGCTTGTAAAAGGTTGGGGTGGCTCAAATTGATGCATGAGGAAATCTTATATTTTGGCTTGATCAATAGCTTCCTCCAAGGTACATGGAGAAAGGGTATGGACTCGATATTATAATTTAGGAAATAAAGAATTTGTAAAGAGATGAAATAGTTTATCATTCACAATATTATATTCACATTTATTTGATAAAGTCCTCCATCTCTTAACAAAGGCTTGGGTAGTTTCATTTTTGTTTTGTTTACAATTAATGAAATGGTCCAAAGTGTTCTCTGTAAGATCACTAGTTTGAAATTCTTGAACTAAAGCATTTACTAAGTCCTCCAAACTAGTGATAAAGTGTGTTCTAAGTTGATTATACCAATCCAAGGCATCACCCATGAGGGTTTTGTCTAAGATTTTGGTAGTGAAAAATGTATTTAATTTGACCCAATCCTTGTAAATATTTCCAAATTTATTGAGATGAAGGGTCATATCGATCGATCCATTGTAGGTGTTATACCTCCAATGTCAATGTTAGTAATTTTGGTGGTAAGAAGTTCATTTTATAAATGCTTGATGAATTTATTAACTAATGGAGGTTGAGGAATGAGATTACCTTTATAATATCAAAGAGGAGGAGGAGGAACACTTTGGTTATGTGTGACCTAAGCCATTGGTTTAGGATTGGATTCAAGATTAAGAATGTGGTTTTCCATTCTCAAAATTTGATTCATATTATGATCTTGGAATGTGTTAATTTGATTGAGAGTTTGCAACAATAGGTGATGAATTTGATTAGTGTTATTAGAATAAGTAGTACTGATATTTGTGTTGTTATTAGTGGCTTGAGTACCATTATTAGTAATAATATTATTTTGAGAAGAGTTATGAGAATTGGAATCACTAGTGGCAAAATTTGCTTGTGAAGCAAAAGATGGACTAGTAAATGGTTGAGAAGAAGAAGAAATAGAAGAATGAGTGACTTGGGTAGAACATGATGAAATAGTAGAAGTATTAATGATAGTGGATCTTATGATAGGCCCATTAGATGTATAACCTATTTCTATCTTTTTTTTTTTTTTTTTTTTCTTTTTCCTTAATGTGAAAAGCAAGAAACTATGTTACAGGTTTGTAGAGGAATACCTTTTAGAAGTATGCACATTGAATCAAAAATTTGTGATAAATCCTATTTCACTTGGGATGATGACATTAAAATAATAAAACACTACCATAAAAATTGTTTGTTAGACAAGTAGATGGGTAGATTTCCTAGCGTGAGCAAAATCCTAGAAATGAAAGCTTCCTAGGAGGTTGTCAATCCACCTAATTTAAACACTTAAGTTTTATAAATGGGAATGATATAATTTTAATAAAATAATATAAAAATTAAAATTAAAATATAAAATAACAACAAATAACTAAAATTGAAACAAAGAAGTTAAATACTTTGCTAAAACTATGACTAGATAAATCAACTAGTGCTGAAAATTGGTTAAGGAAAAATAGTGGTTTTTGGTTTGGTAATTTGGTAAGGGCAAAAATATAGTTTGGTTATGGTATGGTAAATGTTTAATATTTTAAATTAATGAATATTTTCAAAGGAAAAATATAGGTAAATGAAGTAAATGGAATAAGGAGGAAAATGAGGTAAAAGGATGAATGGGATAAGAGGTAAATGGGGTAAAAAAAAAGGATAAATGGAATAACAAGGAGGAGGTTATGAGGTGAAGTGTATGGAGGAAAATAAAACTAAAGAATTTAAATGACTAAAATAAACAACATACCTTGATGATGGCTTGTTGAAGAAGGCTTGTTGAAGATTTTGGCAAAGTTTAATTGCTTGAAATCTTTTCCTCCAAGATGATAATCTCCTTTAAAATGAATCAAATCTAAAAAATAATGCTCCAACCAAAACTAACTTAACCTTTGGTGAAGGATAAGGGGGAATCTATAGCATTTGTTGTGAAGAATCATGCCAAAAGAGGGAATAGTAGAAGTATGGGACCATTTTTCAAGTGGGATCACAAGTGACAAAGGGGATAAGGATGGTGGGATTTACACCTCATTGGTTTGTCTCCCACCTTGAAAATGAGTCTAATTTGGAGTGGGAATCATGCACATGAGCTCAAATGAGTCCAAGGGACTTTTCACCTAGTTAATTTGTCTTTTGTCTAAGTGCCCCATGAATTTTGGCATCATCCTCCATGTGGGTGCATGAGTGGTCATGAAAGACAAGGGGATGAGATTACCACTTAGACAATAGGTATTTCACTTGGTTTTTTTGTCTCCCAACTTGTTTAATTCTCCAAAATGGAGGGGTAATCATGCACATGGGCTCATATGTGTCCAAAATACATTCCACCACTCATTTTCATCTTTTGGCTAAGTGCCCCATGATTATTGGCATCATCCTCCATGCATGAGGATAAAAACACATGTTGAGTGATGGTCCCATGGGAAAAATTCACCATAATCCAAAAGAGGGGCCCTTTGGTGCTTATTTATGTCATTAGGTACCTTGGAGGTGGGTCTAGGTGGGGTATGATGTCTCACTTTAAGCCACCTCACTTCTAATCCATGTCACTTGCCATATCACCTTCCATGTCACTTTCCATGTCACTTGTCATTTCACATGCCATGTTACTTGCCATGTCATCATGAATAGTGATAGTGGGTCCTATATTAAATAATAATTTCAAATAATAATTTTGAATAATACTATATTAATAGAGGATTAGTGATTTGGTTAGGTTGAGAGGGGTTGGTTAAGGCTTAAGAAGGTTTGAGGGGGTCATGAGGCATTTAGTCATCAAATACTACAAGTGTGCAATTTTTTATTGTCTACATTTTTCCCTTTTTGTTATGTGGCTTTTAACTAACAAGCTAAAAAACAAAAATGGATCACTTAGTTGAAGGTTAGGATGCTCTGAGTATGGGAGGAGGTGTTCCCCCTCAAGCGAGGAGTTGATGAGGTAAATTAGAATTAGGTGCAGATTTGATAAGTAGTTGTTGGGGAGGCACTAAGTGGTTCCACAAGGTATTTGGGTATTTGAGACGCAAACATGTGTATAAAATGTGACTGTGTGGTATCCAAAGTTATACATGATCTAATGTTGCCAATGTTGGTTAATTTAAGTTTGGGTCTAGAGGGACATATGTCAAGGGTAACCGATCCACAACATTAGTCATATTTGATCAGGTCATGCCTATCAAGTGTCTAGATAGGGTCGAGGTTGGTTGTAGTTATCTAAGGTGGGAAATTTTCCTATAAAATAACCCAAATGGTTGAGTCATGCAAAAATGCAACATGGCAAGGTTTGTTATTGTGATCAAAGTGTCTAATGCCGAGGTAGATATGGTCAAGTGGTCATTTAATTAGAGAGATTAGTTGGCAAAGGTTTAGGTATGGGGTGGCTAAGCTAACTCCATATGCACTAGGCAAGTGGATGCTACCTATATAATTTTTTGGATGTGATATCCAATAAAATTTAGGCCAAATGTAGTTCTATAATGGATTTTAGATGGGTTTCCCCAATGTGATATACCACATGGTTAGGTTTGGGTTGATATTTTGGTAAGGTGAGGTATCATAGTGTAGATTGGTGAATAGTCACCATATTGATTCCACATGCTTTAGGGGGAGAAGACACATATGGGTAAGGTAGGATAAATAAGTAGGTAAAAAAAGGCTAAGCATCATAAATGTCCTATGATGAAGCTTAGCCAAAGAAGATGTGCCTTTGTGAGGAGGTTACACATTCTAAAATTATGTGAGGGTATAAGCACAGTGATGGCATATATCACTATGAGCCAAGTTTTAGGAGATGGATGTCTATCAAGATCTGCATAGTCTTGTGAGTGAAAGGTCATCATCGCTATGAGATAAGTTTTAAGGGTAGTAGCAAAGTGATGACCTATAAAGAATTTATTTGATGGCTAAGTAGATTTTATGAGTTAGAAAGTCAGTAGCATGGTGAGTGATAAAGGATGGACCTTATCTCACCCAAGAGCTATATGGGTAGGCTAGACAAGTTATGGCCATGTCTACATCCTCTATCCCAATTCTTTGGAGCCAATGAATTTGGGTTTCACTTAGAAGAGGCCCTACTAGTAAGGAGCTACATGGTCTAGGATGTTGGTTATATATCTGGTGAAGATGGGGGAGCTTCTATAGTGGTAAGTATTTAGGAGAAACCACCACTAATAATAGTGGTAGTTTTAGAGGTCTGACCATTGCAACAAACTAAGGTTGGAAGCCAATTTATGTCAACTATGGTAAAGGTGATAATAACAAAAATGACCATGAGTCCCACAAATACTACAAGATAATAAAGAAAGTAGAGATGTTAGATGTAGAGCATATGATAAGGGAAATCAAAAAACATCATGATAATGATTAATGACTATATCAATATGACCAATTGGATTGAGGACTACGTGTCCACATGAAAAGGTAAGTAGACATGATATTTTAAGTAGGAAGACTATTAAAGGGAATCAATGTTATTATAAGACCCTACCTATTAATAGAATGGATAGTCATGCCAATGAGGAAGAATGGGTAGGTAGTCTATTCAAATAATTATGGTAAGAATGAATACCTATCATGAATTCATTTGGTTTTTCATGTTTTTCAGGGTATAGAGAACTACCAAAGGTTGAAGATGGTAAACAATGGGAGCAATCTCAGAGATAATCAATAACCCCCATGACTAGAGATAATCTACACAATGAATGTGTGTATCTACCAAATATTTCAACACATAATGGTGATAATGGAAGTTATATTAAACCAATAGCAAAAGGAAAGGCACCCATGGCCTAAGATTGAGCCTAAACTCTTACCTCATTTACAATAAATAAGGTGAGGCTTTCATTGTGTAAGGTGTAGGGCTATAGAACATGACATTTAACCTATCTATGGATAGAACCTTCACTATCCAAGGGGATGTATTCTAAGGCAACAATAGGTGGTACCTATTCAAGTTAAACAATTGAAGTGGAGGGATGTCATGGCTGCAATGTTTAAGTAGGGTGTAAGACCTAGAGGCAAATATGATTCTTGCCTTGTGGGGATGAATGTATAAGAGGAGAATAGAGTACACCCTTTAGTGGTTGATAATACATGGAATGTTATGGATGTTAGTTGAGGGAGTAACCAAGTAGAAAGATGGTTGAACATAAATCTTGAGTCACCAGATAATTAGTCTAATACTTAGGTAGGAACATAATGTATGTAGAGGCCTTAGGTGAGGTGTGGATAGTTTGATAACTTTATATGTGCCGTGCAACACCTCACACCCTTAAATAAAATATTTCATAGTTTATTGTAAACATGTATAAAATGTGTTGGATGTCATTGTTTATCATGTTTAGGGTTATGTGGATACTTATGAATGTTATGGTTATGGTTGTTGTAATCTTACTTAAGGTAAACTAGATGACGTAAGGCAATGAACAACACTAATAATGAAGTGAAAAATATAATCAATAGATAAATGTCATAATGGAAATATCAACCAAGCACATTAGGATAAGAGGGTGTGATGTTTATTCTTAGATAAGGATGAGAAATAGACCTGAAGTGGAAGTGTGAATGTATTTCATGAGCATGCTTTGAAGGATAAAAAAGGTGTGTTAATCACACTCTGTCAAGTACTAAAAATATGTAGAGGGTTTAAAGGGGGAAGAGGTGATGGATGTTCTAAAGTAGTTAAATTAACAATATTTCATACATTAAAGTGAGAGAGCCAAGGATATAGGGAAATAAACATGTATATTCACATATAAGGAATAAAACTAGTGACCAAACTCTAATGAGTGAGAAGCTAGAGTGCCACTAGGAGAAAATAAAGGAGATCCAACAAGGGATGAGGTGAAGGTAGACTAGGAGATGGATGAAGAGATAGGTAGCAAAAATAGTGAGGTCATAGATAAAGACAAAGGTGAAGAAGGATGGAAAGAGCTAAGCATGGACATATAATAGGGGAAAAAAATAAGGTTGGAAAGAACAAGGAATGTCACAAGGGAGATGAAGAAAATGAAATGAAATGAAGAAAAGAGAAGAAAAATAAAAGGTAGAAGATGGGAGTTTGAGGAATGCAATAAAGAATGATAGATTGGAGAATTGAAAAAGATGGAGAAAGAAGTGTATCAATCATGAAGGGTAATGGGAGGATGAGAAATATGGGAGGCTATGAAAGGATTAAAAATAGGTCTACAAGACCAAAGAGAAAATAGTTTGGTGATGATAATGAAAAACAAGGAAACACATGGGAGAAAAGTAAATGTGAGGAAAAAGGAGTGAAATGAGGACATAAAAAGGATGATAAGATAGTGAAGAAGTAGGTGATGACATGACCAAGTAATCATGGATGATGATAGGAAATGAGAGGAATAATGAATCAAATCAAATGGTGGTGATGGAGATGAGAATGGCATGGAAAATGGGAAAGGGGTTAAGAAAAATGAGGGGAAGCAAAGGATGGATGGATAAGTAGTTGAAGAGATAATGTATGTTCTAATCAACTTGTTAGAAGAGATTAACAAGCTAAATGGATTATTAAAAGATATAGACAAGCCAAAAAGTGGTGAGGTGGTGAAGAAATATGGGAACACAATGAAAGGTAATGAGATGAAAATAAGGGATGAAGATCAGGGATGATAAGAAGGAAAAGAAAAAATTAAAGCAAGGATATAAAACATGGACACTCACACAAATACAAAAGATAAGTGGGTACTGAGATGGAAAGAGGAAAAGGGGAATGCAAAGTATAAAAGGCTGTAATTTATAAGAATAAAAGGGCAATTATGGAAGGATTCTCAAAGGATAAAGACCCAGTTAGAAGTTAGTTGTGGAAGAGAAAAATGGAAAATGTGGGAAGAATGGCAAAAGGATAGAGAGTGGTGGCACACATAAGAAAAAAATTGGATGCTATAAGAAATAGAAAGAATGTTGGATTGAAAATAAGGGAAAGAGGAAAAAAATAATTTAGAATTGGAATGAAAGTGGTTTAGAATCAGTGGGAGATTAATAAAAAGGTGGTATCAAAGAATAAAAGAGGGTAAAAGTGTCCATCAGTGTGTAAGGGAATAAGATGATGTGGAATTAGTGAGAAAAAAAGAGTGATAAAGAGTGTACAAAAAAAATTCAAGGGTGAGGGGAGATGATGAGGACAAATAATGAAGATAAAGAGGGTAAAGGGCAAGGTTGGTAATAAGTGGAGAGAGGGAAAAAACATGATAAGTGGGTGGGGGAGTGAGCTGTGAAGCATGCACAAAGAAAGGTGGTAGGGAGGCCAGTGAAGTAGAGTAGGTGAAGTATTTATGGGAGATAAGATGGGAAGATAAGTGAGGTTGTCAATCCTTGTATTAAAAGATGTTGACAAGATGGAAAAGTGGTTAAAAGATATTGACATGATGAAGGGAGGGAGGGTTGAGGAGATAGGTAGATAAGTGGAGGAAAAGACACTAAGTGAGAAGGGAAAATAAAGTAAAGGATGTGGCTAAGCTAACCTTAGTAACTGAGCACTACCTACATAATCTAAAAAGACCTCAGGATAATGTAGTTCTCCCAATAATGGGGAAAAACAAAGAGTAATTATTAGATGACATTAAAATTCAAGGATGTTAGGAAGAATCCAAATCTTCCTTGACATAGGACACCCTAGGCAAGAGGGCACTATTAACAATGAAAATTAATGAGAATAAAAAGGGGAGGGTAGTTAATTGTTAGTGGATGAGCTACCCTTAGAAGTCAATCAACACATACATAGTCTATTGACATTAGGCCAATGTAGTTCAACAAGGATTGGAGAATGGTGCCCAAATGGGTTACCCCAATTTGGTAGACCACATGGTCTAGTTTTGTTGAAGGTTTGTGGAGAAAGGTATCTCCAAAAGGTGGGTTGATTGATTGTAAGTAGGGGTTTGACATTAATGTTTCTTTGATGCTATTCATGGTTAGGGTTATGATGGTTTGATGGATTATAGTGGTGGCATATAAGCAGGTTAGATAACCATATTAGATGAAAAATTATGAGACATGGGCCTGATAAAATAGATGACTCAATGATGAGAGAATAAGAAATGAGGTATAATACCTATTTATTGACAAGGGAAAAACAAATCCTAAAGCTAGATTGGTTTAAAGAACATAATACTTTTGAATGCTTCACATTAGCATGTGTTAGTTGATAAAATAGGTTTCTTGATTACAGTGTGTCAAGCAAGTTCTAAATCCCTTGATTTATAGATAGTGTATAGGGGATATGGGTGATAGGTAGCATAAAGGATAATGGGTAATATGTATGGTAACCTTATATGGGTTAGTTTTCCCCTTCTATAGGTGACCTAGGAATAGTAATAGACAAGTCCATATCATATGCTAGATGTAGACTAATCAATGTAGAAAGTCTACATGTGAAAGTCAATTTTAGCTTCCAACTTATTATGTTGCTTTAGAGTTGATTATGGCTCTAGATTTTATTGTGATAGTGGATATTTTTCTTTATTGTTGTATATGGGAAGCTGATCGATGTGGGAAACTTCCAAGAAATTGCTTTGTTAACTTAGCCATCCTTTGAGGGAGTAATCTAAGTTTATTATCTTTGTTTAATGATCTTGATAGTTGTCCTTCAAGGGAGTAGTCTACCTTATATTTGGTAATTTTTGTATTATTTTTGGGTAGCTATCCACCAAGATAGCAATCTAAAATGCTTAAGATATTAATCCAAGTAATATTTTGGTATTCAAATTAGATTTGATTTATTTTAGACATGGAAAAGTCTAATTAGGTTCAAAGGTTTTTCTTTATGAGGGAAAAACTTTGACACAAGAAGGTGAATGATATGTGAAGAGGTGTGGTTTTGAGAAATAATGACCATAATATTCCATCTTATTAGAGATGAAAAGTATCCATGAGAACCATGCCATGGGTAGAGCCATGGTACCCATATTTAGGATTAGGCTATGGCTATGATAGTTAATCACATGGTTCTATGTTGTAATCAATTGTCCTCAAGAGAGGAGAAATATGGGTGAAGGTGAAAATATCATTACTCAAGGGATGAGCTTATGTTAGACAAAAGGTGATATTGATCCTTATTTAACAGAAGAATGGATGTAGATTCAAAGCATTGAGAGGCTTAGGTTCTAGTTTGCCTTCAAGAGAGGACAAATGGTAAGCTCCTAATCCATACTTATGGGTTGTGATGTAAGGTCAAATCTAATTGAAAGCAAACTTACCTTGTTTACTTTTCTCCACGTTGGTCACACATTGGTATTTATTGAGGATGAGGTCTCCAATATTAAAGTCTCACACTTTTAGGTGCTTGTTATAAGCACACTTTATATGTTCTTGATAGATATGGAGGTGGGTGAGGGCTACTAAATGATGCTCATCAAGTAGCTCAAGATAAGCTAAATAATGTTGAAAATAATATTTCTCAAAAATAAGATCTTGCAAAGATATGTGAAGAGAGGGACTTTGGACTTCAAGAGGTAAGGTTACCTTTGTTTTAAAGACTAGAGAGAAAGGGGTAGTACCCATAGAGGTTTGAATGCTAGTGTGATAGGCCCATAAAGTGAATGGTATGTGTAAGTGATAATCCCAACCTAAAGCATTGATAACTTTGGTTAGAATTTTGTTAAGGATTTTGTTAGAAGCTTCAGCCTACCTATTTTCTTGTAGATGATAAGGTGAGGAAAAGATTAAATAGATGCCAAATGCATCACATAAACCTTGAACTTGTTTTTTTGTAAGGATTTACCATTATCAGTGATGATATTATGAGGAACACTGAAGCAACAAATGATATGATGGTTGATAAAGTCAACAATCTTCTCCACTTTGGTCAAGATAAGAGGGATAGCTTCCACCCACTTGATGAAATATTCAAAGGTTTTGATGATGCAACTATGCCATTATGAAGAATAGGGGTTGATTTCCCCAATGAGATTGAGCCCCCATTGTGAGAAAGGAAAAAAAGTCCTTAGATACTTGGAGGCCATTGGTTGGCACATGATGTAAATTAGTGTGATGTTGACATCTAACACACTTTTTTACATAATCACAATAGTCTTGGTTGAGAGTGGACCAATAGTAGTTAAGGTTAAGGATATGTTTAGTGACTGTTATACCACTAAAGTGTCCCCCACATATCACCTCATGTGTTTCCTTGATGGCATGGGAAGCTTCATAATTGCATAGGTAACAAAGAAGGAGACCATCGAAACCACATTTTTAGAGTATTCCCCCTACTATGATGTAATAAGAGGTACTCTAAACAAAGTTTCTTTGGGCATTCCTAGATAGGTTGGGAGGAATGATGCCTAAGTTGGGGTAGTTAAAAGTTTGGTCATACTAAATGTCAGATGGGGATTCCTTCACATTAAAAATGGTAGGGAGGTTAGATTGGTTATAAGAGGGTGTGGTAAAATGATGAATGGTGACAAAGATTTTGGAATTAAAAAGCTGAGAAGGGATCTAGGATGTATGACAAGGCATTGTATCCTTAAATTTAATGGTAGGTTGGGGAACATATTAGACCGGGTAATGTTCAAATGATGCTAAGAGTTTGTCAACTAAAAGTTTATATTTTTTTAAGATATCATTATTAAATTGGTAAGAGCCATTAACTTAGTTGACCATAAGCTAGGAATCACCAAAGACATTGATGGTCTTAATTCCCAAGGCTAAAGTGGTTCGAAGACCTATGACAAGGGCTTCATACTCAACTATATTATTGGTCCATTTTAAGTAAAATTTGAAGGAAAGAGGAAGGGGTTCACCATTAATAATAATTATAATAACTCTAGCACCCCCACCTTTTTATCACTTCCAACCATAAAATAACATACTCATTTTCTAGGTTATGTCCTCTTGGGAGAGAGTAGTGATGGATTCATCAGGGAATTCAAGAGGAAGTGGTCGGTGATCTATCAAAGGAACTTTGGCCAATTGGTTGGAAATGACTTGGCATATAATTGAATTTTTATAAAGTAACTCAAGATCAAATTATACTAAGAGAATAAGCTATTTGACCATACACTAGTTTTGGTATGGCTTGTAATGCATGTATTTGAGTGGGTCAGTGTTGGTTATGACATAGGTTGTATGGTTAAAAAGGTAGTGGCAGAGTTTGGTGGCCATGAAAGTTAGGTCTAATTAGAGTTTCTTGGTATTGTATTCTACAAGCATGAAACTAATTTATTACACAACTTACTCTCTATGTTGTTCATCTTGATGAGCCAACATTTCCCTTAAGGAATGGTCAGTGGTATAGATATATAAGTGAAAGGAGTGGTCATCCTTAAGAGGGATGAGGATAGGTGGTGACCAAATGTACTATTTGAGTGATTCAAATGCTTTATAACACTCATTATTCCATTTAAAAGAGACAACCTTCTTTAGAAGGTGATGGAAAGGTTAGCTCCAGTGTAAAAGCTAGGAAATTAAATGATGAATAGATTGAAGCTTTCCCTATAGGATGTATAGTTGCTTAAGGTTGATAGGAGGGGTAATATCTAAGATTGATTTGACCTTAGTAAGATATACTTTGATTCCTCAAAGAGAGATGATAAAGCTGAGAAGTTTTCCTAAAATAATCCTAAAAACACATTTATTGGGGTTGAGTCTAACATGGAAATGGATTAGGCATTTGAAGATAATGCTAATAATTTTTAGATTATCTTGGTGAGATTTGTATTTTCCCAAGAAATTGTTGACATATTCCTCTATGATGGCATGGTTGAGGTCATAGAAGATGTAGGTCATAGCTCATTGGTAGGTTTCACCAGCATTCTTTAACCTGAAAGGCATGACTCTATAGCAAAAAGCTCCCTAGGGGGTGGTAAGAGAGGTTTTATGTTGATATTCAATATCAATCAAGATCTGGTTATATCCTTAAAACCCATCCATGAGAGATAACATTTTGTAGCTGGCTATAAGATCAACAAGTTGGTCAATACTAGGTAGAAGAAAGTAATCCTTGTGATACGCAAGGTTAAGGTCATGAAAGTCCACATAAATGCATAGACCCCTATTGTATTTGATGATAGGTATGATATTTGAGACCCATTGGGGGTAATCAATGGGTTGAATAAGGTTTATAGATAAGATATTTTGAATCTCTTCTTTTATGAGAAGGGTTATGTGAGGATGCATACATCAAAGTTTTTATTTAATAGGCTTGGCATCACACTGAGTGACTATGTTATGGGTTGAAATTGTAAGGTTAATCTTGGGCATATCTTTGTAAGACCAAGTGAATGTTATTCTATAGTCTTGGAGGAAAGAGGAGTCTTTAAGTTCTTCGACATTTAGTGATTGGCCTAATTTGACAACATGGGGGTTATCTTTGGTGCCTAAGTTGATATCCATTATGGATTCATTCAACATGGTTGGATTTAGTAGGAAGGGATTCAGGGATTAAATAATTCAAGACACCAAGGTAGGTGCAGAATAGAATAATCATCTTGATGTTGTATTGTATTGATGATAGGAGAATCTTTATCTATCATTTAAGGATGGATGAGAGGAAGGGTTTGAATTTTTCCATCCTTTTGATAAGTTAGGGGACTTAAACTAACAATGTTGATAAAAAAAAGTTAGGAGGAATGATATCAAAGTCCTAAAACTTTGGAGGAGGTTAGGTCAATGGGGAGTGGATGTATTCCTTGATGGTGTCAATAGGTTTGGGTGAATTTATGGGTTCTTCAGGTGGTACAAACCCAAGGCCAAATGACTCATGAGGTTTTTGGGTTTTGATCAAAGGTAAATCATGAGGTCCTTGTTCATATCGACCAAGGATAAATCCCTTCTAGGCATACTTGTGAAGGTATAATTTATCTAAGGCTGATTTTTTAAGGTAGGAAAAGTTAGAGGTGAATGGTCAGATAAAAGAGGTGGTGGTGGGAACAAGAAGTGGCTGATCAAGTCCCCCATAGGTGAAGTTTGTTTGATGATTTGGGGGATGGAAAGGGATGATGGTTCTGATCTTAGGGTCATTTTAAGTGATCCAAAACTCAAAAATATTTGGTTGAAATATAATTAAAGAAACAAGAACAACACAATAACAATAATTCTATCTCTAAGAAGAGATGTTTTATTCATCAAATTTACAGACCCAAACATATGCCTATCTTTGAGAAGAGATGTTTAATTTACATTTTAGGTTAAATATTCATTTATACATGTTTTTAAGGTAGTATGAGGATGTGTAATGTCACCAATATTGATGGAGATTAAGTGGTGCAAATTCCATGATTTACAATAATACAGAATTCAAGGAATTAAATTATTATTTTTAAAAACTTACTATTTTTAGATTGCACTACTAAAATTGAAATTTGGGGCACTTCCATTTTTTATTCAATGGTAAAAAACCACTTATTATATCTTAGTGACATATTAGGATTTTCCTCTCATTATTATCTTTCCAATGGTTCAAACGGGGAGCCAAATGGAGTTATGGTGAAAAAGTTATGGCTCCCAAAAGTTCTACCACCAATTGGGGTAGAACCATCACTTGAATTGTCACCTAAAATGTTGCTCAGATAATTCCTCCCTCCTTGAGAATAAATTTTCCCCATTGCATCAATATTTATCATTAAGTGTGGTATTTATGTTTTGATTTGATTCATGATGCATACTTAGAATGGATTATGCTTTGTGGAGCTGTGCTTTGTGGAGCTATGTAGGACCTGATTGTTCACCATTTCTGTCTAACCATTAATATATGGATGTAAGGCCATGAACTTCTTTAGATTTTTATCCATTAGATTTTATTGTTGTGTAGTTAGAGTTGCAACATTGGCCCTTTTGGATTCATGTGGCTTGACCACCATGAGAACAAACTTCTTGACACTAATCAATAGATGTAGAAGGTGGTACCTCTGGTAACATATAGCATCATGTTCCAAGAATGAGAGTGATCCTTAAAGTTTTTGATTCATAGATGCCATGTCAATCATACATGAATGGCTAACCAAAGAGTACATTACAAACATCTAGACTAACCACATCACATAATACCTCATCTTAGAAAGGTTTTATTGCATATGAGAGAAGACATTAGTGGGTGACACAGAGGTTTCTCCCTGGACTCAACCACCCAATATTGTATGTCTTTGGGTGAGGCTTCATGGAAAAATTTAGGATTTTCACAACATTAGTAGAGATTAAATTCTTTTGACTCCCACTATCAATAATGAAATTTAGAGGCTTACCTTTCACCCATAACTTAGAATGAAACAACCTTTCCTTGTCATCTATCCTCTCCTTGAAGCAATGATGGTATCGGGCTCAACATCTAAAATCTATTATTAATCCTCTACAATTTTAGGATGTGTATAAGGTAGATAAGTATATGTTGAGGATTTTGACTCAAAAAGCAAGGACTTGATGGCTCGACAAAGCATAGCTCCATAAAGCACAATCCATTCCAAGTATGCATCAAGAATCAAATCAAAACACAACTACCACACTTGATGACATATCTTGATGAAATGGGGACCATTAATTGTCAATGAGGGAGGAATGATTTGATCAACATTTTAGGTGACAATTTAGGTGATGGTTCTACCCTAATTGGTGGTAGAACTTCTGGGAGCCATAACTTTTGCACCATAACTCCATTTGACTCCCCATTTGGGGCACTTACATTTGTTTTTTGGGGGTCAAAACCCACTAATCATATTTATTTCAATCTCATGATGTTCCCCTCATTATTATCTTTCTAATGGTTTAAATGGGGATTCAAATGGAGGTATGGTGCAAAAGTTATGGCTCTTAGAAGTTTTGCCACCAATTGGGGTAGAACCATCACCCAAATTGTCACCTAAAATGTTGCGTAGATAATGAAGGGTCATGTTTGAGGTTTCAATATTATTGAGGAGTATGGAAGGTATCTAATACTAGAAGGTGATACTCCCATAATGAGAATCATTAGAACATAGATCCTAAGGGCTCCTCTATGGGGATCTATGAAGAAGGGATGGACGAGCTAGTTTATGTTTCATCAGTGGTTAGTGGTTGGGGTGTAACTATTGAAGGTGCATTAGATGGGTGTATGAGGAAATCATTATGGTGATAGGTCATGTTGCACATTAATAAAGGATTTGGGTTTACTTGGATATCGATGGCCTGGCCCTCATGCTTAAACTTAATGCATCGACAAAGGTTAGAGGGAACACATTCCATGGAATGAATCCAAGTTCATCCCAATAAGAGGTTGTATTAGAATTATCCTTTTACCATATAAAATATTTTACGGAGTATGTGGGGTCCTACACGAATATGAAGGATGATAGTTCCCAAGGTAGTGGCCATGGTGTCATTAAAGGATTGAAGGATTATCATGGATTTTGACATGATATTTTTTGGTAAGTAAAGTTGGCCATAATCATAGTAGGATGTGATGTTAATTCTATCTCCCCCATCAATCATCACCCTTTTGACATAGGTTTGGTTGATGTAAGTAGTGATGAAGAGTGGGGGATCTGGGTCCTCGAGGTAGATGAAAGGTATTTATAAATTCTTAAAGGTGATAAGGTTGGAAGTTTGGAGGGCACCAACAAATGTAGCTAGAGGTTAAGGGTCATTTGGTTGGACCTAGATATATTGAAAGGACTCTATGAGTGCTTGGAGGTGATGGGGAGAAGTAGAAATAAACTCATACAAGCTCATTTTTTCTAAAGTCTAGTGAAGCTGCTTAAGGATAGCTTTCCAAATATATATTGCATATGGATTGGGGTATGAAGGTTTAGATTGGGGGGAACCTAAGATAGGCACCTTGGTTTTTATGCAAGATGGAGATGGTTGGGTGTGGTTTTCTTGGAATTTGAAGAGGGGTATGTCTAAGGAATGTATACCTTAGCCTTCCATTTATCTTTTTGGTGTGATCTAGTGACCATGTTTATAGTATGGATAGGAGGAGAGGGTGAGGTAGTAGAGTGGTTTGACTCATATTCATTCTTAGGTGAGAGTGAAGGAGCATTGGGTAGGTATAGATATATATATATTGTTTGGGTTGGTATGGGTGACATAAGAGGTTTGTCTATTAATAGATCATCCTCATCATAAAAGTGGTGATGAAATTTTGGAGAGCTTTACAATTTTACATGTCATGGTCAAGTGTCTTGTGGTATAAAAAAATCAAATTATTATTGAACCATGATGGTTTGGGGAATGATGGGTCAAAGGGTTTTATGGGTGTTAATATCAAGGAATATGTTTGCAATAATCGTTAGAGAATGGTTAGGTAAGACTTGGTTAAGGTTGGTAAAGGTTTAATGATTTTTGTTTTAGGTATTGAGGTAGAATGTTGTTTGGAAGTAGGTTTGGTGATAGGTATCTTAGGCAAGGTGGTATGATTGGTTGATGGTTTTGGTTTAGTAAAGATGGTTGATGAGTTAGAGGTGGAGGGTGTCAAGGTAGGTAACTTAGGTATTAGTGGTGTAGTAAAAAGAGGTGCATTAAAAAATAAGTGTGAAGGTGTGACCAATAGAGGTGGTGGGGTTTTGGTAAAAATAATTAGCTTTGTGCTCAAGTTAGAGGGATGAGGACCCAAAATGGAGGGAAAGTTTGAGGGAGGTAAAATTTAATGTTTTGGTCCTTTAGGTGGTTTTACCTCTTTGATTTCTTTAGTTTTTGGTTTTCGATGGGGTTTGATTACTTTAGTTGTCTTGGTGGGTTTAGGTGTTTTAGGGTTGGTTACTTTGGAGGAGGTCTTGGTTGGTTGGGTGGAGTTTATGGTTGGTTTCAAAAGGATAGATTGGTCTTCCAAAGGAAGGGTTAGATGTTTTGGTTTAGTTCCCTTAACTTTGTCTTTTTTTGATAGAAGGTTGAAAAATTAGAGGTTTGGTGGGTGAATTTATCTTTTCTTATGAGATAGCTTCCAAAGATGGAATGGATGGTTCTATTTTTAGGGGAGATAGATGTGGTAACCTATATCAAAGGTGTGGATACGGTTACTTAATTTATTTTTATGTCCAAAAGGGTAGAAGGTAACTCTACTATTTCAATAAGTGGAGGGGGATTGGTAGATTGGTGAATGGGTTCTTTATCAGTGAGTGTGTCAAGAACCATGTTAACGATATGGGTGTCATGAGAGCATTCAACATTGTTACTTTCATTTTTGGTGGGAGCATGGTTTGGATAAGGTTGCATAAATATGTCAAAGGCTTGGTTAGGTGGTTAATTGGGGTTGTCCAATGTAATCTCCCCTTGTCAATGAGTGATTGGATAAGATATTTGAAGGTATTTCACCTGTAGATATCATGTCCTATGACTCAGTGAAAGGCAAAATGGTCATTTTCATTATACCAACCTAGCATGGGGTGAGAAGAATAAAACTATTTGGGTAGTTTAATTGGTGGAAGTTATATGATATTATATTTTAATAACTTTTCCAAAATAGAATTATAAGGTTCCCCAAGTGGAGTTAATTACTTCTAATTGTTCCAAGTTTGGCTCCTTTGGTTTTGGTTTGAATAATTAGAGGAGTTGGAATTTTGGTTCCTTGTGTTTTATTGGTTGATAGATGGTGGTGGTTCAGATTTGAGGATAATAGCATTGGAATTTGCTTTATTTTTGGTGTTGGGATTGGTTAGTTGGTTTGGTTTGGGAGAAGAGAGCTCATTGGGCTTGTAGGTTGAGTTCTTGTTCTTCAACTTTAAATTTCCTTCATAAATGGCTTTATTCTCTAGTTTTTGAGACATGGTAAAAGATTCATCAAATGTCCAGAAGATTTAGACTTGTAATGTGGATAAGATATGCTTAGCACATGCTTGAGCAAAGAGCTCTATAAGTTTGAGTTGAGGCAAATAAAAGGAAAGCTAATTAGGTTCCTCTAATGAGCCACAAAATTGGTAATGGACTCATCCTTGAATTTTTAGATGGATTAGATGTCAATAATGGAAACTTTCTTGGATATATTGAAAAAAAAGTGATCCAAAAATTCTTAGGCTAGTTGGTTGAAGGAGAAGATGGAATGTTTGGGTGTGGCACTATACCAATCCAATGTTGATGCAGATAATGACATAGGAAAGGAACAACTAAGAAGAGCATCATCATTGGAAATCAAGTAGAATGAATTCCTAAAGGATCTTAATTTATTTTGAGGGTCTTCCTTAATATTAAACTTGGTAAATTTTGGAAGTTCCCACTAGGCCGGATAAGGTCTAATAGGGATCAAAGGGTGAATAGGCTCATTAAAAATTTGATCATAGGATAAAAGGTTATGGGCTCTAGAGATGGATGAATCAAGGGTATTAATCTTGTCCATGATCATATTCATGAAGTTTACTTGGGGTTGAGTACTTAAAAGGTTGTAGGATGCATATTGTGGTGGTGGTTAAGAAACATGTTGATAGTGTGTGGAAGGTTGAAATGTTGCCACATATTGGTACGTAGATGCCAATGGTTAGAGTAGAAGAGATATATTAGTATGTGGATGTCAACATTTGGGTAGAGGTATGTGGTTGGGAAGTAGGCACATGGCCTTGTGGATTATGGAGATAACTAAAGGTCATTTTTTTGGTAGGAGTGGTAGTTGGGTTAGTGGCCAATGGAAGGGTAGTGACCTTTGTAATAATCTATGGTAACATGGAGGGTATGGACACCACAAGTGTTTGAATTAGAGTAGTGTTTGATGGTTTGGAGGTAATTAGAGAGATATGGGTAATTATAGAGGTAAGCACTCTTATTGTGGAGGATTGACTGGTAGGTGATATAAGGGCAGTGGTAGTTTAGGTTGGTTAATTTTGAGTGGTAGTTTAAAGGGGGTTATCAATTGATGATAAGGCTTGGGTAAATAAAGGTCCATTAGTACCCATGGTAGTGGACATACCCCCCATTAGGTGGAGAGGCATTCCATAAGGTGGATCTATAGGTGGGGTCAAAACCAAGATTTGGTGAGATGTAGTTCTAAGGTAATGTTGTAAGGTTGCATTCTTATTTTTTATGAAAGTGAAAAAATATGCATCTCCTAGGACTAACCAAATAGGACTTTTTGGAGAGTGTTGGGAGTCCACAAGTTTGTAAATGTGTTTCATGGGTGATGAGGTAGAATAGGTTGGTTGACTTGGTGGTGAGTTTTGTTCCTCAAGGTCCCTTCACTGTTAGCAAGTAAGAACCATATGAGAAAATAATAAAGGGATGATACATTATAACACCTCAAAACAAAGAGCAATCAAAGAATAATTAAAGAAAATAATGCATTCATTAAGAGTGCATTAAGTCCTAGGACTCCTTTTAATCTCTCTTTTGGCTTATGCCTTAGAAATGTGTGAAGGGGAAATTGGATTGAATAGGTCCTAGAAAGCAATCTATGTTTGGTTTCAAGTTGAATTTAGGTACTTAGAAAGAAGTCTATATTGGATCAGGTACATGGCTTGATATTTGGGGCTTGCTCCCCTCACTTCACAATCTCACAACTAGTGAGGGTGATTATCCTTTATGCTATTTATCCACAGTTTATACTTAACCAGAGAGCTAAGTTGGTTATCCCCTCAGTGATTAAATCTAAGTATGATAACCAAGAAAGGGTAAGGTGATATGTTAGGTGATGAAATCCTAGTCAGGCCTTGTCTCAAGTTTGTTTGATGTTTGTTTTAGTGCAAGTGGTTTGGTTTTTATAATATTTATGGTTCTACGATTAATTTTATTTTCTTAATTAATCTAGGTGAACTAAAATAAGAAAGCAAATAATGTATGTAGTTAATTTTAACCAAAAGGAATTTTTTGATTTCTTTGTAATGAACCAAAAAAAACTAAAATTCACCTAAACACAACATGAAAATTCAATCCTAATCCTAGTATTAATTCTCTTTTATTTCCTTTTTAGTTTTTGATTTATTTTTGTAAATGCAAGAAAATAAAATTTAACTTTTCTATAAAAAAATATAACTAGAAATGTAGGAACAAACACCTAATGTGTAAAGAATGCAACTAAATGAAATTTTAACTAATGAAAATAAATGAAATTTCCACTAAATCAAATTTCCTAAAATAACTAATGAACCCAAGAAAACTCAATGGTCCCACTGGGTGTGTTAATATGTTTCTATCTAATTTTTTGCTTTTTCCTTAGTGTGAAAAGAAAGAAACTATGTTACAGGTTTGTAGAGGAATAACTTTTAGAAGTATGCACATTTAATATATAATTTTTGAGATATCCTATTTTTATTGGGAGGATGACTTGAAAATAAGAAAACACTACCACAAAACTTGTTTTTTAGATAAGTAGATGGGTGGATTGTCTAACATGAGCTAGATCCTAGAAGCGAAAGCTTCCTAGGAGGCTGTCAATCCACCTAGTTTAAAAACTTATGTTTGATAAATGGGAATGATATAATCTGAATAAAATAATATAAAAATATATATAAATATAAAATAACTAAAATTGAAACAAAGAATTTAAATTCTTTGCTAAAACTATGACCAGATAAATCAACTAGTGCTAAAATTTGGTTAAGGCAAAATGGTGGTCTTTGGTTTAATAATTTGGTAAGGGTCAAAATATAGTTTGGTTGGGGTTTGGTAAATGTTTAATATTTTAAAATAATGAATATGTTCAAATTAAAAATAGAGGTAAATGGAATAAGGAGGAAAATGAGGTAAAAGGATAAATGGGATAAGAGGTAAATGGGGTAAAAAAAAGGATAAATGGATAAATATGGTAACAAGATGAATAGAATAAATGGGATAAAAAGGAGGAGGTTATGAGGTGAAGGGTATGGAATCCAATAAAACTAAATAATTTAAATGACTAAAATAAACAACATACCTTGATGATGGCTTGTTGAAGAAAGCTTGTTGAAGAAGGCTTGTTGAAGATGGCTTATTGAAGATTTTGGTAGAGTTTAATTGCTTTAAATATTTTCCTCCAAGATGATAACCTCATTGAAAATTCATCAAACCTGAAGAGAATGCTCCAACTAAAACTAACTTAACTTTGGTGAAGGAGAAGGGGGTATTTATAGCATTTATTTTGAAAAATCATGCCAAAAGAGGGAATAGTAGAAGTATAGCATAATTTTTCAAGTGAGATCATAAGTGACAAAGGGGATAAGGATGGTGGGATTATCACCTCTCTTTTTTTGTCTCCCACCTGGCACATGAGTCCAATTTTGAGTGGAAATCATGCACATGGCCTCAAATGAGGCCAAGGGACTTTTTACGTAACTAATTTGTCTTTTGGCTAAGTTCCCCATGAATTTTGGCATCATACTCCATGTGGGTGCATGAGTGGTCATGAAAGACAAGGGGGTAAGATTCCTACTTAGCCAATAGGTCTTCCACTTGGTTGGTTTATCTCCCAACTTGATAAAGAGTCCAAAATGTAGAGGGAATCATGCATATGGGCTCATATATGTCCAAAATACCTTTCACCACTCATTTTCATCTTTTGGATAAGTGCCCCATGAATTTTGGAACCATGATCCATTCATGAGGACAAAAAAAAATGTTGAGTGATGGTCCCATGGGAAAAATGTGGCATAATCTAAAGGAGGGGCCCTTTGGTGCTTAATTATGTCATTAGGTACCTTAGAGGTAGGTCTTAAGTGGGTTATGATGTCCCACTTCAATCCACCTCACTTAAAATATTGACCATGTCAGTTTAGTGAATAGTGACTATCATAAAAAGTACTTTATAAATACGGGATTAAAGGTTGAGTGTTATAATAAGGTAACACTAGGTCAACTAGGTCAACATAACATAGAATAGTGTATAGAAGGGCTAAAAAATCATACTAGGTTGATAAAGAAAATCATTTCAGGTCTCTAACCAAGCTTATCCTCTAAGATAAGATGAGGGTTTTTAAATAAAGATATATGAGGACACAATAGATAGGAAAGGAAGAAATAAAATCTAATAACAAGTTATGAACTAAAGTAAGATAATTGTAAGTAATATAATAAATCACAATATTGACCCATTTAGTGAATAGTGACTATCATAAAAAGTTACCTAGCAACTAATAGATAGGGAAGAAAGGTTGATAAAATCTAATAACAAGTTATGAACTAAAGTAAGATAATTGTAAGTAATATAATAAAGCAGTAAGTACTCTAAAAGTTATGAAACACACAATCAATTAAATTGAGGTTGGTTGATCCAATTGATGTACACAAAGAAAAATCTTACACTAATAGTAACTGATGCAAGCTTTTGCACACACAATTTGATCAAAGAGTAAGAAAACAACTTTGAAGGTAAAGCTAGCTACTTGGTCAACCTATAATGTTGATTATATTAGTAAGAATGATTTTAAGTGTAAAGGGAAATTGGTTATAAGTAAGGTACTAGATAACAATCTATGGATGGTTTTAGGTAATTTTAGGATGAAATGGATTGTAGTGGCAATGATATAGGCTTACTATTAGGGCCTACCCCCTCACTTCACCCACCATAGCGATAAGGGTGTCAAGTGCTTAGCCAAAATATACCATTAACCATGCTTTATACTTGACCAAAGCATCAAGTCAGCTTCCCCTTTGGTGATGAAATCTAAGTAGGTTGGCATGGATAGTCAAATGTTTAAATTCTTGTTGATGTTTATGTGGTTTGGTCATGTGTGTAAAATAAAATAAATAGTGAAACTAAATGATTAATTGAAAACCATCTAATTAGACTATGTGAGTTATTCTAAGCATGCAAATAACTAAAAAGAAAGATGTGATTAACATATAAGGTTAATTCTAACTTTGAAATAAGGTATAGTTGAGAAACTATATGGAAAAGCATACAAAATATGTTTGATAGAGTTGAACCTATACTATGAAAGAAAATTCTAAAAAATGAACTAGGTCAGTCAGGTCAATCTAATTATTTAAGAATACATAAAACATAGAACTAGCTCCATAGTGTTGACCTAATTGACTATGTAGATCCAGTTTTCAAAAATACAAAATATGAAAGAAAATTATATAAATATAAAGATACCTAGAATTATAAACTCACTTGAGTGGTTTAGAGATGAAAACATAGAATATTTTTGATCAAGAACCTTCAAGAAACTACCAAAAACCTACAAAATGGGTCAAGCTAGTCAACCAAGTAATATAAAAACTTACTAAAAAAGTGTTTAAAATGCACTAAGTCAACTTGATCAACCTATTTATCTAAAAAAAAGGTATAAAAATTGGAAAAAACTATACTAGGTCAAGCTAGTCAATCTAGTTATTTAAACAAAGTTATGCAAGTTCTAAACCTTATATTGAGTTGAGCTAGTCAAGCCAGTTACCTATTCCTAGAAACCTATACATAGAGATAAATAATCTGGGTTGATAGGTTTGATTTAACATAGTAAATACATGATAAAAATAATGATGAATAGAAATGAAATAAGTGAAATAAATCCTAAAAGGGTTTGATTCACATCAGGTTCACCAAAATGCATGCAATCAAAAATGCATCATGTCTATAAATCAATCCTAGATTGGAAGGGATATAGCACATCTACACTTCTTATTAGGGAATATAATTGTTAATTGGGAGCATGACCAATGTAAGGATTTGATAAACTTGATTAGGGGATCACTTGTCATGACACACTATGCAAGATAGGGTTCCAAAGCCTATAGTCTAACATAATCGCATAACAACCCTAAAAGAGTCCTATGATTTAATATTTCACTAATGTAATAACAATAAAAGTAAATATAATCTAGTGCACTCCAAATCTTGTGGCATAAAGTGGGGGTTGGAAACCAAATTAAAAAAAATAACTAAACTAAACATGTATAGAAGACATATACTCATGTTAATGTATACATAATTCTAATATTTGGAAGATAAGAATACATATGCTCTATCTATATACTTTTACAAAAGATGAATAAAATTAGGAATAATTACCTTTGAAGATGAACCCACTAAGCCTCAATCTCCCCCTTGGCCAAGGTTTTTTACAAGATATTGTTGTGGTATGTAAGGACACCTAGGATAAATCAACTCTAGGCTACACAACCTATCCAATCATTCAAAATAATTATCCACAAGATGAGATCAAAGCTCCAAAAAAAGTATTAAACCCTAAATATTTATTCCCCAAGTAGAATGCTCAATAGGTATATGTTCGTTCATACTTATTCACTTAATTATTTGCTCTTATCAAATGGTGGTAAATAACCTTGTATATATAGTGTTAACTTACCCTAAATTTTTTTGGAACGTTGGCTATGCCAAGTCGACCCGATCAACCTAGCACATTTTTAGAGCTAACATTCTAGGTATGTGCTAGGTTGGCCAAAAGGCCAACAAACCAAAAGAGAGAAAAATTCATGAAACTATACTAGTTTGACCTAGTCAACCTAGTACAATTGACAATTAAAAATGGTACTAAGGAAAAAAATGAGGGGTAAAACATAAAAAATGATGAGAATAGATAGGAATAAGAATAATAAGCTTGGGTTCAATGGTTTCAAGAGGCTAGAGTGTGGATGACAAGAGGCAAAAGGAATGATAATCTTATGAAGCATTGATGGTCTACCCACCCCTTTCTTGATGCACCCATTGAGGCATGCACTTAGAGAGATTAAGACTCGATAAGTTCCTACAAGATACAAAGTGTCACTAATCAATAAAAGTTTAAAATATTATGTGTATACACCAATATGTAATTAAAGTTAGTATGTTTCATATAATTATTAAGAGTCTCTTTCCATTTTTGGTTTAATTATTTATTTTAGGAGAAATTTATAATTGATATTAGGATTTCAAAATAATGTATTTTGGGTTCTTGAAAACTCTAGAGTATTCACCCTTGTGATTCCCTATTTTTTATATTTAACACACCCACCCTATCTTTTTCTCTAAAAAATGAGGACCCCCTTTATTTTTTGGAACAGTGAAAATATTATTTGGGTATCTATGTGTTTTAAGGAACATGATGGTCATTATTATCTATAAAAATTCAACAATTTTAACTTCAAATCATGTTATGGTATTTTTTTCATTCAAGAGTACCTGTTCAAACTAAAATATTATTGAAAAAGATAGAAAAATGGCTTTGCATGACAAGAATTTAGATTAATTTATTTTGGAAAGATTCTCTTCAACAAGTTTAGTCTTCCACAAATTTATTTTGGAAGCTTTCATTTAGAAACTTTGTTTTAGAAAGATTCTCTTTGAAAATATTCTCATCAGCAACATTCACTTCAAAAGGATTCCATCGTAAGGTTTACTTCATCAAGTTTGGTCTTTGATAACTTTATTTTGGTAACTTTGTTTCAATACCTTTGTTTTAGAAAGCTTCCAAATGGGATCCTTTCTTTGTAAAGTCTTCAGAGCTTACTTATTGGTGAGTTTGTTTTAGAAATATTATCTTCAGAAACTTTAATTTCAGAGGGTTTTCATTAGAAGGTTTGTTTCAGAAAGATTCTCTTTAAAAACTTTCTCACTAGAGGCTTTATACTGATAAATTTCATTTTGAGAAGATTCACTTTAGAAACATCATTTTAGAGACTTAGTTATCAGAAGCTTTATTTTAGTAACTTTCATTCATAATATTTTCATGTGACTACTTTCACCTAAACTAACTCTTCCAAAGAGTACTTAGTCATCATCAACTTTGTTTCAGAAACTTTGTTTTAGGAACTTTGGGATAAATATTATGAAAAAAATCTTTCTAAAGGACATTCTATGCTTCAGAGTATTTTAGCACAAAGGTAAAGTTTGACTTCTGTTGACTAGACTACATAATGACACATGGTATAAAAGAAAGATTACACCATGGAACCCTAAATGATAATGCATCCTATGTGGCATGCACACTAGGACAGGGTGGTTGAATTTGAATTGAATTAAGGTGACAAGCTCAAATATATTAATGATTGATAGTGTAAAAACTATAAATAAATGTAAAAATCTATTTACATCAATCCCATAATTGAGTTCACATCATTTCATCTTTGAGGTCAAGTAAACTTCAACCTTAAGTGATCCCAAAATCCCTCATTATTATGAGAGTTATTTATGATCTACAAAATTTAGTTTAATGATATATGCCATTATCAAAATCTTGCAGCATACCAATACTCATCAAACCACCATGAAATCATCATCCATGTACTACAAAGGATTCATGACACCATCCATATTCTCTATTAAGGATTATATAGAGTACTTAGACACTTTGTTTAATGTTACCACATTTGATGGAAATTATCCAAATTAATCAACATTATGAGAAGTAGTGGAAAATATAGACTCCTTTATACTTGAGGAAGACATATAAGATGTAGATAAGAAGCTAATAAAGGACTTCATACCTTTCAAATGTCAAGCCCTACATTATGTATTTGTTAAGCCATAGGTTATGCCATGCATAGATTTACTATGGGGCTTCTTCTTCAAAGGGAGAATAATGGATGGTGGATACCTTCACTATGTCAACAATAATATAGTCATCATGTATATAGATAGTGAGGTTTTTAATAGGTATTTTATCTTACACATTCTAGATGTCACTTTTGATTTACCCACTATTATTACCTAGAAAAATTCCAATAATGCAATGAGAGTTATGAAGGTAGATTCTCCCTAGGGAAACTTAAAATTTTAAATAACATGTCAATATCCCTATCCCCATCACACATTTTAGAATGGGAATCCATGTGGGAATGGCATTTCTAAATAGACTTTTTAGCCATGTGAGTATCTACTTCCTACCCTAGAGTGGGTTCCTCTTATGTACCTACTAAGTACCTTTGAGCACACCTACGCTTTGGTGGAAGTGATCATTGCATTCCTCCATGAATAAATATTACATAAAGACAAGAGGCCACTAG
Organism: Torreya grandis; assembly: GCA_037957365.1. NCBI lineage: Eukaryota > Viridiplantae > Streptophyta > Pinopsida > Cupressales > Taxaceae > Torreya > Torreya grandis. The sequence goes on along the minus strand of JARHVA010000467.1, from coordinate 4,548,133 downwards.
AAGGAAACTTATACATGATGTCTTATTTGTTAGATGTGATCATGGAGATAATGTATAGAAACAATGGAGTCCTATGGGATCCAAACATAAAAGTCATCAAGAATAGTATTTGTGACTAATACAATTTTGTACACCTATACTCCTATGTTATAAATATAGTGAATATTATTAAGGACCTATATCCTTAGGTCTTGATGGCCATCCATGACCATCCTTTAAAAACAATTCCCCTTAGCATAGCCCAAATACTTATAATAATGTAGGAGAGTACTGTCTCTATCTATACTACACAATTATTATGGTGGCTAGCCATAAGGTAGATCCTCTTTATCTCCCAAAGTTTGTTCTGAATAAGGTAGTCAAGTAGTAAATTTCATACCAAATATGGAATAGCATTGATATGGAATTGACTATAAATAAGAAGGCTACATTCTATGGATCCCACATCACCATTGGGAAAATGTAGTATATAATTCACAAGAATTTCAAAAAGGATAGGAATTTTAGGAAGGCATTTGAATTACCTATCCTCCATCATAGGGACTTAGATCCTCATGGAAAGGTCTAAAATAATATTCATACCCTTATCCTCACTTACAAACATGATCTAATATATCATGATTTTCTAATCCTAAATTATAAAGATGATGAGGAAGTTAATGAAAGAGATGTAAATATAAGAATTATTGAGGATTTATTGATAGTAATACAAAAAAAACCATCTATTACACTTGATGAAGAAAAGTTAAGGATCCTACCTCTTGGAGGATGGAGATATTATGATTTTTGGAGTGGTAGGAAATCACAAATACTAAAATAAGAGGGATATGATCCCTAAATAGCTAAATCCCAACCCCAAGAAAAAAAATAGTTGGTAGGTGAGGCACCACTCATTGGAATATAGGATGAACAAAAGTAAGAGGAACAAATACCTAACTCTACACAAGTAGAAGAGGAACCAGTGATCCTAGTTTAACCTTCAATAGTTGAACTGATTAAGGTCAAGTAAGAGCTAGATGAGGAACTAGATAAAGCAAAAGGTAGTGCACAAATGTAAGAACCTAAGATCATATGCTTAGAATCATCTGATGAAGATGAAATAGTGGTTTATTCAGCCCCAAAACCCAACATTATTCCCCCTTCTCTTCCCCAATAGGCAATAGTTCCTTAGGCTAGTAGAGCAACCAAGTGTTATCAAAAGAAGCCTAAGGGAGACATACCATAGACCCCTATAACATAAGAGGTGGATGAGGAGTATCTAAATTAAGAAAAGGTATTAACCCTATAATCACTTAAGTCTAAGGTACCTCTCATAGGTGAAACATTTAGTACAGGTCCTTTAATCATAATCCCTTTAGGTATTTTCCTTTTGATGTCCTTACCTATAGCTTCTATCACACTTGGGAAAGTGGTTTCTATGTTCATTACCTAATATCACTTTTTACAACTTTAATTTTTATGCACCCATTTATAAATCTACCAACACCCATTATACTTGCTCTACCCTTCACTATTATGGTTTCCTTTCCATCAGTACTAGCTTTGTCCATTCCAACCATTTCCCAATCCATCATTACAAATGTATATCCTTCTATCCAATTGATTTCAACCTTGACTTCTTCCACTCCAACCATAATAACCACAATAGTTACCATGAAAAGGGCACTTGGGAAGTAGTTAGTATTTGTTATCCATCTAATGTAATAATATGAAAACATAGACTGGTCAAAAATCATATGGCCATCGATACCCAATCCTTCCACTAAAATAAACCCTAAGACTGAAGAACATGCAAAAGTGGAAGCTCAACCCTCAGATCCCTCAAATATAACTCTTCCATACTGGGATAAGGAATTAAGAGCCTTAGCCTCTAAAAGGTCCAATATGAAGATAACTAAACTATCAATGGTGATATCACTATTTTATAAGGCCACAACATTAATACAGGGGGTTAGGAAAATAGAGGATGGCTTGGGAAAAAATTTAATCATGGAGGAAAGGGAAGAAGTTTACTTCCTTAGTCAGAGGTAAAATAGATAAAAGGGCCAATCCCCATATGTTGATGACCTCAATTCCTATATGGATACCCATATAGAATCAATCCTTTCCATACATGAAGGGACTAAAATGGATAGACAAAATCTCAAAGAGGAGTTAAAAATTCTTAGAAAGCAACAATAAGTGATTTGGTTTCCCCAAGGAATTTGTTCTGACTTTAGTACTTAGGCTATATGAGATTATTGATTATATCCATTCTTTGAGATTTAATTTGGCTCCTTATGTCATTAATATAACCAAATTATTCAAAATTCATAGAGAGTATGATAATAAACTAAATTTCTTAGTACTATATACCCTTAATAAGGAATTTATCCATTTGGACTTGATGATCCCATGAGAGGCATCAAATGTTTGAATTTAGCATTAATAAGAATTTAGTAGGCCTGAGACTGGGTTTCTTCCTCTAAGACTCTAGTTAATAAGTTGGATGAGCAATAGAAATAAGTTGAGAAATTTTTAAAATAGTTAGGATTGACATTCAAGATAATAAAGGCAAGTTGGTAACTTGGTCTACATTTGATCAAATGATTAAACATGCCTTTGATGGATTCAAATAGAGTCTACAAAGTTTGAGCGTAGAAGACATTGAGTCTAAGTTGAGTGTAGCTAGGAAGAAGGCAAAATAGGTGGAAGTCTTCTGGGTTGGCTTTAGAGACATCAAGATAGAACATGCCAAACTAATGGATTAAATGAGTAGGGTGACTAGGACACACCTCCTATATATGAACCTAATTTGAGCATAGCATGCTAAGGCATACAAACACTACTAGGACTTAGATTCTAAGAATAAGGCATCATAGAAAATACCACTTGCTAGTTATACTACACCAGCTCCACCTATAGTGCCAAAAACTACAACCATGTCAGAACCACCTCGTACTATAGTTCCCATGGTAACAACAACTTAATCATCTAATGCATCTCCAAGTATAAATCTAGTTATTATGTCATCAAACATGAATACTAATATAATTATGGTGATTTTTTTGAGTTAAATTAATCAAGAGATAATTTAGATAAAGGATAATTTTTTACATTTTTCATGTAATGGTTATAACCAAATAGTTATGTCCTAGTTACTTTTATATTGTAATCAACTGAATCTTTTTGGTAGCATGCACATGTTGTAGGACTGAGATATTTATAAACTATTAACATGTTACCATGACTTATATTATAGTCTATAAATATGTAAATGAAGTGTTCTAAGCTTGGAAGATGATGCAATCCCTTCCCCAAGATCTATATATACATGTAGAACCCTCTTTTTAAAGGGTCAAAGTTTTGAAATGAATATAAATAATGAAATCAAGGAATTGATTGTCATGCAATTATGTTTGTTCTTTATTCTTCACTCTCTATGTTAATGAATTTAAAGTTTCTTTGTTTATATTGATTCAATAATTTTGATATGTACCAATGCTAGAGATGAATCTAATTTTTTTATTAATGAATTTTAGTCTTAGATGTGTAATATCTATTGAAGATTGATATATTTCATTGATTTAGATAATTAGTATAATTTGAATTGATAATATAAGGTGTGTAGTGTATGTAATTAAAAATTCATCATGTCTATAAATCAATACTAACTTAGAGAAGATAGATCATACCATACACTTTTTATTGGGGATACATTTGTTAAGCAAGAACATGCCTAATATGGGGATCCACTAGACCTAATTAGGGGATCTCTTACTAAAATACATAGTGTTAGGGAGGGTTCCAAAGCCTCCAATCTAACATAATAATGCAATAACCCTAAGGGGGTCTTGAGTTTTGACAATTCACCTAAACTAATAATAAGTAAAGTAAATCTAATCTATTGCTCACCAAAGCTTATAACATAAAGTGGGGGTTAAAAACAATAAAAGTAAACATCCATAGAAGATATATACTCACATAAATGTATATGAAATCCTAATGCATGGAAGAGAAGTAAAAATGCATATCTATTTACTCTTACAAAGGAGGAACATAGTTAGGAGTACTTACTTATAAAGATGAACTCACTGAGCCTTAATCTCTCCCTTGACCAAGGTGCTTCATAAGAGGTTGTTGTGGTATGTAAGGATGAAAAAGATAAATAAGCTCTAGGCTACATAACCTATCAATTAATCCAAAATAGTTCTCCATAAGATAAGATCCATATCTCCAAATAAAGTATGGAATCCTAAGCTTTATTTCTCAAGTAGAATGGTCAATAAGCATATGTTCATTTATTCTTAGTTCTTTTTCTTCTCATAATAAATGATGGAAATGAACTTGTATATATAGGTAGATTTGACCCTTGACCCTTCCAAAAATCTTGGTTGATAGGGTCAACCTAGTCAACTTAGCACAATTTTAGATAATTATTCACTAGGTCAACCAAAGGCCAAACTAATTCATAAGTGAAAATAACCCAAACTTATACAGGGTTGACCTAACATAACCAACTAATAAAAAAGGATTAAGGTGAGGAATAGGAGGATAAAATGTAGCAAATGACTATAAATGGTATAACAAAGAAGAACAACTCAAGGATAATGGTTTTAGGAGATAAGTGTGTAGATAACAAGTGGCTAAAGGGACAACAATAATGTAAAGCACCAATGGTCTGCCCACCCTTTTTTAGTACACTCCTTAATATGTGTACTCAAATATATTGAGACTCGATGGTTTATTGAAATACATAAACTGTTAGGAATCGATAAAATTTTGAAAATATTGTGTATATATATACCCCACTTGAAGCTCATCATGTGTCATGTGAGTGTAACACAGGATGATGCTTCAGGTATAAAACATGATAACACATAACATTAAATCTAATTAAAGTGCAAAAAGAAGAAAATAAGATAAATGAAAGGAAAAAATTGAAAAACACATACCTTTACTTACCTTAGTGCTGTAGATAAATAAGTAGATTGAAAGACAAGTGAAGGTTTCCAAATATGAAGAACATCAGATGAACCTATAGAAGTTAGTGTAAAAAATAGCTAAAAATCAATTTTTTTGGAAGATAGGCATATAGTAGTAGAAAATATTATTTACGTCATCATGATTCTAAAACATTTTATGGTTTGGAAAAAGGATGAGTAAAAATAAAGATATAGGAAAAATAAGGAATCTAATAGAAAAGATTTGAAAGATTAAGATTTTTGAAAAGTGATTTTAAATAGGTTGAAATGAAAGTAATTTGTCATTTTTTACTTGTGAAGTAGAGAAAAAGAGCTCTGATATAAAAAATGAGCTAGGATGGTAAGGAGATGATAGGATGTATGAGAGGGACCTCTGATGGAAGCAACAGGTGCACTACAGTTAGGCAACTGAGAATCTTAAGCTAGTTTTTGAATATTTTAATGATTTTAATTGTATTGTAGAAATTTGTAATTTAAATTATTTCTAGACATCATAATGAAGTTAAATTAGATGATAAAGGTAGGAAAAAACATGTATGGAAATGGGTTGGAAGGGTTTAGGGAAATAACTATCAAAAGAAATTTATTTTGTAAAATGTAAGGGGTCAATAGGGAAAAATAACTAGGTCGACCAAGTCAACCTAGTAGGCTAAAAAGTGTTAAAATACATATTGCCAACCTAGTAGGTATGTGTTGATGTAGTATGTTTTCCAAATTGCCAACTTAGTACATTGATGCTAACCTAGCCAAAAAGTCCAGTATGACAATGTAGCACTAAGAGGGGAAAAATAAAGGGGTTGACTTAAATTTTTAAGTCAATTAGGTCAAAATAGGGAGATTTTGGTCATACTAGTGTTTGACCGAGGAGCCAAAATAGTATGAAAATACATGCAAAAGTCCAAAAGAGTAATAGAATGGCCTAGAATGACTGAGTGAGGGATAAAGGGGCTAATTAGGCTAAAAATAGGTCTAATTGATTAAAAATGAAGAATTTATAAGTAATTAAGCTTGTTTGTGTATTTGAAAAGAATGTATTTTGATTATAAATGACATGGAGGATCTAATACATCTTTGTTTATTTCTTGGTTATATGGGCATCTATTATTTTGGAATTTGTTAAATGCATCATGCCTCTCAAACCTATTAGAGAATTTGTCTATAGAGGATAGATCCAAATTGATTATCATAGGTTTAGGAGGTATCATGGAGATGTGTAGGATACCACTTAGTTTAGATTTTCTAGTCATGTTCCTATGATACTAAGAATGATTGACTAACACCTTTAGGTGGGAGGTGGAGGGGGAGATCATAGAGGTGGGTATCACCTTGGAGGATGTTCATTCCATATTAGGACTACCCATAGTAGGTACACCCATAGTCATAGGAGTACCTAATAGTGAGGAGGATAGGATAGCGTTAGCCATATGGGCGATGGGCTCAAAGATGATACACCCTAAATTGAGGGTAAATATGTTTGATGTATATACATTGAATATTTTAGATATTTGAAAGGCTATGATAGGACTTGTGATAGCATGGGTGATGTGTCATAAGTTAGATGGCAAGGTACCACTATTTGTGATAGCCTTGAGCTAGACAATTTTTGTGTTAGATGATTTTAAAGCAAAGGGTGTTATATGACTTAGAATATTTCATCTAGGTATAAATCATGCATGACATGTATGGGATGTTGTCTATAGGGTAAAATTTAGTAGGACTGATAATATTATTGATGGCATGGATATATGAGAGGTTTTCTATGTATAAACTATCTTGGTTACCCCATGCGATCGATGATAGGTTACCTCAGGTTTAGAGATGGAGATAGGACCAAGTAGCATAGGCCATGATATACATGACAATGATGTGGATAATGAGATGAGAAGATATTATATGGTAATTATATGGGAACATCGCTATGATATGTCTTAGCTAGGAGACAGTTACACCAGCTTTGGCATAGACAAAGGTGATAAGGCCCTATACTTGGTGGATGGAGCCACATCTGGTGGCACATGTACCAAGACATATATGATAAACTCATCCAATGGTACATATAGTGATTCATTTTGGGCCTAAAATATATGAGATTTAGAGGGGAGGGGATGATTAGGGCCACTAATTACTAGGTTGATACTCAGACCACATCATGAGAGACCATGAACTGGTCGAGTATGACAGGTAGTAGAGCAAGAGGAGATGAATGCAGAGGTAGGAGTACTAGAGGTACCACCACTAGATATATAGTAAGATGAGAAACAAACACCATGGATATGGTATCAATAGAGGTAGTAAGATTAGGAGAGAGCAAAGAATATCACCATCTTAGATGACCTAATAGGTGGGCTATAGTAGAGTTAGACGATAGAGATACCATCTAGGCATAGGCTGAGATGGGCATGAGTGGTGATTCTAGGGTTTGTTTTTAGGTGGAAATGTATAGATGAGGTTCTTAGAGGATGTAAAAATGGGGATACCATGCTTGAAAGTCACACAAATGGTGAGACATTAGGGGATAATACATAGATAGGTAATAAAAGATGGTTAAATTTTTATTTAAGCTATGTGAGATAGACTAAAGATAGATAAATTTTGAGACATATAAGTGATCTAATATCGATCTAGTGTTATTTTTCACATATGGTAGAGGATGAGGAGACTAGATGAGGGTCACTAGTGAGGGGAGCACTCCATGATATCCTAAATGAGATGTTAACATTGTACAACCCTACTACACTAGATGATCTTAGGGTACCATCTATCCCAACTCATATAAGTTAGTTCAAACTAGATAGAGAGGACATAAGGTAGTTATGATCACATAGAGAGGGGATGGATTCATTGGCAAAGGTGGGTGTAGGAGAGGCATAGGCATGGTATGCCTTGGATGAGGATAGAGTCATGCATCTAGTGATTATAAAATAGATGGTATAGGCACAAGTCCATGAGAGAGTGACACATGTAGTGACCCTAACCCATATGACACAAGTACAGGATCGGGAGAGGGTGACACATTTAGCAACCTTGACCTAGTTGGTATAGGTACAAGCTTAGGTGGATTATCTATAGGGGCAAGTATCAAGATTGAGATATTAGATAGCCTCTTTACAGTATTATGTTTGGATGGGTCCCATAGAGGCATCTACAAGTAGCATGGCTAGGCTATGAGATAGGTAGGATGGGGCCCAACTATAGAACTATATCATTGTATATGGTTGTATTTTTGTATTAAAACTCATGATGTGTGTGTGTGTGTGTGTGTGTGTGTGTGTGTGTGTGTATATGTATATATATATATATATATATATATATATATATATATATATATATATGTATGTATGTATGTATGTATGTATGTATGTATGTATGTATGTATGTATGTATGTATGTATGTATGTATGTTTCATTTTGGTAGTTGGATATTGATTGTATGTGTTGTCATTATGGTTTTGGTTGTTGATGCTTGGATATATTTATTTCTATCATTTGTATTTAGCTATTGTTGTACATACTATAGGAAATATATGAGTTGGGGTTTCTTTTCTAGAATTATATAAAATACATGCATGCTTAAAAAGTAATAGGAAAAAAGACTTGGTAAAATATAATCAATAAAAAATGTACTACACACTATTTCAAATTGGGAAATGTGTAATAACAAAAAAATGACTAAGAAAAAAGAACTAAAGAGTGGTAAAATAAGATGGTACAAAATTTTGTTTTTAAACCAAATGAAAGATTGGCACCAAATTAAAACAAGTAAAATCACACTAAATCATATTGGGAAGTATGAAAATAATGTAATAAATTGAAAGTCATGTGAAAAAACAAATGGTATAAAAATAAAATCATTTAAGTCAATCAATCATACTAAATCACATTGAAGTATAAGAGAAAAAAAATTGGCAAAAATTGATCTTAAATTTATCATACTAATTCAAGCTAGGAAGTATGCAAAATTCAAGAAATGGTTGGATTCTTACATGTAATCAAAAAATAAAAAGATAAAATAAGTGAAAGAGAAATGAAGTAGGCATAAAACATACTAAATCAAGCTAGGAAGCACATCAACTATGTGTAAATTCATAATCGATCACATCTTATCTCATGTTTGACACATGTAATTTTGATTATGACTTGGATTATTGGAAAATTTTGTGAGGAAGGATAGGTCCTATCCATGGTCTTACACTATAACTCATAAAGGGAACACCAATGAGGTATAATAAATTGTAAAATATGGTAACAAGGGGTGTGGTAATAGGAATGTGAAATTGTGGTAATTTATAAGGAAGGCTAGGTATTATCCAGGGTCTTACAATGCAACTCACAAATGGAATCCCAAAGGGAGTGATCAATGAAAAAAAAAATATCTCAAGAGGAAATGTGAGGAATGTATGGAATGAAAAAGGGAATGTAAAAATCATAACTGAGGCATCTTATGAGAAGAATTTGGGAGACAAATGGCATACTAAGAACATGAAAAGACACTAAATGACTAGTGACCATCAATGTACAAAAGAAACCTTGTTCGCTATAGACACAAAGCTTTATAGGTAAACACACATACTAATAAGATCAAATCATGAAGGTAGATTGGTAAAATAAAATTAAAATGGACCTACCTTCCCATGACGTGTTCCCCATTCTCCAAGACCCCATACAGAGTTGTTGGTCTAGTGTGAAGATTGGGTACTTGCATGAGAAAGTAGGTAGAACTGAAATATATATATATATATATATTGTAATCTACTAGCATACCACACCCCAATGGACCTTGGCTCTACCATGAGGCCAATTGTGGAGTTTTATCTTTGACCAAAATAAGGATATGTGTTTTGAATAATCTCTTTTAGTGTGATTTAACTTTTAAGAATTTTGAAATGTTTTTGCCTATTATATCATTTCCTTTTATTAAATGATTTGGATTTTGAATGTTTTTAATGATTTTAATAATCCTCCTCCATACAAACTTGGAATGACCAAACATGAGAGATAAGTTATTCACATGAATGAGCTATAAGATTAAGCTAAAGGAAGCTAAGTAACCAAAGAAAAAACTAACTAGGACAATTAGTCTTGATAATGAAACAACATGTTATATCAAGTCTCAATCATGTATATGCTTAGTTTGTGAAAAAGAAGAAAGGGAATAAAGGATATCCAAAGTAGATCGATGAAAGGATATTATAATGAGATGAATTTTTTTCTAACTAATCACTTTGTAAAAAGGGAATAACTAAAAGGAACTAGGTTTGTATAACCAAGTCATAATGATAATTATCTATGAAAAATAAAGATAAGAAAGCAAACAGCAAGGAATAGAAAATAAGGGAGTTTTAAGGAATAAACTCAAAAAATAAGATAAAGAAATGATAAATAAGACATCCATAAGTGATCATAAATGATAGTATAAGCAATATATAATGAAAAAGTAAAGTCACCATGTAAGATAAATAAGATTTTGACAGAATGTCTAATGATATAACAAATAGAGAATGATAAAATTGGAGCACACATCCAATTGAAATTAAAATATAAGAAAATATGCATGTGTTCATAAATAATGATAGATTTACCCATACACATTATCTAGAACATCTGATAAGTCTCTATGAAGCTAGACATAAACTATTATTAATGTTTCATCTATATTTATCCAAAACTAGGAAAATACTTCTTGTCTAATCTCCTCAATATAAAAGGTAGGAATGCTTGATGGATCATGATAAGTAGGGACATCAAGTAAGGGATGATCAAAAGGATGCATTAGAGTAGACTCTATGAGAGATGAAGGAATCATTTGTGGGGAAGGATCTATAGGTGAGGGACTCATAGGTGGAGAAGGATTCATAGGTGAGGGAAGGTCCACAAGTGAAGGATTCATGGGTGGTGAAGGTGATAAAGGGACTACAAGAAGGGATGGAATCATTGGAGGTGGAACCATGGGAGAATAAGGGAGATTTTTATTGAAGGAATGACCTATGGGAGGAATGGTGAAAGGTTTAGGAATAGATATAAGATGATCTTTAAGGTATTATTAAAGGATGTAAAAATGATCAGTGTGATGTGTTCCACATTGGTGCTAAAGATAATACACCTCTCCATACTTAGTAATATACTCAGGTAATACCTTTAGGGGAGGTATGGCCTTATCTAAGGATTGAGGGATATAAGGACATAAATTATCAATATATTGTGATAGTTTGTGATAGTGCATGGAAGTATGGTTATCTTTGTCATGGAAGTAACATATATGCTTGTGAGTAGGATTAGTAGTACCTATAAGAGGATGTATAATAGGAACAAAAGGATCTTGGGAAGGATCATCAGCTCATTTGAAGGGAAACAAAACCATTTGAGGTACAGGAATCAAACCATCACCAAGAGAAGGTGATGGTGGGGAAGGAACTAAATTAAGCTCAATAGAAGGAACAATGGGATCATAATCAGGCATAAAATCAAAAATAGTGGGAGAAGAAATGGGCTCAACTATAGTGGGAGAAATAATGGTCTCAATTATAGGAGTAGGAATGGGCTTCGATGTAGGCTCTACTGAGGGAGGGGCAGGGTTTATAGAAGGTCAAAGAAGGGTTACACACATATAATGGATAAGAAGGCTACAGGGGTCAGGGTACCTAGGAAACTAGTAAGGGCCAGTCATAACATGATCTATGATCATACTCCTATGAGTTTATTTATAAACTAGAGGTGTTATTACCATCTCTACCCTATGATAAAGAGTAAAAATGATAAAAATTAGGAACTATAAATGATGGAACATGAGAAGAATCACTAAAAGATTAAAGTAAAGAATAACGATTATAGATAATCATAGCATCATGGGCCCAAACAAGACCACCTAAGAATGGATCATCTAAGGTGTAAAAATCATCATAATCAAGCGTATGAATATCAATGACATAGGTAGGGATGACTTTGTCATTTGATGAAGTGTGATGAATAGAATGTCAAGTCTTAGTCAAGATAATGGGAATGTCATCACAAGGAGTTTTATAAGAATGAGGATATAATGAAGAAGGAAGATAAGAGATGAGATGAGGTGAGAGATCAGGATTTTTAATCTTTAAGTTGATCTCATCAATCTCATCATCAAAGTCTAAGAGGTTAGGAGGAATATTCCTAATGATATCAGGATGATTGTTTTAACCTCAAATGGAATTGATGGGAAAGTTGAATCATTGAGACTCAAAAAATGGAACACTGGGAAAAGGTTCAAGAGTAGGAATATTAAATACACCATGGTCTTATAATTATTCAAAATTCCAAGGGTTGGTGTCACCTTGAATCCTATAATTGGCTCTATTATGAAGGAATTTAATGCATTGGCATGCAAACAAAGCAACAACTCTCATACAGTGATTCCATGGCCTACTAAGAAAGATGTTGTAAGAAAGGGAAAAGTTAAATATCATCACCTTCACATGAATGGTGATAGGTGGAATGGTAATGGGAAGCCACACATAACCTAAAAGAGGCATTTTCCTTCGATCATATCCTTTTCATTTTCTATGTGTATAATTTAGATTGTATTCAAAATATTCAAGGTTTTAAATAAAATTGAGAGATGTGAGATAGGTGCTAGAACCCTCATTAGTCAAGGCATGCTTGACTTGTATATCACCAATTTAGACACTAATTAATAGAGTAGGATCATCTGTGTGAGGAAAAATATCATCAGGAATCATATGAGTGATAGGAAATTTTAAGGAAAGTGAAGTTTCCATTGTTCCATCAACATGGATGGACATCTCTTCACATTATTGTAACATGATATCTTCAGATCTAGATAAGGTTGTTTCACATCCTACTAGGGGAGGATGAGGGATGTTCATTTCAAACAATATTTTCATAAGATAACTCTGATGATACAAAGAGGTCCTCATAAGCTCAAGGAATAGAATTTGAGATGGGATATTAGTGAGTTTTATGATGAGATCCCACTCATCATAACCAATGAGTAGATTGTTAGAAATAGGTGCATAGTGTTGAAGGAGGTCCTTGAAAGGAGGAGCCAAAGTGTATTGGAATTTGTGTTGATAAGAAGGAGAAGGTTTATAACAAGGTTGTAAAGTATGTTGAGAAGGTGAAGTAGTTAGTTTAGGTTGGTGTTGAGAATTGGTAGAATAAGTGTTAATAAAAGCTCAATTATCATGAGTGTTAGGTAAAGAAGATGGAGGGATGGTAGAAATACAATCGGAGTGTTATCCAAAGGAGGATTTACAACGAGTTCATCAAAGGTTATAAGGTCATCTTTCCCCAACTCATTTAGTGAGTTGAAGAAGAGTCATAGATAATATAAAATGTTTGAGAAAATGGAGTGTAGATAGGTTGAGGATCAATAAAAGTAACCACCATTTGCATATTAGTCATATTGACCACATTCTCTTTAGAAGTGGAGTTTACAATACTTTCTACATTGTTTGTGGAAGGGGTGGGTTTGTATTGGGTATCTTGATGAGGTTGATGATTAGGAAGAGAGTCTTTATAGATAGCCAAATGAAAATTAACTTGATATAAGGCTCAATATTTAGTATGTGTTTCATTATCCTTAAAAATAATGTCATAGGCTTGTTGAAATTTTTAAATGATAGAATCATGATCCAAATTAGGACCAAGAAGAAAATCCATAGATAAATTATGAAATTGCCTATAGGTCTCATGAGTATGACCCCAAATAGCATGAAACCAACAAAACTTATTGGGATCATACTAGAATTTCATAAGATGAGTGGGATCAAGTTCTTATGGTAAAGGCCTAGGTAGATTCTTAAGTAATTCAATTACAGATAAAGGTTTGTGAACATTGATGTTATTAGGTGAAGATAAATGAGGATTGGTATATTTTTGATAAGGGGGATATATTTCCAAAGATTGGTTAGGAATAATAGCTTGAATAGTGTGAATAGTGTCATAAGAGTCTATGACACCATCATCGGTAAAATTATGATTGTTTTTCTTGAGTAAGATACGAGGACTTGTACAAGGTTGGGGTGGATCTAATTGACACATAAGGAAATATAACATTTATCTTGGTCAATAACCTCCTCCAAGATACATGGAGAGAGAATGCAAACCTGATATTACAACTTGGGAAAAAGAGCATTGGTAAAGAGATGGAAAAAGTTATCATCAACCATGTTATGTTCACATTTTTTGGACAATGTTTTCCACCTTTTAATAAAATCTTGGGTAGTTTCATTTTAAATTTTTTTACATCTTATAAAATGGGCCAAAGTATTTTTAGGAAGATCACTAGTTTGGAACTCTTGGGCTAAAGCATTCACTAAATCTTATAAAATAGTAATAGAATGAGTTTTAAGTGTGTTGTACCAATATAAACCATCACCCATGAGGGTTTTAGCTAAGATATTGATAGTGGAAAAAGTATTAAATTTAGCCCAATCTTTGTAAACATTTCCAAATGTTTTTAGATGAAGGGTAGGATTAGTTGATCCATTATAAGAAATGGTAAGGGTGATACCTCCTACATCAATATTATCAATTTGAGTTGTAATAGGCTCATTTTGAAGATGCTTAATTGTCTTATTGACCAAAGGAGGTTAAGGGATGAGATTTCCATGGGAATCTTTAAGAGGAGGTGAGGGAACATTTTGATTATGCATGCCCCAAGATGCTAGTTGAGGATGAGTTTGAAGATGGATAAGGTGATTTTGCATTCTCATCATTTGATTTTTATTATGATATTGAACATTTTTCATTTGATTAAGTGTTTTTAGAAAGATTTTATGGGTTTTATTGGTGTTTTTATCATTATTTGAAGCACTAGTGTTGGAAGGAGTGGTTTGGGTACCACTATTAGTGTTGATAGGATCTTGAGAATAACTATTATAATGTGAGACACTAGTGGTAAAATTTTATTGTGTGAAAAAATATGGAATAGTGAAGGAATGAGAAGAGGAATAACTATAATCATGATTACCTTGGGTAGAAATTGATGCAGTAGTGGAAAAATTAAGGAGAGAGGGTCTTATAAGAAGCCCACTAGATGTATAACCTACCATGTTAGTGGATATATTAAGCATGGAGGTAGAAGAATTTAAAGAAGAAGAGGTCATGGTATGAGAAGGGGTCATAATAGAGGGAAGAGGCTAAGAATAAAAGAAAGTAATACACCTAAATCCATGTGATAATGTGGGAGAAGGTGAATTAGGATATTTAACTTGACCACTAATCATGAGATGGTAAATGATAGAAGGATCCTTTCCTCTATGTTGAAGAAATTTAGAGATAAATAAGAGAATTTCAAAAGTATACTCTAATTCAGGTTGATATTATAGTGATAAGAGAGGATTACATTACAAATAAGAATAAGGAGGGGTCTCATAGTTCATTGTGTTAGTGGCTATATGAGCATTACTCTCATCTAGAATAGGATCCCTAATTTGCTTAAGGGAGACCTTATGAGGGTTGGTAAAACTCATCACGTCTATTTAATTCAATTTAGTATTATCTTCAAATAAAAAGCTCATGCTGGAGAAGGACTAAAAAAGGTAAGAGATGAAAAAAAAAAGTGACAAAAAATTGTATAAATTCAATTGGATCAACCTAACATAGAAAATAGGACCCAAAAACTATATAGAGTTAACTAGGTCAACCTAGACCAGTAAACAAAGGATGAAAAAGTGTATAGGGTCAACTGGGTCAACCTAACACAATAGATAGGGGCTAAAATAGATAGTCTATAAGATACTGTGTTAGGATAAATGACTATGTATTGAGACAAGAATATTTTTTAAAGTATTTTAAGAAAAAAATAAATTAAAGGAAAAACATAATCAATTGGATCAATGAGGTTGATCCAATTGAGGTACACAACATAAAACCTTGCACCAATGTTGGTTACTACAAGTTTTTATAATAAAACATACAATTGAGTAAAGAGAAAGCAATAAACTTGGAAATTAAAAGCTAAGTGGTTAACCTAAATTTTTTAGATTATTAGAGTATAATTTTAAATGTGATAAAAAGTTGGTTATAAGCAAGGAACTAGAAATTAGTCTAAGGATGGTTTCAAGACATTTGAGATGAAAGGTATCTATATTGGCAATGGTATAGGCTTGTTATTTATGCCTACCCCCTCAATTCATACACTACAATGATAAGAGTGTCAGGGGCTTAGCCAAAATATATCATTAACCACATGTTTATACTTGTCTAGAAAACCAAGTCAACTTCCACCTTGGTGATGAAATCTAAGTAGGTAGGCCTTGGGTAGGTAATTTTTAAAATGCATTTTAAGATTTTGTGATTTGGTAATGTGTGCATAAAAAATAAAAAAGTGAAACCAAATGGTATATTAAAAATCACTTAATTAGACTATGTGATATATCCTACACATGTAAGCAACAAGAAATGAAAGTGTGAGCTAATTACTAGCATATAAAGGTTAATTATAACTTTGAAACATAGTATAGTGTCATTTTGGTTGATAATTATGTAGACTATACAGAACATGGACGACAAGGTCACCTTTGTACTATGGAAGAAAAAAGTCTATGTTGACCATTTTTATCATAGGTCAAAATAGGTCAACCCCATATAGTCAATATTTTATATAAGGGTCTTTTTATAATGTCATAGGGTATGTTGTAGTTCATTTTATGTCATATCATATTCCATTCTAACTTTGGTCATAATCTAGCTTAGTCCTTGTGTCATTTGGTGTATTGGGGGTCATTTTAGAGTCACATATACAAGTGGAAAGTTTTCATGGCATCCAAATAGTCAAGATCATGGAAAGAGTTTGCACAAGCCTCAAGAAGTTAATTTGATATTTCAAAAATCATATAGTAGTTCAAGCATAAGCCTAAGTGAACTAGATCATCACTAGGTAATCATCCAAAAATGAACATACCAAATCACTTGTGTATTTGATAAGTTTACTTAGAAAGCCTCATAAGACATAATGTTAAAGTGACATAGAGATCTTCATTCTAAGAACATTATCTACAAATTTTAGGCCTATATGAGTTCTCTAGATCAAGTTATCGAGATTCAAAGTTAGACCTATAGAGTTAAACATTCATGAAAACATCAATTTTGAGATATGTAAAGTAGTCACTTATATTCAAAATTTCCTTAAAGGGTTTAAAGTTTATCAAGATATAATGGTATATGTTATCTCACATATTGAAAATCATATCTAATGTTTCATTCTTGGGTCAAATATGTCAAAAGGTCCCTGGGTTAAAATCCCTTAAATAGCTACAGGTGGACATGATCCAATGGTGCAAGCTCATTGAGTAGAGATACAACAACAAGAGCTTAATTGAAAATAAGGTGGGTCAAAACTAGATCAATGATTAGTGTTTAATCATACCAATGATCCAATGGTATGTAGGAACTAATAGGAAATTGGGCCTAATGAGATGTATGGCTAGAATTTGCTCATACATCTTGATCTAATAGTATGAGTAAAAGCCAACACTCAAAGGATTTTCATGGTAGAAAATTGAAGGAAAG
Organism: Torreya grandis; assembly: GCA_037957365.1. NCBI lineage: Eukaryota > Viridiplantae > Streptophyta > Pinopsida > Cupressales > Taxaceae > Torreya > Torreya grandis. Next base: position 4,530,662 of record JARHVA010000467.1, on the reverse strand, counting down.
TGTTCTTTTATACATCTTGATCCTATGGTACCTAAGAGGTAAAAAATTTAGGATTTGATAGTAGGGATCTTTGATTAAAATAGGAATAATGATAGGATGGAGCAATGTGATTGGTCTGAATCGATTTCCAATAGACAAAATCAAACCAAAGAGCCATTTTTGACTAGAGTAAGTAGATATCATAGACATATTTTATAATGTAATGAGAAATGTGGAAAGGAAATTACACATGGAAAAATATGTAAGATCAATGATTCTATATTAGATTAATCTCTTTAGACTCATGTGCCACCATGAAAGCCCAATCGAGGACTTGAGAAGAACAGTGACTACTAAATGTAAAAAATGAAGTCCAAGAAAGTAATAAATGATTTTAGATGGTGAATATTGGTGTCTAAACGATATATAGTAAATAATAAAATGTCTATTATTGTCATAGTATATGTGTCAACTCTCATAATTTATTTTGAAATACTTGAGAGATGATCTATGATGAAGACAATTTCACTAAAAATAGTGAAAAGATCTCTACACAATTTTGGAGAGCTTGTCATGGTTTATATAGACATTTTTCTTGGGAGTCATTCATGGTCTATTTCATACCCAAGTCCCATATAATGTAATTGTTTATCAATTGGACACGTGTTTGAGTGACATTTAAACTTCATTCTTTCATGCTCTTTCTAAAATTCTATAAGTAGCTACCATTTTGACCTTTGTAAGATATACCATACCATGTATGGCAAATCCCTATTAGTTTTGACATTTTAATTTTCCTTATAAAAATAAATACAATCTGGTTTGAGTTCATATATTCACTTTTCAAGTGTGTGACGAGATATATAGTGAATGGTTAAGAGATATTCAACTATCCTTGTTTTCTCTCAATCCTTTGATGTTTGATGTAAGTGATTCCAGCCTAGCAGGGCATATGAAGTGTTGTTAAGTGTATGTATATATTCTTAAGTGTACAATGAGCCTTAGTATCCATAACTGATCTATGGTTTCACTTACCTTAGATAGTATTTATGCATGTCACCTTCATATTGAAACACTAATTCTAGTGCATTCTAGGATTCTTAGGCTAGTGTTGTGGACATTTTCTCTTTGTGAAAGAGGTATGATAGTCTTTTGGAAGACCTTATAGTGTATCACCTCATTTAGATTAGGTTTAATTCTTATAATCTTTAACTCTTTTCCCCATAAGTAATTAGTTAGCATAGAAAATAGAATTTCAAGATACATTCAGGGAGCTAGCCCTTAAATCTAGAGGCTCATTTACAATATAGGTACACCCACATACATGGAAATGTTCCCATGTTTCACAAATATGGAAGAAGCTTGAATAACTTCTTATAGAGTTAAAAATTTGATGACAATAGTTTAAGCACATCAGGGGGGACCCATTGTATTTAAGACAACTTATCAAGGTGAATGTTAATCTTGACAAAATCAACTAAAAATTGGTGTTCTACTCGGCATTTGGCAACTCCTTGAAGGTAAATTTGGTTCAAGGCCATTATTTTTCTATACACTTGCCTTCATAATTCATGGTTCTCACTAGGTCATCATCTAGAGGAGTTTTTAATCCCATTGACCCACTCTTTAAAACTAAACTTCCCTTTGGAGTTCAATATCCTCTTCCTAATTTATACTTTGAAGATCAAGAGGATTTTGATAGTGAGTGAAGTCAAGAAAGTGAACAAGTTGAATAAATTAAAGATATTGAATAAAAAATGGCTATACCTCATGCTTTTCTTACCTTTAATACAAAAAATTCAATTCTCCTTCAATCATATGATGTCATTCCTCTTAATGCCACAAAAGGTGTGCCTATATTCAATTTAAAGAGTCATGTTACATTGAGTGAACATATTATAGATGTCTCTAACTTTTGTAGCTTCTATAATATCACTTAAGAGAACATTTCCCTTAGAATCCTTGCCATGTCCCTTAGATGGAAGGCTCTTGATTGGTATAAGACTCTAGAAGGTTGATGCATCTTGACATGGGATGAATTTAAAGTGTTTTTGACCGCAATATTTGGAAATGAGAATGACCATGCCTCTCTCATATGCCAACTTAATGTGATTAAAAGAGAATACAAAGAAATAATGCATGATTTTAATGAGAGGTTCCAAAAGACTTGGAGTAGACTACCTCCTCCTATGACTCCACTTCTTATCATTGTGTTCTTGACCTATTTGAGAGATATTGGCACTAAAATTGTTGTCATGCTTCAATCTATGGGTTCCACCCTCCTTGAAGCATATGAACTTGCTATCAAAGCTAAAAATAATCTCATCCAAGATGGAAGATTTCCACCTAAAGTGTCCATGCCTCTATTATCTCATACTTTTTATAATACTCTAGATGTAGCCCAGGTTCCTAATGTCAATACCAAAACGAAGGTTGTTCCTAGGTAGGCAAAAAATAATGTTGATTAGAAAGCAAAGCTCCTAGCCTGAGAGGGTCAAAATAGGAAGGGTAATATGAAACAAGGTGCCTATCACAATCCTTACCCTTATCATCAATATTATGGTCAATAATTTGGAAGAGGAAGAGGCCAATGATAGCCTAATCCCCATAGGTTTGCCAATGCATATAATCCTAACTCTACTACCAATGCATAGGAGATGATACCTGTGGACATAAACTTGGTGCAAGGTGAGAATTAGTAACAAAGCCAATTTATGGCTGCTAATGAAGTTAGGGAGTAGGATCTTGTTGCTCAAGGAGAGGCCCCTCTTATCAGCCAAAGATGAAGTGATAATGTAGACAAGTGAAGGTGAGTAGCCTCAAGAAGAGATCTTCATAAACTTCCTAGTTGAAGACACTTTTATGCTTAACCAAGTAACTTTGGTTATAGAAAACATTATATCCAAGAAAAATACTTTATGTGGTGACATTAATGTGCCTAAAATCTCATTTGATCCTCATATAAAGCAATAAGGTATGGTTATAAGTGCAGCAACCTCAAATAACTTTACACATCTTCCAAAGTAGAATGTTGGAAGGATTGTTTAAGGCACTCCAAATCCTTAGGTTTTAAAAAATTAATTGCCTCCAATAATTTAAGATAAATTATGTATGGCTTATTTAAATATTTTAGATTCATTTAAGAGTACTAAAACATCCATTTCCCTTTGGGATGTTCTACATATACCTGGTTAGAAAGAGCTCCTATAAAAAGAGTTATCTATTATCCCTACTAGTGTCCCTCCTTAAAATCAAATTGAAAGTCATGTTTTCCATGAAAGTGTCAATAATACCATTATTTAACAATCTACTAAAGATAAAAAAAACCTCCTCTATTCTATCTCACTCTCATAGTGGGTGACAAGCTGGTCCATAACTGCATAGTTGATAGTAGAGCTTCAACTTTGATCATGTCCAAGGTGGTAGATGATAAATTGGATTTGAAGTATGAACATCATAGTAAATGATTTATCCAAATATATGTTACACCTTCCAATATGATAGGACTAAGCAAAAACTTGAAGGTTTTCTTGCATGATTGTCTTAGTTTTCCTATCTTGCAAGACATAATTATTGTCAACCACCTAGCTTACTTTACAATATACCTTTCAAAGGACTTCACTACCAAGATTGGTGGATATCTCTTATCTGATTGGTATTTCTTGACCTTTAGGATAAGGTATGGGATCAAGGTGACAATTAGGACACAACCCATTATAAGGTTTTATATAAAACATTACATTGAGACAAGTTCTAATTTGAATTATGTTGTTCATGAAGAAAAGGATTTTATTTTAGATGATGGCACTTCTTATAAGATTGAAGGAATTTTATATTTATTTCTTGATGAATATGGTACTAAAAATTAGGACTATGATCCTATTGATGATGGAAATTATACCATCAACTAAACAACCATTTTATTTATCATAAAGGTCAAGGTTGAATCATACTAGTCTAATAATGGAGTTTTAATGGTTTAGCTATGATCCTAAAGACACAATAGGTTTTTATAACATTATAAAAATAATCAATAACTCATCTAACATATTCCATTATAACAATAAAAAATCTAATTTATCAAATCATGAATCAGTTTAAATAAGAATCTATAATCTATTCCATCCAATAAAGAAGACCTATGAATTAGATAATCTATTGAAGAATATAAATCTAATTTAGTAAATATATGTAAATTCCAACTAATTTATTGATTCTTTCTATAATATTCTCCAAGTTAAGCTCAAAAAGATAAACTAGGAAAATAAGAAATATATTTGAGATAAGATAAATAAGTATTCAATCAAGTAAAAGATCAAGCAAAGTAAACACAACAAACACAACAAACAACAACTAACAAACTAACTAAAATAAAAGAGAACATAAAATAACCAAGTTAAGAAATGGATAATAAACTATTTAAAACAACTAAGTCTAAACTAAGAAACAACCTTAAATAAGAAAAAGACCAAGGACTAAAGATTAAATAAACTAATCTAAGACTGAACTTAGACTCAAATAAATCTATATATGAATCAACTAGTAAATAAAAAAGTAACAAATCTAATACTAAAACATAAAAAAATATAATCTAAAATATAAATAAGCTTAGAATCAAATCTATAACTAAGATTAACAAATAACAAGAACTTAAAACTATAACAAAAATATGAGAAAAGAACTAATCAAAATAATGATCTATTATAATATTTAATCTAAGAAAGATAAAGTATTAATTTAAGAATCAAACTAAATAACTAAAATAGAATAAAAAACTAAATAGATAAAGGACAAATATAAACTAATAAATAAAAATAAAAACTAAATTAAGAAAATCTAAAAAATAAAACTATATTTAAATTAGAGGCAATATAAAGTATAATAAAGTGTGCGAGTCTCAAAGGAGAGTCAACTTAGCAGAAAAAATAGATTTTATTGACAAAAGCAACATCTTTCTTTACTATAACTTGAGTGACAACTTTATAATCAAAATAGATCAATGAAATGTAGCAAAATAGTGAAGTGTTGATCATTATTCAGGTTGAATACTTAGAATCTATGCATAGGACTGAAAATAACAATCATCAAAGATGTTAAAGTTGGCAATCTTCAGATAATCTATCATAAATGATAATAAAAATTGGATATACCTATGTTGGCTAAGTAATTACTCAACCATCATATAAAGTACCATTGGATCTTTTTACCAAAGTCATACTATCTCAAATAAGTTGCATAGAAAGAAGAGAGATGTATGATTGATTCCACAAAATGTATAAGTCTTCAATACTTGTGTTATTCTTATATCTTCAAATGAATCCTTGATCTCATTTTTTACTCTAAAATTAGTTGAATAATAAGTTATAACTATCTTTAGTTATTATTAGTTTATGTTAAGTAATTTACCTTTAAAATCAATTAATTATAAATAATTATTGGTTAAATAAATATTTAATTAAGACTGTGAAAGTCTTAATTGATCATTTTTTTAAATATAAATTGGGTACTAATCTTAATAGGTGGGGACCATCATCAATTAATAATAAAATAGAATACATATATTAATCATAAAATAGATAAGTCAAAGATTAATAAAATTCCATTTATATTAAACTATAATGCATTTCTAAAATTAACTTATATATTAAGTCTGTTGTGTTCTGCAAAATATTATCATCAAAAAGACAAAATCTACAATGAAGTATCAAATTAAAATTATAAAGTTCTACATGTAAAAATTTTAGCTAAAAATAAAGTTTATCCCCTAGAGGTCTAATAATCCTCTGAGTTTGAAAGCACTTCAATCATTGGTTTGTTTTATGCATTAAGACATACATTATATTCTATTTATTTTGTAGAAAACTACATGAATTTCATTCTAGAATCACTTGTATCATCATTAATTTTCAGCTTGATCTACTTCAGCACTCTGACTTCAATAAATGAATCTATTTCATTCTAAATTTTTGATCTCTTTTCTAAAGTGGAAGGGTGAATTTCAAGTGTTCTCTTTCTACCAACTGAAATAGATTTATCCAAGCTCAACTTCCTACATCTTGTGATGGGTTCATTATGTGAAAATGCAAAACCCAACCTCTTACTTCCCAAAATAGGCTCCCTATGAGAAGATGAAGGTTCATTAGAAACTGAAGGAAGATCAATATTAACATAGTTTTTAGCATAGGCAACTTTAACATTAAATTGGGTAACTAGGTTGGAGGGATGAACTATAATAGATGGCTACATTATTTTAAGAAACTGAATGGATAAGTGTTGTGAGTTGTTTTACAAATGAAGGGAAGAACTACTTTGTGAGGGAGTTCTAGCTCTAAACCTATGGTCGTAAAAACCTCTATTTCCTCTATCATTTGTTGGATTGAAAAGTAGGTTATTAAGGACATTCTAAAATTTGGGATTGACGTATCAAAATGTATAGACATCCTAGTACTAGTATGGAATGTAGGTCCAAGTCTTTTGGCATAAAAATAACCCCTAATAATGTTTCTATTAGGATTTGGTTGATTTATATCAGTACCAAAATCTATCCCAACCCCTATCATCATTACTCCTAGCTGATCTAAGTCGGTCCTATCTAGACATTTTGAAACAATCTAAAATAAACTCAAAATTAAGACTAAAAATGAACATATGTCTATCTAGATTAAAATATAATTGATCCCAATATACAGTCATATCTCAATCAAACTGAATGTATCAAGTGTTTGACATTACTTAAAATACTCCACTAATCCTTCAACAAATGTCATTTAAATCAACTAAAATCTCAAAAAATAAAATTATAAGAACATAATTTTATTTCAAAATATCTTGATATATCTTGATAAAACCTTAATCCTCATCAAAATAACTGAGAGACAACTAGATTTTCTATCTCCATCAAATCAACTATAAACTTAACCATTCTAAAATTGAAGACACAAAATTTCTATCATACTATTTTCAAAGTGAAATCACCAAATGATATCTAAAACAAGTATTATTTGTTCCCAAAATATAATCCTCATATAAATTTCAAATGATAAGCAACCAGGTTCATCAGGGGACTAAAGCTTCAATGTCCATTCTCAAAATAAAACCAAAAACTTCAATGCTAAGATGCAAATCTAACAAAAACCTCATTTTTAAATATAAACCTTTAAAATCAATACTTACAACTAAAACCTGGTAGATGTGATTTTGAGACTATCACATTTATACATTGACAACCCTCTATGATACCCCTTTTCATAATGGTTGACTAGATTTATTCAAAACTCTTCTATATAGACCAACTTATGAATTTTTAAAATGAGTGGTAGTTGTTTCTACAAAAACCAAAAATATTTAAACCTTTTTGAGACAAATAAGGAATACAAGATCCATAATTTATACATTAAAAACCAAGCCAAAATCCAATTCATCCTACATCAAAATTCCAACACTTCTAAATATTCATAATATGCATGCATTATAATTCTTCCAATATTCCAAGTATATACATAGAGATAAACAAACTTTATCCATAAAATTGAGACTCCAACAAACCCTTTAACATATGTGTTTAAAAATATACTATGATAGAACTTCAAAATACTTTCAAAAAGGTAAATCCTTAGAAAAGACATTTAAAGAAATAAGTCTAATTTTCAAAATCAAGGTTGAGGAAAATATTTGACATCTTTGATTTATTCACTAAAACACACACATAGAAACCCTTTCAAAGTCATTTTGAAAACTATCAAATATTCATTCAAACAACCAATATATCAAATATGGAATGAATAGAAAAAAATCCATAATACCGAATTATTTCCAAAATTTCAAAGAACCATCAAAATCTAGAATTTCACATAGAGACTAGACGAATTTGCTTTGTTTCAAGCTCAACAGACTTATTCCATGATATGAATGTGACTTTTCTATCAATATTAAGATAAGAGATGCATGCACCACAACCATTTCATTTAAAAAAACATTTTGAAATAAAATTTAACTAAGAAACATTTATACCATGCATTGAAAACTCACAGGTTTCAGTAGTTTCCTGTATTTTAAACACCAATTTTCAAACCAAATCCACTCTATATTCCTTCAAAGACCCAGAACATATTGAAAACCATAAATAGTTTATCATCCATATTTATGCATACATTTTTTCTAAGATTGAAACATCATTTATTCCCTTAAATATCCATGCACAAATTAAACCATTAATTTATTTAAACTTTAAAGTGCATGCAGATTGACTTATCTCATATCAGAGCTCATATTTCACCATGAAACCAAAACAAATCATTTAGAGCTTCATGGATATCTATGCAAACTCAAACTCATTCTTTCATGCCAATAAAATTATTTCTTTCATGTAACTGCAAGATTTAATAAATCACCATATATATTTTCAAAACTTATCCAAAACTATAGGAATCATACCTAAAAATGTACCCTTGAAATATTTCTACATGAAATCCTCAACAGATCCTTTTTTCCAATGACAATAATCCACCTAACCAGAGCTCTACTTCAATGAGAAGCTTTCTAAAATGAAAAAAAAATCAAGAAAAATGACCCACTTATATATGCCACCTTCCATCGTAACCAACCAAGATACATGCTCAAACTCTATTGGCTCTCCTTAATTGATAATTTACTTAGTATTTCATCCAAACAAATTAACAACATGATCAAATTTAGTCATCAATAATGTTCCTACTAACCTCATTATAATTTTTACCTTTTGAGACATGTCTACTCAGTCTTAAATTCTTAAGACCACTAAAATATTAAACTGATCTTGATATCCCTTGAATATGCTTTGAATGTAATTCTTTACCAATTGTCACCAACTCAAATTATGTTGTAATGCCAAATATACATCGTATGTTAATCAAAGCCAAATCAAAAACTAACTTGTCATGCCAACTTATCATCGAATATGTTTTGAAACACAACCAATATTTTCTTATTAAAATAAAAATATCTTAAGATTTATACTTAAAAAAATGCAAGCTTTACCTTTAAATGAATTTTTATGCCTTCCAAGATGTTTGGGCCTTAAGACTTAGATTTAATATGATTCAAGAGCTTAGTGATATTATATTAGGACTTAGGATAAAGGTATTAGTTTAGGACCATGAGATAAAATCTCTTGAGCACATCCTAAACCTTTTCAACAATGAAACACTTATGACATATTCAAAAGAAAATTTGAATAAGTTCTCTTTTTGATAACTATATTCAAAACTCATAGTAAGAATTCAAACTAACATAAATGATGCCATTATGTTTCAAATTAGACATTTCATGAAGGTAATCTATGAAACAATGAATTTGTAACAATGATCATGCTTATATATATTTTTAATGATTATATCTAATCCAACTGAATATTCATTATTATTTGAAAATTAGCTGAGAGGAGAAAATCATTCTAACTTATTCAAAAATCATTTTGATAATTTCTGAATCCACCCTCATATTACCAATGAAAACTATGCCAAAAATTGCTATAACTATTCAAGTTGTCAAAACTAAAAATGTCGATATATAATCTAAAAACCATCTGAGAAGAAAAATGATTGATCATAAGTGATATATAAATACACATTTTATTCATTAATCCACTATGCTTTTCAAAACCACTTAGAAATATAAACATAAATTCATCAATTAACCATTATCAATTTATAATTTAAAATATGCATTTAAATATACTATTAATTGAATAGGTCCTTGACACAGTTTTAAATTTTATGATAGAGTCATTTCTATGATAGAAAGTATTAATTTTGGAAAAATTGAGGAAGTGTGAAAAATATGCATAACACTAACAATTTTTCTAGTCATTTTTGTGTAATGAAATTGAGTAGCAACAAATTGCCTATTGATAAATACATAATATTGAGAGTGTGATCCAAGAAAATTATTTTTTAGGTAGCTAAGTGCGAACACCTTTAATAATGAATTTCAGTAAGGGATGGGTTGTTTAGCTAGCATGACATGAAGAAAGGGAATGATATAATAGGGAAGTTTGGGTTGGATACAAAATATAATATAAATGCCTTAAGTACAAAATATAAAAATGAAGTAATACTTTAATAACCAAATATAACTCAACATATATTATTCATTTATTACAAAAGCTAAATTTATAAGATTAACTTCTAAAAATTATTTGATAGTTACAACAAATTTGTAGCTTTTTTGTATTGTTCCTTTATAATGTGACATTTCTTCATTTATAACCTTCATTGATCTTTTCAAAAGTAAAGCAAAAATAAAAAACAACAAAGAAAAAATAGAAATAGGAAACACAAATAATAAAAAAAGGAACAACAAATCAAAAAGAAATCAAAAAATAAAGCAAACCAAAAATAAAGTAAAAAACAAAGCAATGAACAAACTAAAAAGTAACTAATCATGAAATAGTTTCAAATGATTTCCATTAACTAAGTAATGTAGCCAATATATTTTAAGATATTTTAAATGAAAAACATTTTTTCCAATAACTGTGGCACTTTTATAAGGCCCAAGCCACAATGAATCAAACTTGTGATGTTTTCTAGGATCCTTTTACGATTTATCCCAATATAAGACTAAATCTCCAACATTAAAATTTTTGTTAAAAACTTTTATCATTTTTTTTTTTTTTAAATTTTTTGCTTAGCTCTTTCTAATTTATGCAATACTATTGCTTGAGATTTGTCAAGAGCTACTAAATCATGTAATCCTTGTTCAATTAAATTTGTATCTTCAACTACATATTGTAAAATAGTCTAAAGAGACCTGAAGTTCTATTGGTAAGGTAGTCTCAAATTCATATGCTAACATAAAAGATAGATAACTAATTTTTACCTTAAAAATAGTCCTATCAACCCATACAGCTTCAAAAATTTTGAGATTCCAATTTATTTTATTATCACAAATTAGCTTCTTCATAATTGAAATTAAATTTTTATTCATGGACTAAGCTTGTCCATTACATTAAGGATACTACTTAGATGAATGACTAGATATAATTGAGTATTTTCTTAAAAAAATTAGAAATTCATTAGAAATAAACTGAGGTTCATTATCTAAAATAATTTTGTATGGGACTCTAAATATAGAAAAATAATAATTTTTTAAGAAAGAGATCACTTCCCCTATTACCAAAATCTTAAGTTCCTTGGCTTTAGGACACTTAGTAAAATAATATGTGGATGTTAAAATATATCTATAACATAAAAATCAAGGTGGGCGAATATCCAAAGTAAAGTCAATGCCCCATTTTGTAAAAAGTTTTTAAGGAGTAACAAGGTTCAAAGGCATTGCAAGCAATTTATCTCTTCCAATAAAAAATTGACAAGGCATGCAAGAATGAACTAATTTATAAGTATCTTAAAATAGAGTAGGCCAATAATAATCTTCTCTTAAAATATTATAAGCAATTATTTTTACAATATAATATCCACCATAATTTCCTTCATGATAGCCTCTAAAAAAAATTTTGTGTCTAATTATGTGTAAGACATCTGAACAAAACTCCATCTCTATTTGGATAAAATAGAAAAAATTTAACAAACATAAATTTAAAGATTTTAATCTTAAAGAATACCTTTTATTTTTATCTAATTTATTAGGACAGGTCTAATTTTGAAACTAATAAATTAAATCATAGTAACAATCATCTTTAGCCAACAAATAGTCTCATTCATTCATTTCAAGATCAAACTTAAAATTTTAGAAAAATCAGAAATCTTCATGATCTTTACATGTGGCTTTGCATTTAAGTTTTTATCAACTAATAAAATTAAAACATTGATATCTGAGGTAACATTTTTATCTAAATATTTTGCTAATTTATTAATTTGAGAAGTTTCAAATTCAAGATCAAACTCTTGAATGTGTAAAATCCACTTAGCAAGCCTTCCCTGAATAGTTGGTTGTTTTAAAAGATAAAATAAAATAGGCACATTAGATCACACAAAAACTTTGTTTCTAAGTAAAAATAATGAAACTTAATCAGAGAAAAAACTAATGAGAAAATGAATTTTTCAATAAGAGAATACCTAGTTTCTGCATCCTTTAAAACACGGATCATGTAACCGATTGGTTTTTCTTCATTATTTTCAAATTCTTGAGTTATTACAGCTCTAATAAATTTTTTGTAGTATTAACATAAAGAATGAATGTTTTCTTCAAATTAGGTTTATCAAAAATAAAAGAACTTAAAATATCATATTTAACACAATTAAAATCTAACTCAACACTCTCATTTCAATTATATATGTTATCTTTCTTAGGAAACATTTGTAATGGATTAAATTTGTTAGCAAAATTTGAAATGAATTTGTTATCAAAGTTTATCTTACCAAAGAAAGACTTCAAACTAGATTGATCTTTGGGAGGAGGTAGTTTTTTAATTGCTTTAACATATTTGAGATCAATAGAAATAACATCTTTTAAAATTATGTATCCTAACAACGTACCCTCGGTAACACCAAAAACTGATTTCTTTAGATTCAAAGAAATGTCAAATTTTCTACATCTTGTGAAAACTTCACAAAGATGGTCTAAATGATTTTTCCTCTTTTTAGAATGAATGGTGAGATCATATAAATAAACTTGAATAACAATACCAATCAAATCATCAAAAGCAACATGCATAGCTCTCTAAAAAGTAGATCTTGTATTCATCAATCCAAAAGGCATTCTGTTGTAAGTGAAAGTAACTCTATGAGTAGTAAAAGTAGTTTTATGTCTATCTTCAAGAATTACAAAAAATTAATTATAATCAGAAAATACATCCAATAAATACATCATTTTTGATCCTACAAATTCTTCTAAAAATCTGATCTATGCTCGATAGAGGAAAATTATCCTTAACACTAGTTTTATTTAAATCTCTAAAATCAACAGATAGCCTAATGTCATCATTTTTTTCCTAACTAAAACTAGATTAGCTATCCATTCTGAATATGTTATAAGAAAAATGACACCAACATCAATCATCTTATCCAACACTTTATTAATGATGTCTTTTAACAAAAGATTGATTCTTCATATTTTTTCCCTAATAGATTTGATACTAAGCTTAATAGTTATGTCATGTCTAATAATTTAAGTATTATAACCTTTAAGATCTTTATATGACTATGTAAAAACATTAATTAATTATTTAATTAATTTAACCTTCTTATTTGTAGTAAGATAAATTCTTGAATAGGTATATTTTAGATCTTTTTCAGTGATTAAATTGATAGAAATAGTCTCACCTATGATTCTCCTTGATGGTTATTCCATTCTAGAGATTTTAGACTGGTCATTGGGTGTGAACATAGGTTCTAAACTCACCAAAATGCTAGGTAATTTAATAGTACTTAATTGTAAATAATCTCTATAATTTAGCACATAATCATCATGATCAAAATAATTGCCTTTAATGAAATAATTTATATGTTCATCATAACTAAACATAGGCCAACTATCATTTAAATAAATAATTTTAGGATGAAAATTTTCAAAAAAAGAAAAGTTTGTAATAGGTTCAATCTCACTCAAAATTAGATTAGCTACAAAAATAGCAAGTTTATCATCTCTAACATTATATTCTCTAAGAATATGCATGATGTTAAAAGATTCAAAATTTTCAAGTAATGACCAAATATTCTATGTTTAATGTTGTAGACAAGTTTGATTAGTCTTATAAATATTATGAACTTGTCTAAAAACTAATTATAAATCTCCAAAGACTTATAAATGCTTAATGTTAATTTTTATGGCCTTTTTCAATCTTAAACATAATGACTCAAATTCTATTGTATTATTAATATTTTTAAAGGACAATTTGAAGACATAACAAAAAAAATTACTTATAAGAGAAATTAGGCAAATCCCAACACCATTATCTTATTGAGAACAAGCTCCATCAAATTAAAGTGACCATAAAATATTCTTTTTGAATAACTAACATGCTAATTTTCTAGTTCATCTAAATTTAGCAAATCATATGTCCCAATTCGAGTTTCACCATAAGAAATATTTGAAGAAAAAGGTGGCTCAATAGGTGTAACAGACCAATCTTCTCTATTTATGAAATTAATTTCATTGTTAACAAGAATTCATGTTATATCTTTCCCAATGAAAATACTAGTTGCCTTAGACCAATATCTTCCTAATAACATTTAATTACTAAAAATATATAACACTTGAATATTAGTCATACATCTAATTATTTCATCTTGTGGAATTTTAATGATTAAGTCATGAAACTTATCATAATTTTTGGTTTGTCTAAAATCAAAACCAATAAATTTTCTATTATACATTTCATGAGATATACCTAATTGATCTATAATGTATTTAGGCATAATATTCTTTGAGGCACCTATATCTAAGATACAATTATGAATTATTTTGTTATTAATTTTAACCATAACATAAGAAATCAAAATGTAGTTAGCAGGTGGATCATAACTTTGAGCATAAATGTGTTCATTACTATCTTCTTATTGTAAGCCTACGTCAGCCTTAAGATTCTTAACAACCTCATTAATCTTATCAAACTGCCTTAAAAGACTAGCTACCTATAGTAAAGAGAATTCAAATTTAATTGTTGAAAAATCATCAATTATATAATAAATTTTAGCATCAATTCGTCTAAAATTCTTAGGCTTATAATGTCGATACTGACTATTATTATATCCAATTGAGAAAGGTATATTTTACACAGTATTATCATTTAAATTATTTGCATTATTCTAAACTATTTTTCCTTTATCATCAAAAGAATATTTATCATTTGATGTTTTATTATTTTGAGAAAAATTATAATCTTTATTTATAGTCTTTATAACATAATATTTTTCATTTTTTGATGGATCATCAAGAGTATTTATATATATATATATACTAGATCTTTAGATATTAGATCTTTTCCTTAAATAATTTTTTTGAACTTAAGAATAACAAGACATGGATATGGATTATGATCTAATTCACAAACATTATAGTAATGAGAAATATATTCATTTTTATCTTCTTTACTATTTCTATTTGAATAAGAAGGTTTATCATTTAGTTGTCTTTTAACAGTGACCATCTCATTACCTAAACTTTATATGGATTTTAAAAAATTTGAATTATCTAAATTTAAGCCTATGAAATACCTATCTTTAAATTCAATGCTTTAAGATTATTTTCATATTCAATATAGAATTTTATAATTTCATTATATTATCTAATATCTCTATCTTTTAGAATCATTTTATATTTCAAAGATAAAACATTACAAAGATAAGTTCTAGATAACTTTTTAGAAGGTGTAAGATTACGTGGGATCTTTTGATGTAGCTTAGTGAACCTAAAAATGAAATGATAAATGGTTTCACTTAGATTAAGAAAAAAATTATAAAAAAATGAGTTATAGGCCTAGGATTAGTATTTAAAACTCTATCTCTATCTTCCTAAATTATTTTATTTGAATTAAGAATGTCTCATTGAGTTTCACATGTAAGATTTAAATACCAATCAATTTCAAATTATGCAATCTCTTCTTCTTAGTTTATAGCTTAAATGACTTGATGAATATTTATAGGATGATTATACCATGCATAACACATTATGTTGAAAGTAACATCAAGTTGATCATCTTCAATATTTATTCTAGGTTTAATAATAGGAGGTTATGACCTTTAAGTACCATTATCAAAAAGAAAACAAAACTTAAAAAAAGTTATATTTTTGAATGAATATCCCTAATGGAGTCACCAAATTTGTTGACAATAAAAATTTTACCATCAACAAATCAACACTTTCACCTATCATGAAGGTCAAGGTAGAATTGTACCAGTCTAATTATAGGTTCTAAAGGTTCAACTACGATCCTAAAGATGTGAGATTTTTTTTATAAGTTCTAGAAAATAATCAATAAGTCATGTAACATATTCTATTATAATAATAGAAAATCTAATTTATCAAATCACGAATTAGTTTAAATAAAAATCTATAATCTATTCTATCTAACAAAGAAAACCTATGAATTAGATAATCTTTTGAAGAATAAAAATCTGATTCAATAAATATATGTATATTCCAAGTAATATCTTTCTTGTTGTTGTAATATTATCTAGGTTAACCTAAAAAATACAAACTAAAAATATAAGAAACAAATTTGAGATAAGATAAATAAGTATTCAATCAAGCAAAAGATCAAACAAAGAAAACACAAGAAACACAGCTAACAACGACTAATAACTAACTAAAAAAAAGAGAACATAAAATAACTAAGCTAATAAATGGACAATAAATTATTTAAAACAACTAAGTCTAAACTAAGAAACAACCTTAAATAAGAAATAGAACAAGGACTAAAGATCAAATAAACTAATGTTAAGACTAAACTTAGACTCAAATTAATCTAACTATCTATGAATCAACTAGTAAATAAACAAGTAACAAGTCTAATACTAAAATAGAAATAAAACTATAATCTGAAATCTAGATAAGCTTAGAATTTAATCTGTAACTAAGATTAACAATTAACAAGAACTTAAAAATATAACAAAAATATGAGAAAAGAACTAATCGAAGTAATGATCTATTATACTATTTTATATAATAAAGAGAACAAAGTATTAATTTAAGAAGAAAATTAAATAACTAAAATGAAACAAAAAATTAAATAGATGAAGGATAAATATAAACTAAGAAACAAAAATAAAAACTAAATTAAGAAAATCTAAAAGATAAAACTATATTAAAATTAGAGTTAATATAAATTACAATAAAATGTGTGAGTCTCAAAAGAGAGTCATCTTAGCAAAAAATATAGATTTTATTGAGAAAAGCAACATCTTTCTTTAAAATAACTTGAGTGACAACTTTACAATCAAAATAGATCAATGAAATGTCACAAAATAGTGAACTGTTCATCATTATTCAAGTTGAATACTTGGAATCTACATATAAGATTGCAAATAGCAATCATCAAAGATATTAAACTTGGCAATCTTTAGATAATCTATCATAAATAAATAAAAAACTAGATATGCATATGTTGCGTAAGAAAATACTCAAACATTAGATAAATTACCATTGGGTCTATCTTCAAAAGCCATACTATCTCAAAAAAATGGCATAAAAAGAAAGAGATGAATGATTGACTTCACAAAATGTATAAGTCCTCAATACCGGTGTTTTTCTTCTATCTTCAAATGAATCTTTGATCTCCTTTTATGCTCCAAGCTTAGTTGAAAAATAATTTATAACTGACTTTAGTTAGTTATTAGTTTATGTTAACTAATTGACTTTTAAATTCAAATAATTACAAATAATTATTGGTTAAAGAAATATTTAGTTAAAACTTTAAAATTCTTAGTAGATAAAATTTCTTAAATATAGATCAAGTACTAATCTTAATGAGTGGATACCTTCATTAATTAATCATAAAATAGAATAGATATATCAATCATAAAATAGATAAGTCAAAGATTAATAAAATTTCATTTATATTAAACCATAATGCATGTCTAAAATTAATTTAGGATATATATATATATATATATATATATATATATATATATATATATATATATATATATATATATATATATAAATTAAGTCTATTGTGTTATCTACTATATTATCATTAAAAATACCAAAATTTACTGTAAAGTATCAAACTAAAAGTTTAAAGATTTTTAATGTAAAATTTTAGCTAAAAATAAAGTTTATCCCCTAGAGGTCTAATGATACTCTAAGTTTGAAAGCATTTCAATCATTGGTTTGCCTTGTACATTAAGACATACATTATATTCCATTTCTTTTGTAGGAAACTACATGAATTTTATTCCATAATCACTTATATCTTCACCAATTTCCAACTTGATCCACTTCAACACTCTGAATTCAACAATTGAATCTACATCATTCTAACTTCTTGATCTCTTTTATGAAGTGGAAAGGTGAATTTCAAGTGTTCTCTTTCTGCCAACTAAACCAAATTTATCCAAGCTTAACTTTATACATCTCATGATGGGTTCACTATGTGAAGATGATAAACCCAATCTCTTACTTTCCAAAATAGGATCCCTATGAGAAGAGGAAATTTCATTGGAAACTAAAAGAAGAACAAGATTAACATAGTCTTTAGCATGGGTAAATTTAATATCAAATTGGGTAAATTGGTTGGCAAGATTAGGTTTAATAACTGGCTTCACTCTTTCAAGAGATTGAATGGGTAAGTGTTGTAGGTTATTTTATAAATAGCGAGAATAACTACTTTATGAGGGAGTTCTAGCTCTGAACTTATGACCATAAAAACTTTTATTTCCTCTATAATTTGTTGGATTGAAAGGTAGGTTGTTAAGGACATTTCAAAATTAGGGATCTGAGGCATTAAAATGTATGGACATCCTAATACCTCTATGGAGATCAAGATCAAATCTTATGATATGAAAACCACCCCTATAAATGTTTCTATTAGGATTTGATGGATTTACATCATTACCAGAATTCTACCCCAACCCTTATCATTATTACTCTTAGCTGACCTAGGCTAGTCCCATCAAGACATTTTGAAACAATCTAAAATAAACTCAAAATTAAGACTAAAAATCAACATATGTCTATCTAAAATAAAACATAATTTATCTCAATATATAGTCATATCTCAATCAAACTGAATGTACCAAGTGTTTGACATTACTTAAAATACTCCACTTATCCATCAACAAATGTCACTTAAATTAACTAAAATCTCAAAAAATAAAATTATAATAACAAAATTTTATTTTAAAATATCTTGATAAAACCTTGATCCTCATCAAAACAACTGAGAGACAACTAGATTTTCTATCTCCATCAAATCAACTATAAACTGAACTATTCCAAAATTAAAGACACATAATTTTTAACATAATATTTTTAAAGTGAAATCACCAAATGATATCTAAAACAAACATTATTTGTTCCCAAAATATAATCCTCATATAAATTTCAACTGATAAGCAACTAGGTTCATTAGGGGACTATAACTTCAATGTTCATTCTCAAGATTAAACCAAAAATTTCAATGTTGAGATGCAGATCAAACGAAAACCTCATTTTTAAATCTAAACCTTTAAAATCAATACTTGCAACTAAAAACTGGTAGATATGATTTCAATACTATCACATTTATACATTGACAACCCTCTATAATATCCCTTTGCATAATGGCCGACTAAATTTATTCAAAACTCTAGTATATAAACCAACGTATGAATTTTAAAAATGAATAGTAGTTGTTTCTATAGAAATCAGAAAAGTTTAAACTTTTCTAAGACAAAAATGACATACAAGATCCATAATATATACATAAATAACCAAGCCAAAATCCAATTTGTGCTACATCAAAACTATGACACTTCTCAATCTTCATAACATGCATGTACCATAATTCTTCCAATATTCCTAGTATATACATAGAGATGAACATAATTTATCCATAAAATTGAGATTCCAACAAACCCTTTAACATAATAATTTAAAAATATAGTATGATAGAACCTTAAAATACTTTAAAAAAAGTAAAGTCTTAGAAAATACATTCAATGAAATAAGCTTATAATTTTCAAAATTAAGATTGAGGAAAATATTCATCATCTTTGATTTATTCACTAGAACACACACATAAAAACCCTTTCAAAGTCATTTTTTGAAACTATCAAATATTCATGCCAACAACCAATCTATCAAATATGGAATGAATAGCCAAAAAATCCATCATGCTAAATTATTTCCAAAATTTCAACGAATCATCAAAATCTAGAATTTTGCATAGAGATTAGAAAAATTTGCTTTGTTTTAAGCTCAACAGACTTATTTTATAATATGCATGTGACTTTTTTGTCAAGATTAAGATATGAGATGCATGCACCACAACCATTTCATCTAAAAAAGCCTTTTTAAACAAAATTTAACTGAAAACCATTTATACCATGCATTGAAAACTCATAGGTTCCAATAGTTTCTTATATTTTGAACACCAAGTTTCAAACCAAATAGACTGTATATTCCTTCAAAGACCTAGAACATATCAAAAAATAGAAATAACTTATCATCCATATTCATGCATGAAAAAAATTTCAAGACTAAAACATCATTTATTCCATCAAATATCCATGCATAGATTAAACCATTAACTTATCTAAACTTTTAAGTGCATGTAGATTGATTTATCTCATATCAAAGCCCGTATTTCACCATTAAACCAAAATAAACCATTCAGAGTTTCATGAATATCTATACAAAATATAACTCATTCTTTCATACAAATATTATGATTTATTTCATATAACTACAAGCTTTACTAAATCACCATATATATTTTCAAAACTTATCTAAAATTATAGGAATCATATCCAAAATTGTAGGAATCATACTTGAAAATGCACATTTAAAATATTTCTACATGAAATCCTCAACAAATCCTTTTCTGTAACTTCAATAATCCAACTAACCAAAGCTTCACTTCCACAAGAATCTTTCAAAAATGAACAAAAATTAAGAAAAATGACCCACTTATATCCACCATCTTCCATCATAACCAACTAGGCTACATGCTTAAATTCTATTTGCTCTCCTTAATCAAGAATTTACTTAGTGGTTTGGTCAAACAAATTAACAACATAATCAAATGTATCCATTACTAACCTTGTTACTAACCTCATTCCAACTTCAACCTTTCAAGGCATGTCTACTCGGTATTAAATTCTTAAGACCACTAAAATCTCAAACTGATCTTGATATCCCTTGAATATGCTTTGAATTCAATACTTTTCCAACTAGAACCAAATCGAATGGCATATTAATGCTAACTATACATCATATTTTAATCAAATCCAAGTCAAAAACTAACTTGCCATGCCAACTTGTCATCGAATATGTTTTGAAACAAATCCAATATTTGCTTATTGAAACAAAGATATCTTAAGACTTATACTTATGAAAATACAAGCTTGACCTTTCAATGAATTTTTATGCCATCGAATACATTTGGGCCTTAAGACTTAGATTTACCATGATTCAAGAGCTTAGTGATATTATATTAGGACTTAGGATAAAGGTCTTAGGTTAGGATGATGAGATGAAATCTTTTGAGCACATCCCGAATCTTTTTAATAATGAAACACTTATGACATATTCAAAAAAAAAATTGAATAAGTTCTCATTTTGATAACTATATTCAAAACTCATAGTAAGAATTTAAACCAACACAATTCATTCCATTATCTTTCAAATTGGATATTGCATGAAGGTAATCAATGAAATAGTGAATTTTTAATAATTATCATGTTTATATAATTGCAATGATTATATCCAATCCAATTGAATATTCATAATTATTTGAAAATAAGATGAGAGGGGAAAATAATTCTAACTAATTCAAAAATTATTTTGATATGTTCTGAATCTACCCTCATATTACTAATGAAAACAACACCAAAAATTGTTATAATTGTTCAAGTTATCAAAACTAAAAATGCTGAGATATAATCTTAAAACCATTTGAGAAACAAAATGACTAATCATAAGTGATATATAAATGCATATTTTATTCATTAATCCAAATATAATTTTCAAAATCACTTAGAAATATAAATATGAATTCATCAATTAATCATTATCAATTTATAATTGAATACATGCATTTAAATATACTATTAATTGATTGGGTCCCCAACATAGTTTTAAATATCATGACAGAGTCATCTCTATGATAAAAAGTATTAATTTTGAAAAAAAATAGCAGGGGTGAAAAATAAGGATAATGGATCCTTATGATCTCATGGAGGAAACTAATCTAGGAGTATATTATATATATGAATAAGGAATACTGACACCTCTACTTGCCAAAGAAGAGGGTGAAGAAAAAGAGATGTGGAAAATATTTTTTGATGGTTCAATAAGTAAAGTTGGTGTAGAAGCTAGTTTTATGTTAGTCTCCCCATCTAAACAATAGTATTATGATTCATATAGATTTCATTTCAGTTGTACTTGTAATGTGGCTGAGTATGAAGGTTTAATTCATGGCTTTCAATGGGCAAGGAGAAAAAGAATCAAGAACTTGAAAGTATATGGAGATGGTGAATCGGTTTTACATCAGGTCAAGAATGTGATTGCTACCAAGAACATTTCTATTAATTCATACAAGCATAGGGTATGGGATTTTCTTTAAGACTTCAATGCATTCAATATACAATCAGTCCTAAGGGAGCAGAATAGTCATGTTGATAGACTAGCTACCATAGGAGCTCAATTTGATACTCTAACTACCATAAAAGAGAAGGGAAAATAGTCTCATATCAAGATTATTATCAGACCTTTTGTACTTAATAATGAAGTGTCTTGGTAAGTATTTTATAGTGATAGACACATTGCATGCTTCTTGTAAAATGAGGCTAAGTTTTCTTCAAAGAATAAAAAAAGGCTCTAAGAACAATTCGCTGATCAGACTATGAAATTAATAACCAATAAGATACCTAAGGGTTTGGTAACCTTATAAATTATCTTCAATAAATATGATCAAAATAAAAAGGAAAAGGTGAGCATGTCTACAAAATAATATAATTATGAAAGAGTATTTATCTTCAAAGATAGACTCCTCAAACAATGCAAGGTGTGTTCCACATTAGAGAAGCAAACATTCATTGATTTGTGTAGAGAGTTTCATGACATATTTTCTTGGGAGTATAAGGACTTAAAAATATTTGATCCTAGTCTAGCACATCATACTATTGAGTTAGAACCTAGAGTTAAATTGATTAGATAGAAACAAAGACCCATCAATCCCAAGGTTGAGCAACTCATGAGGATAGAGCTCACTAAATTCCTTAAATCTGAAACAATATTTCCTATCAAGCATTCAACATGGGTAGCTAATATTATGCCTATTAAAAATAATAATGGAGAGATAAGACTTTGTGTGGACTTCAGGGATCTTACTATGGTCTCACTCAAAGATCATTATCCTCTACTCTCAATGGAGTAGATTTTAAAAATTATTTTAGGTTTTTAATGTTTCTCTCTTCTAGATGGATACTCAAGTCATAATCAGATTTGAGTCAATGAATATGATTAGTTTAAGATAGAATTTACCACTAAATGGGGAAATTTTTCTAATAAGAATATGCCATTTGGTTTGACAA
Organism: Torreya grandis; assembly: GCA_037957365.1. Taxonomy (NCBI): domain Eukaryota; kingdom Viridiplantae; phylum Streptophyta; class Pinopsida; order Cupressales; family Taxaceae; genus Torreya; species Torreya grandis. The sequence continues at coordinate 4,507,512 of JARHVA010000467.1, read as the reverse complement.
ATATTGGTGTTACCTTTCAAAGAGCAATGGACATGGCCTTAAAAGGTTTTATTAATGAGATGTTATTGGTTTATCTAGATGATATAAAAATACTTTATAAACATGATAATGAACATATGCAACACTTGAGACAAGTTTTTAAAATATGTAGGTAGTATGGAGTATCTCTTAATCCAAATAAATGTGTCTTTATTGTCCATGAAGGTAAGCTCTTGGGACTCATTATTTCCAAAGATAGTTTGGCTATTGATCCTAAAAGGATAGAGTATATTCTTGGCCTATCATTTCCCTCGAATAAAAAATGTATCCAAAGTTTCGTGGGAAAGATAATTTTTTTAAAGAAATTCATACCTAGTTTTGCATCTTTGGTAAAACTTATCACAACCATGCTAAAAAAGAATCAGGTCTTTTCTTGGACTAAAGAAGGTAAGAGTAGTTTTGAATCCATTAAGAAAGCAATTGCACAAGCTTCGACTCTTATGAACCTTGATTTTTATAAATAATTCATGTTGTATTCATTTTATAACCTTGATACTATCTCATCCATGTTAATGCAAAAGAATGATGAGGGTTTGGAGCAACCAATTGCATTCTTTAGGCAAGGCTTAAAAGATTATGAATTCAAGTACACCTTTATAGAGAAACAAGTCCTTGCTATTGGAAGGGGACTAAATAAGTTTATACATATGGTTTCAAATAATAAGATTCATTTTATGGTCTCTCATCCTAGTACCAAAGAGTTTCTCTTGAGCAAAGATCTTAGTGCAAAGAGCGTAGGGTGGATCACTAAAGTAATGAAATATGATGTTGATATCAAGGTGAACAAATTGATAAGTGGTAAAGACCTCTATGATAATTTAGCTTTAGATTTTCATGAGCCAATAGAAGAAGCTCTAGTCAATCATGATTGTTCTCAATTAGTTGGTTCTTTACCTCTACAAATTTGAACATATGTGATTAGATTTATTCAAAATCATGAGTATCCTAATAATATGAGTATATCATAAAGGAGATATTTTATATTGAAATATATTCCCTTTTGTCATATAGATGGTGTGATATTTAGAAGAGGCATTAATGGTGTGATGTTGAGATGCATTGATAATGATCATTTTGGAGTGTTGAGAAGTTTCATGTTGGCATAACAGGAGGTCATTTCTCTCCAAGAACCACAGCTACCAAGATCATGAGGAAAGATATTATTGGCCTAGCCTTTTTAAATATTTCCATGCTTGGGTGAGAAGGTGTGTAAAATATGATTTCTTCAGGGGAAAATAAAATATTATAACTCTTCCTTTGAAGCCTATCCAAGTAGACTACCATTCACTAGTACATCTTGATCCAATAGTGTGAGCTAAAGTCAACATGTCAAAAGATCTTCATGGTAGAAAGTAGAAGTCCATCATTCTTTCATATATCTTGATATTATGGCACATAGGAGGTCAAAAAGTTAGGATATAATAGCAGGGATCTATGAGACCAATATGAACAATGATAGGATGGAGTAATGTGATTGGTCTAAATCAGTTTTTAATAAACAAGTTCAAACTAAAAAGCCATTTTTGACCAAAGCAAGCAAGTATTGTACACATAGTTTAGAACAAAATGAGCAATGTGTAGGGAAATGCCACATGGATAGATATGTGGGATCAAGGATTATATAGTAGAGTAATAACTTAGACTCATGTGCCACCATGAAATCCCTTTCAAGGACCCGAGAGGAATAGTGACTATTAGATGTAAAAAATGAAGTCTAAAAAAGTAATGAATGATTAAAAATGGTGAAAATAGGTGTCTAAAGGATAGATATTAGCTATAAAATTTCTATGAATATCATATAATATGTGTTGACTCTCTTAATTCAGTTTCAAATGCTTGAAAGATGATCTATGATGAAGATAATTTCATAAAAACTAGTAGAAGGATCTCTACACCATTTTGGAGAGTTTGTCATGGTTTATATGAAAATTTGTCTTGAGAGGAATTCATGGTATATTTCATACTCTATTTATTTTAAATGTAATTATTTATTGATTGGACATGTGTTCAAGTGACCTTTGAACTTCATTCTTTCATGCTCTTTCTAAAATTATATAAGTAGCTTCCATTTTGACCTTTGTAAGATATACCACACCATGTATGGCAAATCCTTGCTAGTTTTGACATTTTACTTTACCTTATAATAATAAATGAAACATAGTTTGAGTTCATATATTAGCTTTCCAAGTGTGAGAAGAGATATATCGTGAATGGTTAAGAGATATTCATCTATCCTTGCGTTATCTCGATCCTTTTATGTTTGATGCAAGTGATTCTAGCCTAGTAGGTCATATGAAGTGTTTTTAAGTGTATGGATATATTATTAAGTGTAAATTAGCCTTAATATCTATAAATAATCTATGGTTTCACTTACCTTAGATAGTTTTCATGCATATCACCTTCATATTGAAATACTAATGCTAGTGCATTCTAAGACTCATAGGTTAGTGTTGTGGACATTGTCTCTTTGTGAAAGAGGTAGGATAGTCTTGTGGAAGAAATTTTGGTGTATCACTTCCTTTATATTAGGTTTAATTCTTTACATCTCTAACTCTTTTCCCTATAAATAATCAATTAGTATAGAAAAGTGCATTTCAAGAGATATTCAAGGAGCTAGCCCTTAAATCTAGAGGTTCATTTCCAATATAAGTACACCTATATACATAAAAAAGCTCCCATGTTACCAAAATATTGAATAATATTGAATAAATTCTTCTAGGGTGAAATATTTGGTGACAATACTCTGAAAGTGAACTATGTGGACTAGTTGACCTAGCTTTCCAGACTGCACATAAAATATAGAACTATGTTGATAGGGTCAACCTAGTTGACTATATAAGGGTAGTTTTAAAGATAATAAAATATGAAAAATAGAACATTAATAAGTGATATAAATTATAGAAAAGGATATAAAGGAACCTTGGTGAGTTGGAGGATGTAAATAAAAATAAGATTGTTATTGAAGAACCTTGATTTATACTTGCCAAGTCTACTAACTATGTTGACCAGGTCAACTAACCTTTGTAAAAACCTATTTATGATAGCTTGAAAATGTACAAGTTATATTGGGTCAACCTAGTAGTTTGAATTTGATGCCTAAAATTGTACATGGTCGATTAGGTTGACCTAGTAATCTAAACTAGAAGTCTGGAAAATTTTTACAAATAGAATAGAGTTGTTTTGATGTGACTATGTGTTAAACCTATGTATATAAGTTAGTAATATATTAATATAGTTGACCTAGCATCATAAATATATGAAAAATAAAATGATGAAATAAGTTAAAAAAACTTGTAAGGGTTAGATTCACATTGGGTTCACCAGAATGTATGCAATCATAAATGCATCATGTTTATAAATCAATCCTAACTCAAAGAAGATAGATCATACCATACACTTATAATTAGGGATAAATTTTTTAAGTGGGCACATGACCAATATGGGGATCTACTAGAACCAATTAGGATATTTCTTACCACAATACATAGTGCTAGGAAGGGTTCCAAATCCTCTAGTCTAACACAATCATGTAATAACCCTAAGGGGGTCCCAAATTTTGACAATTCACCTAAACTAATAACAAGTAAATTAAATATAATCTAGTGCTCACCAAATCTTGTGGCACAAAGTGGGGGTTAGAAACAATAAAGGTAAGCATGCATAGAATACATGTACTCACATCAATTCATATGAAATATTAATGCATGGAAAAAAATTAAAAATGAATATCTATCTACTCTTATAAAGTAAAAATATAGCTAGGAATACTTACCTTTGAATATGAACCCATCAATCCTCAATATATCCCTTATACAAGGTGCTTCACAAGAGGTTGTTATGGTATGTAAGGATGACAAAGACAAATCAGCTCTAGGTTTCAAAACCTATTAATGCATCCAAAAAACTTCTCCACAAGACAAGATCTATGTCTCCAAAGAAATTATGGAACCCTAATCTTTGCTTCTCAAGTAGAATTATCAATAAGTAGATGTTCATTCACTCTTACTTCTTCTCATAATAAATGATTGAAATGAACTTGTATATATAGGTAGGTTTGACCCTTAACCATTCCAAAAATCCCATCCAATAGGGTCGACCTAGTTGACTTAGCACAATTTTGGACAATTATTCACTAGGTTGGCCAAAGGCCAAACTAATTCCTAAGTGAAAATAACCCAAAATTGTACAAGGTTGACCCAGTTGATCTAGCAAAACTGACTAACAAAAATGGATTAAGGTGAGGAATAGGAGGATAAAATTTATCAAATTACTATAAAAGGTACAACAGAGATGAACAAGCTTAAGTATAATGGTTTCAAGAGATAAGTGTGTAGATAACAAGTGTAAAAAGGGATAATGATTATGTGAATCACTAATGGTCTACCCATCCCTTTTCTGATACACTTCTTAAGACATGCACTTAGAGAGATTGAGACTCGAAGGGCTTATACAAGATACAAAGTGTAAGTAATTGATATAATTTTGAAAATATTATGTGTATACATGTAGAGGTATCTCTTTAGATATAGTATTCTAGGTGTGAGCTATAGATACCCTAGATAACTTCCTAGTCTAAGCTAAAATATTTTACATAAAGGTATGAAATAACAAACTTAATAAGAGAAATCTTTAGTTGAGACTAGTAAACATCCTATATTTGATTACCCCATGGTTTTAATCATGTTTGTTTGTGAGTGTGAAAAAGATGCAAACAACAAACACTAGTTCTTGGGATATTTGTCCACTAAAGAGACAGACTGAGAAATTCATTTCAAAGACATATAACTCTCTTTTCTACCTTACCCTTCCTTATTTTGCATTTATTTGAGATATGGATACCATAGATCATTATTACACCCATCCAACTCACCTATTGATTTATTCATCTGTCCACAAACATTTAAGGGTAATCCAAATCATCTTATCGATGTAACTTTGATATACTCAGTGATATATTCTCATAATCCCAACAATGCAATAGTTTAGAAGACCTAATACCACCTACATACATCTTTTTATTAAAGCTGTATAAATATCAATACAAGTGGGATAACATAGTGTGACCCCATGAGTACATGGTGTTATTCTCCTCTATGTCCTATACTATCCCATGCATCCTATATGAGATAGATACCCCACACCCATCCATGGCCATAAATTAATCCAACATAATCACTAAGAAAATTTTCAACCATGGAGCATTTATTGTGAGAATCAATGATAATAATATATCACTATGGTTCCCTACTTGATGACTCCCCATAGAAATCATAGAAAAATACCTCGTAGCCTATTATATAACTTGATCAATAGTATCTTCCTATAGTACTACTTTTTCCAATAATTGGTAACCTCATAATTATATACGGATCCTCCAAGGTCATAGTCATATCCCCAATAGATAATAAAGTGTACTAGTATCTTTATCCCATCAATCACATAATGTTGTCATCATATGTTTATCCCAAGTCATTAGATTGATACCACATGACCCATATTGGATCTATCTACTAAATCTATCTTTGCATCTATCAGGGGAAATCCCTATAATCTCTCCATCATTCAACCACTCCATAACTCTCTCATGTGACCATTCACCTATGAAATACAACCAAATATATAATTATCATCACAGAATATCATATATACATACATACATATATATATATATATATATATATATATATATATATATATAAAATAGTCATAAAACACCATTCAACAAAAACAAGTGCCAAATTTCTCAAAATGACCATAAACTAGCAATTTTTTATTAAAAACTATCAAAAATGTACTATATGTGTAAAAAATAGGGAAAAGAACAAGCTCCTTACTAGTTTAACCACCTCCCTAGTTTGGATAAGTGCATCTACCTCCTTATACTAGGTTAAAGTCACTCCTCATCTCATCGACATACTCTCTAGTTCAGAGAAAATAATCATTATTAAGTAAAATGATTCAAATGAGTTATCAAACTAGTTAACTAACCTACTTAAGTGACATTTTTAAAATGACACCTTAGGAAGGTTGACCTTGCATGCCAATTTTTCCAACTAATACGTTCTTTCTAAATATGATATTTATATAACCATATTTCTAATTTATGTTTCATTTCTTATGCATGAGACTTGAACTCAATGTACCTTACCCTATATTAGTTACATTAATATGTTGATCATATTTAACTCTATAAAATGATAAAACCTATATTCCATTAACAAACTCAATATAGACCCAAAAAAGCCATTCCTATTTTAAAAAATTGACTCTATCAAAATTGACAAAATATTCAAACCTAAAACAACATCAACTCATATAATTATCATCATCATACCAGTTGGTACCACTTTTAGTTAGACACCCTTACCACAATCTCATCTCTCTCACCAAAAGGGGGGCATATACACACAAATTGGTTCAAATACAGACTCACCCAAACATGTAAGTTTACTCATATATATATTTTTAGACACATAGGTTTATGAAGATATACATACTCAAACACATAGGTTTACTTATAGATACATACTAAGATATATAGTTTAAATTGTATATATAGATTGACTTAGGTATACAGTTTGACTCAGGTATAAAACTTGACTTAGATATACAGTTTGACTCAGAAATATAATTTGACTTAGATATATAGTTTGACTTAGGTATATAATTTGACTAAGATATATAGTTTGACTTAAAATATATTTTAACTTAGATATATATTTTTAATTAGGTATTCATTTTGACTTAAATATATATTTTGATTCTGATATACATTTTGAATCAAATATATAATTTAACTTAGATAGATATTCAGATATGTAGTTAAATTACTCAAATATCAAGATTAGAGGAATGGTGTAAGACACATATCCTCAATATCTATGTTAATATTGTTAGGTTACACTCATATCATCACTAGGATGCCATTAATATTTCACTTGTTTGGGTCATATGACTATCTATAATGGTTGATCCATAACCTTCACCAGACCTAGATTATGCAAGCTGAGTGATAGTTTTGGCTTCTAGTTTCAGTTTGCATACTCATATTTATTCTATTTATCAAAGTGGGGGCAACCAAGATTTTTTTCTCCATAGTTTCAATTTACATATTTAGATTTAGTCTAGATATCAGGGTGGGGGCATAATAGAGTTTTGTTCTTCATGATTCAGTTAACTATTTAGATTCAGTATAGAGGGAACCCATATTATGTATTTCCTCTTCACATACTTCACTTCATATCCTATCCACTTCTCTAGCCAAGAAGTGGGCCAGATCCAAAGCAAATATGTACAAGTAAACATAGGTATATGTTCTTCTTTTTCTTTTACTCTTGTACTTTCATTTTATTACAAAACTAGAAGAAAAGGGGTGCAAATGTATACACCCTAATTTATTCAAACAAACATAATTAATATGTCTTTATTTTATCTTTCACATGAAGATGTTAGTGATGAATATATCCCTTATTCACATGGTCATTTTGGGTCTTTTAATCTTTCTTATGTTTTCTTTTCCCTATTTGTTGTACCCATAATAGTCTTGAGTCATCTCCTCCCAATGATAGGGTCCCCTAGCCTATCTTGCCCAGTCATAACTCTATTTTTAGGCCTCAAAACACTATAACCCTTTAATATATAGTAACACCATGTAATTCTAGTGTCTAATTATGGCTCTATTGTCTAACAGATTGTATCCCATGTTTTGGGTCCTAACCCTCACTTAATCCTTCTCTTATATTTTTCATCTCTATTTTGTATCTTGTCAGCTAATAAATAAGGTCTTACACTCAAATAAAATTTCCAACTATATTAATAGCCTCATAATTCATTTTACATCTATAACTTACTATCTTGGTGCATAATTACATAAAATTAGTCAATAATATAGTTCAATACATTGCATCTTACTCAAATATCACATCTAAACTTGCATTTTTAATCAAAGAAGGTCCTAATTAAAAGTCATTATAGAATATCATGTGCATTAATCATGATCAATCACTAAGGGATAATTACATGTGATATAATACCCCTAGCATTTGGGTTAATATAGACAGTGGCCAGGATAATAGGGGTTCTACTCCATGTGATCTTAAGACCCCTAGCATTTAGGTTAATCATCTAGGGGAGTTCTTAATCACATTGACCCACTCCTTAAAATTGAACTTCCCTTTGGATTTTAATATCGTCCTCCTAATTTTCACTTTGAATATCAAGTGGATTTTGATAGTGAGGAAAGTCAAGAAAGTGAACAAGTTGAATAAATTAAAGATATTGAATAAAAAATGGCTAAACCTCATGTTTTTCCTACCTTCAATACAAAAAATCCCATTATCCTTCAATCATATGATGTCATTCCTCCTAATGCCACAAAAGGTGTGCCTATATTTAATGGTAATATTCATGTTACATTGAGTGAACATATTAGAGATGTCTCTAACTTGTGTAGCTTCCACAATATCACTCAAGAGAACATTGCCCTTAGAATCCTTGCCATGTCCCTTAGAGGGAAGGATCTTGATTGGTATAATACTCTATAAGGTGGATGAATCATTACATGGGATGAATTTAGAGTGTTTTTTACCTCAATATTTGGAAATAATAATGACCATGTCTCTCTCATATACTAGCTTAATGTGATCAAAAGAGGATATAAAGAAATAATGCATGATTTTAATGAGAGGTTCCAAAAGACTTAGAATAGACTACCTCCTCCTATGACTCCACTTCCTAACATTGAATTCTTGACTTATTTGAGAGATATTGGCACTAAAATTGTTGTCATGCTTTAATCTATGGGTTCCACCCTGCTTGAAGCATATGAGCTTGTTATCAAACCTGAAAATAATCTCATCCAAGATGGAAGATTTCCACCAAAGTGTCTATGCCTCTATTATCTCATAATTTTTTTAATACTCAAAATGTATCCCAAGTTCCTAATTTCAATACAAAAACTAAGGTTGTTCCTTAATTGGTAGAAAATAATGTTAATTAGAAAGCAAAGTTACTAGCGTTAGAGGCTTAAAATAGGCAAGGTAATATGTAACAAGGTGCCTATCAAAATACTTACCCTTATCAAAATTATTATGGTCAATAATTTATAAGAGGAAGAGGCCAATTATATCTGAATCCCCATAGTCCTACCAATGCATATAATCCTAACTCTACTACCAATGCAAAGGAGATGATACATGTGCACATAAATTTGGTGCAAGGTGAGAATTGGTAACAAAGAAAATTTATGGATGCAAATGAAGGTAGGGAGTAGGATCATGTTTATCAAGTAGAGTTTTCTCCCCTCTTATCAACCAAAGATAAAGTGATAATGTATATAATTTAAGGTGAGTAGCCTCAACAAGACATCTTCATCAACTTCCTAGTTGAGGACACTTTTATGCTTAACCAAGTAACTATGGCTATAGACAAAATTAGATCTAATAAAAATACTTTAGGTGGTGATATTAATGTTCCTAAAATCTCATTCAATCCTCATAAAAAATAATAAGGTATGGCTATAAGTGCAGTAACCTCAAACAACTCTACACATCTTCCAAACTAGAATGTTGGAAGTATTTTTCAAGGCACTCCAAATCCTCAGGTTTTAAAAAATTCATTTCCTCATAATTTATTATAAATTAGGTATGGATTATTTAAACATTTTAGATTCATTTAAGGGTACTAAAACATCCATTTCCATTTGGGATGTTCTACATATGCTTGGTTAGAAAGAGCTCCTACAAAAATAGTTTTTGTTATCCCTACTAGTGTCCCTCCTTCAAATCAAAGTCAAAGTCATGTTTTCCTTGAAAGTGTCCCTAATACCATTATTTAACCATCCAATAGAGTTGAAAAACCTCCTATATTCTATCTCACTCTCATAGTGGGTGATAAGTTGGTCCATAACTGCATAGTTGATAGTAGAACTTCAACTTTGATCATGCCCAAGGTGGTAGATGATAAATTGGATTTGAAGTATGAAAATAATATTAAAGGATTTATACAAATATATGTTACACATTCCAATATGATAGGACTAATCAAAAAATTTAAGGTTTTCTTGCATGATTGTCCTAGTTTTCCTATCTTGCAAGACAATTATTGTCGACCTCCCAGCTCACTTTGCAATCTACCTTTCAAAGGACTTCACTACCAATATTGGTGGCTATCTCTTAGTTGATTGGTATTTATTGAACTTTAGGATAAGGTATGGGATCAAGGTGACAATTAGGACACAACCTATTGTAAGGTTTCATATAAAACCTTACATTGAGACAAGTTCTAATTTGAATTATGTTGATCATAAAGAAAAGGATTCTATTGGAGATGATGGCACTTCTTCCAGGATTGAAGGCATTTTAGATTTATTTCTTGATGAATATGGTAATAACACTTATGAACATGATATTAGTGATGATTAAAATTATACCATCAACTAAACAACCCTTTTATTTATCATAAAGATCAAGGTGGAATCGTACTAGTCTAATTATGGAGTTATAAAGGTTCAACTATGATCCTAAAGACACGAGAGGTTTTTTTAAAGTTATAGAAAATAATCAATAAGTAATTTAACATATTCCATTATAAAAATAAAAAATCTAATTTATCAAATCATGAATCAGTTTAAATAAGAATCTATAATCTATTATATCCAATAAAGAAAACCTATGAATTAGATAATCTATTAAAGAATAGAAATCTGATTTAGTAAATATATGTATATTCCAATTAATATCTTGATTTTTGATATAATATTCTCCAAGTTAACCTCAAAAAGATAAACCAAAAATACAAGAAATATATCTGAGATAAGATAAATAAGTATTCAATCAAGTAAAAGGTCAAGCAAATCAAATAGAAGAAACACAACAAACAACAACTAACAAACTAACTAAAATAAAAGAGAACATAAAATAACTAAGTTAAGAAATGGATAATAAACTATTTAAAACAACTAAGTATAAACTAAGAAACAACCTTAAATAAGAAAAATACCAAGGTCTAAAGATTAATAAGCTAATTTAAGACTGAACTTAGAATCAAATTAGTCTAACTATCTATGAATCAACTAGTAAATAAACAAGTAACAAATCTAATACTAAAAGATAAATAAAATTATAATCTAAAATCTAAATAAGCTTAGAATCTAATCTATAACTAAGATTAACAAATAACAAGAACTTAAAACTATAACAAAAATATGAGAAAAGAACTAATCAAAATAATGATCTATTATACTATTTAATCTAAGAAAGAGAAACAAGTATTAATTTAAGAAGCAAATTAAAGAACTAAAATAGAATAAAAACTAAATAGATAAAGGATAAATATAAAATAAGAAACAAAAATAAAAACTAAATTAATAAAATATAAAAAATAAAATTATATTAAAATTAGTGTCAATATAAAGTATAATATAGTGTGTGAGTCTCAAAGGAGAGTTAGCTTAGCAGAAAAGATAGATTTGATTGACAAAAGCAACATCTTTCTTTACTATAACTTGAGTGACAACTTTATAATCAAAATAGATCAATGAAACATAGCAAAATAATGAAGTTTTGATCATTATTCAGGTTGAATACTTAGAATATATGCATAGGACTGAAAATAACAATCATCAAAGATGTTAAAGTTGGAAATCTTTAGATAATCTATCATAAATAATAATAAAATTTGGATGTACCTATGTTGGCTAAGTAATTACTCAACCATCATATAAAGTACCATTGGGTCTATCTACAAAATTCATATTATCTCAGATAAGTTGTATAGAAAGAAGACAGATGAATGATTGACTTCATAAAATGTATAAATCTTCAATACCTGTGTTATTCTTATATCTTCAAATTAATCCTTGATCTCTTTTTATACTCTAAAATTAATTGAAAAATAAGTTATAACTAGCTTTAGTTAGTTATTAGTTTATGTTAATTAATTAACTTTTAAAGTCAATTAATGATAAACAATTATTGGTTAAAGAAATATTTAATTAAGACTTTAAAAGTCTTAGTTGATCAAGTTTTTTAAATATAGACTAGGTACTAATATTAATGGGTGGGGACCATCATCAATTAATAATAAAATAGAATACATATCAATCATAAAATAGATAAGTCAAAGATTAATAAAATTCTATTTATATTAAACCATAATGCATGTCTAAAATTAACTTAGGCATATATATATATATATATATATATATATATATATATATATATATATATATATATATATATATATATATATATATATATAAGTTTGTTGTGTTTTCCATAATATTATCATCAAAAAGATAAAATCTACAGTAGAGTATCAAACTAAAAGTATAGAGTTCTACATGTAAAAGTTTAACTGAAAACAAAGTTTATCCCCTAGAAGTTTAATAATCCTACGAGTCTAAAAGCACTTCAATCATTGGTTTGTCTTGTGAATTAAGACATACATTATATTACATTTATGTTGTAGGAAACTACATGAATTTCATTTTAGAATCACTTGTATCATCATCAATTTTCAACTTGATCCACTTTAACACTCTGACTTCAACTAGTGAATCTATTTCATTTTTATTTTTTGATCTCTTTTCTAAAATGAGAGGGTGAATTTCAAGTGTTCTCTTTTTACCAACTGAAATAGATTTATCCAAGCTCAACTTCTTACATCTTATGATGGGTTTACTATGTGAATATGCCAAACCAAACCTCTTACTTCTCACAATAGGCTTCTTATGAGAAGATGAAGGTTCATTAGAAATTGAAAGAAGATCAATATTAACATAGAATTTAGCATAGGCAATTTCAACATTAAACTGGGTAACTAGGTCGGAAGGATTAGGTTCAATAGATGGCTAAATTATTTTAATGAACTCAATGAATAGGTGTTGTGGGTTATTTTACAAATGATGGGAAGAACTACTTTATGAGGGAGTTATAGCTCTAAACTTATGATCGTAAAAACCTTTATTTCCTCTATCATTTGTTGGATTGAAAGGCAGGTTATTAAGGACATTCTAAAATTTGGGAATGAGGCATCAAAATGTATGGACCTCCTAGTACCTCTATGGAACCTAGGTCCAAATCTTCTGGCATAAAAACTACCCATAATAATGTTTCTATTAGGATTTGGTTGATTTACATCATTACCAAAATCTACTCCAACCCCTATCATCATTACTCCTAGATGATTTAAGTTAGTCCCATCTAAACATTTTGAAACAATTTGAAATAAACTCAAAATTAAGACTAAAAATCAACATATATCTATCTAGAATAAAATATAATTGATCTCAATATACAATCATATCTCAATGAAACTAAATGTACCAAGTGTCTGAAATTACTTAAAATACTCCACTGATCCATCAACAAATGTCACTTAAATCATCTAAAATCTCAATTTTTTTATGATAATACAATTTTATTTTAAAATATCTTGATATATCTTGATAAAACCTTAATCCTCATCAAAATAACTGAGAGACAACTAGATTTTCTATCTCCATCAAATCAACTATAAACTGAACCATTCCAAAATTGAAGACACAAAATTTCTAGCATAATATTTTCAAAGTGAAATCACCAAATGATAACTGAAACAAGCATTATTTATTCCCAAAATATAATCCTCATATAAATTTCAAATGATAAGCAACCAGGTTCATCAAGAGACTAAAACATCATTGTTCATTCTAAAAATAAAACCAAAAACTTCAATGTTGAGATGCAAATCTAAAAAAAACCTCATTTTTAAATATAAACCTTTAAAATCAATACTTGTAACCAAAAATTGGTAGATATGATTTTGAGACTATCACATTTAGACATTGACAACCCTCTATAATACCCCCTTTTTTTCATAATGGCTGACTAGATTTATTCAAAACTCTTCTATATAAACCAACTTATGAATTTTTAAAATGAATAGTAGTTGTTTCTACAAAATCCAAAAATATTTAAACCTTTTTGAGACAAACACAAAATACAATATCCATAATTTATACATAAAAAACCAATCCAAAATCCAATTCATGCTACATCAAAACTCCAACTCTTCTAAATCTTCATAACATGCATGCATTATAATTATTCCAATATTATAAGTATATACATAGAGACAAACAAAATTTATCAATAAAATTGAGACTCCAACAAACCCTTTAAAATAGGTGTTTAAAAATATACTATGATAGAACCTCAAAATACTTTCAAAAAGGTAAAGCCTAAAAAAATACATTTAAAGAAATAAGTCTATTTTTCAAAATCAGGGTTGAGGAAAATATTTGACATCTTTGATTTATTCACTAAAAAACACACATATAAACCCTTTCAAATTTATTATTAAAACTATCAAATATTCATGCCAACAACCAATATATCAAATATGGAATGAATAGCCACAAAATCCATAATACTGAATTATTTCCAAAATTTCAAAGAACCATCAAAATCTAGAATTTCACATAGAGACCAAAAGAATTTTCTTTGTTTCAAGATCAACAAACTTATTACATGATATGCATGTGACTTTTCTATCAAGATTAAGATAGGATATGCATGCACCATAACCATTTCATTTTTAAAAAAAATTGAAATAAAATTTAACTAAGAACCATTTATACCATGCATTAAAAACTCACAAGTTTCAATGGTTTCCTATATTTTTAACACCAAGTTTCAAACTATATCCACTCTATATTCCTTCAAAGACCTAGAACATATCGAAAACAATAAATAGCTTATCATCCATATTCATGCATGATAAAATTTTCAAGACTGAAACATTATTTATTCCCTCAAATATCCATGCACAAATTAAACCATTAATTTATCTAAACTTTAAAGTTCATGGAGAATGATTTATCTCATATCAAAGCTTGTATTTCACCTTGAGACCAAAACAAATCATTCAGAGCTTCATGAATATCTATGAAAACTAGAACTCATTCTTTCATTTCAATAAAATTATTTCTTTCATGTAACTGCAAGATTTACTAAATCACCATATATATTTTCAAAAATTATCCAAAACCATAGGAATCATACCTAAAAATGTACCCTTGAAATATTTCTACATGAAATCCTCAACAAATCCCTTTTTTCAATGTCAATAATCCAACTAACCAGAGCTCTACTTCCATGAAAAGCTTTCTAAAATGAAAAAAAAACCAAGAAAAATGACCCACTTATATGTGCCACCTTCCATCGTAACCAATTAGGATACATGCTCAAACTCTATTGGCTCTCCTTAATCAAGAATGTACTTAGTATTTCATCCAAACAAATTACCAACATGATCAAATTTATCCATCACTAATGTTCTTACTAACCTCATTCTAATTTTTGCCTTTTGAGGCATGTCTACTCAGTCTTAAATTATTAAGACTACTAAAATATTAAACTAATGTTGATATCCCTTGAATATGCTTTGAATTCAATGCTTTGCAAACTTTCACCAACTCAAATGATGTATTAATGCCAAATATACATCGTATGTTAATCAAATCCAAATCAAAAACTAACTTACCATGCCAAATTGTCATCGAATATGTTTTGAAACACATCCAATATTTTCTTATTGAGATAAATATATCTTAAGATTTATACTTAAGAAAATGCAAGCTTTAGCTTTCAACGAATTTTTATTCCTTCAAAGATGTTTGGGCCTTAAGACTTAGATTTACTATGATTCAAGAGCTTAGTGATATTATATTAGGACTTAAGATAAAGGTCTTAGTTTAGGACCATGAGATAAAATCTCTTGAGCACATCTGAAACCTTTTCAATAATGAAACACTTATGACATATTCAAAACAAAATCTGAATAAGTTCTCTTTTTGATAACTACATTCAAAACTCATAGTAAGAATTCAAACCAACATAAATCATGCTATTGCGTTTCAAATTGGATATTTCATGAAGGTAATCTATGAAAAAAAGAATTTGTAATAATGATCATGCTTATATATAATTGCAATGATTATATCCAATCCAATTGAATATTCATTATTATTTAAAAATAAGCTGAGAGGGGAAAATCATTCTAACTTATTCAAAAATTATTTTAATATGTTTTGAATCCACCCTCATATTACCAATGAAAACCATGTCAAATTTTTTTATAACTATTCAAGTTGTCAAAAATAAAAATATCGACATATAATCTAAAAACCATTTAAGAAGAAATTTTTTTGATCACAAGTGATACATAAATACACATTTTATTCATTAATCCACTATGCTTTTCGAAACCACTCAAAAATATAAACATGAATTCATCAATTAATCATTATCAATTTATAATTAAAAACATGTATTTAAATATACTATTAATTGACCAGGTCCTTGACATAGTTTTAAATTTTATGACTAAGTCATCTCTATGATAGAAAGTATTACTTTTGGAAAAATTGAGGAGGTGTGAAAAATATGCATAACACTAGCAATTTTGCTAGTCATTTTTGTGTAATGAAATTGAGTAGCTAAAAATTGCCTATTGATAAAGACATAATATTAAGAGTGTGATCCAAGAAAATCACTTTTTAGATATCTAAGTGTGAACACCTTTAATAATTAATTTCAGCAAGGGATGGGTTGTTTGGCTAACATGATATGAAGAAAGGGAATGATATAACATAAAAATTTGAGATGGATGCAAAATATAAAACAAATTGCTTAAGTACAAAATATAAAAATTAAGTAATACTTTAACAACTAAATATAAATCAACATATATTATTCATTTATTAAAAAAATTAAATTTGTAAGAGTAACTTTTGAAAATTATTTGATACTTACAACAAATTTACAGCTTTCTTGTACTCTTCCTTCATAATGTGACATTTCTCCATTTATAACCTTCATTTATCTTTTCAAAAGTAAAGCAACATGAAAAAATAGCAAAGCAAAAGTAGAAACATGAAACACAAACAACAAAGGAATAACAAACCAAAAACAAAGCAAAAAACAAAGCAAACCAAAAATAAAGTAAAAATAAAGCAATGAACAAACTAAAAAGTAACTAATCATGAAACAGTTTCAAATGATTTCCATTAACTAAGTAATTTATCCAATATCTTTTAAGTTCTTTTAAATGAAAAATAGTATTTCTAATAACTATGGCACTTTTATAAGGTCCAAGCCATAATGAATCAAACTTATGATGTTTTCTAGGATCTTTGTAGGATTTATCCCAATATAAGACTAAATTTCCAACAATAAATTTTTTTTAGAAACTTTTTTTATCAATTTTTTTTTAAATTTTTGCTTATCTCTTTTTATTTTGTGCAATACTATTGCTTTATATTCATCAAGAGCTACTAAATCATGTAATCCTTGTTCAATTAAATTTGTATCTTTAACTACATATTGTAAAATAGTCTAAAGAGATATGAAGTTCTATTGGTAAGATAGCCTCAAATGCATATGCTAACATAAAAGGCAAATAACTAATTTTTACCTTAACAATAGTCCTATCAGTCCATAAAGCTTCAAAAAATTTGAGATGCCAATTTCTTTTATTATCATAAACTAGCTTCTTCATAATTGAAATTAATTTTTTAGTCATGGACTAAGCTTGTCCATTACATTGAGGATAATACTTAGATGAATGACTAGATATAATTGAGTATTTTCTTAAAAATTCTAGAAATTCATTAGAAACAAACTAAGATTCATTATCTAAAATAATTTTTTATGCGACTCTAAATATAGAAAAAAATTGATTTTCTAAGAAAGAGATCACTTCACCTATTACCAAAATCTTAAGTGCCTTGGCTTTAGGACACTTAGTGAAATAATATATATATATATATATATATGACCAAAAAATTAAGGTGGGTGAATATCTGAACTAAAGTTAATGTCCAATTTTGTAAAAAAAATTATAGGAATAACAAGGTTCAAAGATATTTCAAGCAATTTCTCTTCCAATAAATAATTGATAAGGCATGCAAAAACAAATTAATTAATAAGTATCCTAAAACAGAGTAGGCCAATAATAATATACTCTTAAAATCTTATAAATAATTATTTTTATAATATAATGTCCACCATAATTTATTTTATAATAGCCTCTTAAAAAAAATTGTGTCTGATTATGTGTAAAACATCTCAACAAAACTCCATCTCTATTATGATAAAATAGAAAAAAAATTAACAAACATAAATTTAAAGATTTTAATCTTAAGAAATGTCCTTTATTTTTATCTAACTTACTAAGAAAGGTCTAATTTTGAAAATAATAAACTAAATCACAGTACCAATCATCTTCAGTCAATAAATAATCTCATTCATTCATTTCAAGACCAAACTTAAAATTTTAGAAAAATCAACAATCTTCATGATCTTTAAATGTGGGTTTGCATTTAAGTTTTCATCACCTGATAAAATTAAAATATTAATATCCGAGGTAACATTTTTATATAATTTTTATTCTAATTTGTTACTTTTAATTATTTTAGAAGTTTTGAATTCAAGATCAAACTCTTGAATGTGTAAAATCCACTTAGCAAGCCATCCCTGAATAGTTGGTTGTTTTAAAAGATATGATAGAACAGGCACATTAGATCGCACAAAAACTTTGTTTCTAATTAAAAAATAATGAAACTTAATCAAAGAAGAAACTAATGAGAAAATGAATTTTTCAATAAGGGAATACCTAGTTTTTACATCCTTTAAAACATGGATCATGTAATCGATTGATTTTTCTTCATTATTTTCAAATTCTTGAGTTATTACATTTACAATAGATTTTTTTGTTGTATTAACATAAATAATGAATGTTTTATTTAAATAAAATTTATCAAAAATAAGAGCAATTGCAATGTCATATTTAACACAATTAAAAGCTAACTCAGCACTCTCATCTCAATTATATATGTTATCTTTTTTAAGCAATATTTGCAATGGATTAGATTTGTCAGCAAAATTTGAAATGAATTTTCTAACAAAGTTTATCTTACCAAAGAAAGACCTCAAACTAGAATGACATTTGGGAGGAGGTAGTTTTTTAATTGCTTTAACATATTCAAGATCAATAGAAATACAATCTTTTGAGATTATGTGTCCTAACAACTTACCCTTGGTAACACCAAAAATTGATTTCTTTATATTTAAATAAATGTTAAATTTTTTACAACTTGTGAAAATTTCACAAAGATGGTTTAAATGCTTTTTAATCTTTTTAAAATGAATGGTGAGATCATCTAAATAAATTTGAATAACAACACCAATCAAATCATCAAAAGCAACATGTATAGCTCTCTAAAAAGTAGATCTTGCATTTGTCAATTCAAAAGGCATTCTGTTGTAAGCGAAAGTACCTCTATGACTAGTAAAATTAGTTTTATGTCTATCTTCAAGATTTTAAAAAATTGATTATAATCAAAAAATACATCCAATAAATATATCATTTCTGATCCTGTAACTTTATATAAAAATTTGATCTATGCATGATAGAGAAAAATTATCCTTAACATTAGCTTTATTTAGATCTCTAAAATCAACACATAGCCTAATGTCACCATTTTTTTCTAACTTGAACTAGATTAGCTATCCATTTTGAATATGTTATATGAAAAATAACACCAACATCAATCATCTTATCCATCTCTTTATTAATGATGTCTTTTAATAAAAGATTGATTTTTCATATTTTTTGCCTAATAGATTTGATACTAAGTTTAATAGGTATGTCATGTCTAATAATTTAAGTATTATAACCTTTAAGATCTTTATATGACCAGGGAAAAACATCAATTAATTATTTAAACAATTTAATTAATTTAACCTTTTTGTTTTTAGTAACTTGAATTCTTAAATAGACATATTTTAGATCTTTTTCAGTGCTTAAATTGATAAGAATAGTCTCACCTATGATTATCCTTGATGGTTATTCCATTCTAGAGATTTTAGACTAATCATTAAGTGTGAACATAGATTCTAAACTCATCAAAATACCAAGTAATTTATTAGTACTTAATTGTAAATAATCTCCATAATTTAACACATAATCATCATGATCAAAATAATTGCTTTTAATGAAAGAATTTATATGTTCATCATAACTAAACATAGGCCAACTATCGTTTAAATAAAAAAAATTAAGATGAAAATTTTCAAAAAAAGAGAAGTCTATAGTAGGTTCAGTCTCACTCAAAATTAGATTAGCTACAAAAATAGCAAGTTTATCATCTCTAACATTATATTCTCTAAGAATATGTGTGATGTTAAAAGATTCACAATTTTCAAGTAATGACCAAATATTATATGTGTAATGGTGTAGACAAATTTTATTATTCTTATAAATCTTATGAACTTGTCTAAAAACTAACTATAAATCCCCAAAGACTTCTAAATGCTTAATGTTAAGTTTTATGGCCTTTTTCAATATTAAACATAATGCCTCAAAATCTGTTGTATTATTAGTATTTTCAAAGGACAATTTGAAGACATAACAAAACAATTTACCTATAGGAGAAATTAGGCAAATCCCAACACCATTATCTTGTTGAGAACAAGCTCCATCAAATTAAAGTAACCAAATTTTTTTTTTTTTTAATAATTATTCATGCTGATTTTTTAGTTCATCTAAATTTAGCAATTCGTATGTCCCAATTCGAGTTTCAGCATAAGAAATATTGGAATAAGGTGGCTCAATAGGTGTACCAAACCAATCTTCTTTTTTTACGAAATAAATTTCATTGTTAACAAGAACCCATGTTATATCTTTTCCAATGAAAGCACTAGTTGCCTTAGACCAATATCTTCATAATAACATTTAATTACTAGGAATATATAACACTTGAATATTAGTCATACATCTAATTATTTCATCTTGTGAAATTTTAATGATTAAGTCATGAAACTTATCATAATTTTTGGTTTGTTTAGAATCAAAATCAGTAAGTTCCTATTATACATTTCATAAGATATATCTAATTGATTTGTAATATATTTAGGCATAATATTCTTTGAGGCAACTATATCTAAGATACAATCATGAGTTATTTTGTTATCAATTTTAATCGTAACATAAAAAAGAGGAATGTAATCAGTAGGTGGATCATAAATTTGAGCATAAATATGTTCATTACTATCTTCCTCTTGTAAGCCTACGTCAACTTGAGGATTCTTAACAACCTCATTAATCTTATCAAACTACCTTGGAAGACTAGCTGTCTATAGTAAAGAGAATTCAACTTTTATTATTGACAAATCATCAATTATATAATAAATTTTAGCATCAGTTTGTCTAAAATTCTTAGGCTTATAATGTTGATATTAACTATTATTATATATAATTGAGAAAGAAATATTTTATGCAGTATTATCATTTGAATTATTTGCATTATTCTAAACTATTTTTTCTTTATCATCAAAAGAAGATTTATTGTTTGATGTTTTATTATTTTGAGAAAAATTATAATCCTTATTTATATTATTCATAACATAATCATTCTCATTTTTTTACGGATCATCAAGAGTATTTATATTGTATACTAGATCTTCAGATATTAGATCTTTTCCTTAAATAATGTTTTTGAACATAAGAATAACAAGACATGAATATGGATTATGATCTAATTCACAAACATTATAGTAATGAAAAATATATTCATTTTTAGCTTCTTTACTATTTCTATTCGAATAAGAAATTTTATCATTTAATTATCTTTTAACAGTGACCATCTCATTACCTAAACTTTGTATGTCTTTTAGAAATTTTGAATTATCTGAATTTAAGCCTATGGAATACCCATCTTTAAATCTAATGATTTAAGCTTATTTTCATATTCAATATAGAATTTTATAATATCATTATATTATGTAATATCTCTATCTTTTATAATAACTTTATAGTTTAAAGATAAAACATTACAAAGATAAAGTCTAGATAACTTTTTAGAAGATCTAAGATTACATGGGATCTTTTGATGCAACTTAATGAACCTAAAAATGAAATGATAAATGGTCTCATCTGGATCAAGAGAAAAATTAACAAGGGTCATTGACTAGATCAAAATATTATTTAGATTTTCCAAAAGATAACTCTATCCAATCTTCAATAGCCTTCCATGTATCAATAATATTGATAGGTAGACTAATAAATGCTTGGTAAGATTTTCCTTCAAGTATCTAATAAAAAACTCTTAAATAATTTTATTCACTTGTTATTCCAAGGGTATCATAAAATAATCTAAAAGCTTCTAAATTATCTTCCCAAGATTCTTTGGGAGTACCAAAAAACTTTGGTAAATTCAATCCTTTAAGAGAAGGCAACTTACCAGGATGGTTTTCAATATTAATCTAATTTGAAGAAATCCTTGGAGTTACATCTATCTATTATTATACTTGAACTTATTATTCATCTTCACCTTTAGTGAGATCATCTTTCTCTCTATTATTTTGCAACTCATGAATCAGATCTTGTAGTCTCTACTCTACTTTTGGTTGTTCTCTTATTAGAATTTTCAAAAAATTATACCTAAAAAAAATGATTATTTTGAACCTAATGTACTTGATTTAATTACAAATTTGTAACAGTAGTTTCAAAAGGAAAAATAGCATCATCAAATTAAAAAATTACAAAAAATGAGTTATAGGCCTAGGATTAGTAGCTAAAACTCTATCTATATCTTTCTGAATTATTTTATTTGAATTAAGAATGTCTCATTGAGTTTCAAATGTAAGATTTAAATACCAATAAATTTCAAATTATATAATCTCTTCTTGGTTTATAACCTGAATGACTTAATAAAGATTTTTAGGATGATTATACCATGTATAACATGTTATATTGAAAGTAACATCAAGTTGATCATCTTTAATATTTATTCTAAGTTGAATAATAGGAGGCTATTGACCTCTAAGTATAATGATCAAGAATTAAAAAAAAAATTAAAAAAATTATATTTTTGAATGAATATTTCCAATGGAGTAACTAAATTTGTTGACAATAAAAATTGTACCATCAACAAATCAACCCTTATACCTATTGTGAAGGTCAAGGTAAAATTGTACCAATATAATTATGGGGTTCTAAAGGTTCAAATAAGATCCTAAAGATGTGTGAATTTTTTTATAAGTTCTATAAAATAATCAATAAGCCATATAACATATTCTATTATAACAATAAAAAATTCAATGTATCAAATCATGAATCAGTTTAAATAAGAATCTATAATCTATTCTATATAACAAAGAAAACTTATGAATTAGATAATCTTTTGAAGAATATATATATATATATATATATATATATATATATATATATATATATATATATATATATATATATATATATATATATATATATATATATATATATACATACATATATTCCAAGTAATATCTTGCTTCTTGTTGTAATATTATCTAAGTTAACCACAAAAATACAAACCAAAAATATAAGAAACAAATTTGAGATAATATAAATAAGTATTCAATCAAATAAAAGATCAAACAAAGAAAATACAAGAAACACAACTAACAACAACTAACTAACTAACTAAAAGAAAAGAGAACATAAAATTATTAAGCTAAAAAATGGACAATAAATTATTTAAAACAACTAAGTCTAAACTAAGAAACAACTTTAAATAATAAAAATACCAAGGACTGAAGATCAAATAAACTAATCTAAGACTAAACTTAGACTCAAATTAATCTATCTATGAATTAACTAGTAAATAAACAAGTAACAAGTCTAATACTAAAATAGAAATAAAACTATAATCTGAAATCTAAATAAGCTTAGAATCTAATATGTAACTAAGATTAACAATTAACAAGAACTTAAAACTATAACAAAAATATAAGAAAAAAACTACTCAAAATAATGATCTATTATACTATTTAATCTAAGAAAGAGAACAAAGTATTAATTTAAGAAGCAAATTAAAGAATTAAAATGGAACAAAAAACTAAATAGATGAAGGATAAATATAAACTAAGAAACAAAAATAAAAACTAAATCAAGAAAATCTAAAAGATAAAACTATATAAAAATTAGAGTCAATATAAAGCACAATAAAGTGTGCGAGCCTCAAAGGAGAGTCATCTTAGCAAAAAATATAGATTTTATTGAGAAAAATAACATCTTTCTTTACAATAACTTGAGTGATAACTTTATAATCAAAATAGATCAATGAAATGTCACAAAATAACGAAGTGTTCATCATTATTCAAGTTGAATACTTAAAATGTATGCATAGGACTGTAAATAATAATCATCAAAGATATTAAACTTGGTAATCTTTAATTAATCTATCATAAATAATAATACCTAGATATACCTATGTTTCTTAAGAAATTACTCAACCATTAGATAAAGTACCATTGGGTCTATCTGCAAAAGTTGTACTATCTCAAAAAAATGGCATAAAAATTAAAGAGATGAATGATTAACTTCACAAAATGTATAAGTCTTCAATACTGGTGTTGTTCTTCTATCTTCAAATGAATCTTTGATCTCCTTTTATGCTCCAAGCTTAGTTGAAAAATAAGTTATAACTAAATTTAGTTAGTTATCAGTTTATGTTAACTAATTGAATTTTAAATTCAATTAATTATAAATAATTATTGGTTAAGGAAATATTTAGTTAAGACTTTAAAAATCTTAATTGATCAAATTTATTAAATATAGATCAGGTAGTAATCTTAATGAGTGAGGACCCTCATTAATTAATCATAAAATAGAATATATATATCAATCATAAAATAGATAAGTCAAAGATTAATAAAATTTCATTTATATTAAACCATAATCCATATCTAAAATGAACTTAGGATATGTATGTATATATATATATATATATATATATATATATATATATATATATATATATATATATATATATATATATATATATGCATACATACATACATACATACATATATATATTATGTCACAATATTATCATTGAAAATACAACAATCTACAGTAAAGTATCAAACTAAAAGTCTAAATATTTTTCATGTAAAAATTTAGTCGAAAACAAATTTTATCCCCTAGAGGTCCAATAATACTTTGAGTCTGAAAGCATTTCAATAACTGGTTTGCCTTGTACATTAATACATACATTATATTCCATTTATATCTAAGGAAACTACATGGATTTAATTTCATAATCACTTATATCATCATCAATTTCCAACTTGATACACTTCAACACTCTAAATTCAACAATCAAATCTACATCATTCTAACTTTTTGATCTCTTTTATGAAGTGGAAGGGTGAATTTTAAGTGTTCTCCTTTTGCCAACTAAACCAAATTTATCCAAGCTCAACTTCCTACATCTCATGATGGGTTCACTATGTGAAGATGACAAACCCAACCTCTTACTTCCCAAAATAGGCTCCCTATGAGAAGATGAAGGTTAATTGGAAACTGAAGGAAGAACAAGATTAACATAGTCTTTAGCATAGGTAACTTCAGCATCAAATTGGGTAAATTAGTTGGAAAGATTAGGTTTAATAGTTGGATGCACTCTTTCAAGAGACTGAATGGGTAGGTGTTGTAGGTTATTTTATAAATGGTGAGAATAAATACTTTGTGAGGGAGTTCTAGCTCTGAACCTATGACCATAAAAACCTCTATTTCCTCTATAATTTATTGGATTGAAAGGTAGGTTGTTAAGGATATTTCAAAATTTGGGATCTGAGGCATCAAAATTTATGGACATCCTCATACCTCTATGGAACTTGGGGTCAAATCTTATGGTATGAAAACCACCCCTATAAATTTTTCTATTAGGATGTGGTTGATTTACATCAATACCAAAATTCTACTCCAACCCCTATCATCATTACTCTTAGCTAACCTAGGCTAGTCCCATCAAGACATTTTAAATCAATCTAAAATAAATTCAAAATTAAGACTAAAAATCAATATATGTCTATCTAGATAAGACATAATTGATCTCAATATATAGTCATATCTCAATCAAAATGAATGTACCAAGTGTCTGACATTACTTAAAATACTCCACTTATCCACCAACAAATGTCACTTAAATTAACTAAAACCTCAAAAAATAAAACTATAATAACAAAATTTTATTTCAAAATATATTGATAAAACCTCAATCCACATCAAAACAACTGAGAGACAACTGGATTTTATATCTCCATCAAATCAACTATAAACTAAACCATTCCAAAATTAAAGACACAAAATTTCTAGCATAATAATTTCAAAGTGAAATAACTAAATGATATCTAAAACAAACATTATTTATTCCTAAAATATAATCCTCATATAAATTTCAACTGATAAGAAACTAGTTCATTAGGGGACTATAAATTCAATGTTCATTCTCAAGATAAAACCAAAACCTTCAATGTTGAGATGCAGATCTAACGAAAACTCATTTTTAAATATAAACCTTTAAAATCAATACTTGTAACTAAAAATTGGTAGATATGATTTCAAGACTATCACATTTATACATTGACAACCCTCTATAATATCCCTTTGCATAATGGCTGACTAAATTTATTTAAAACTCTTCTATATAAACCAACTTATGAATTTTAAAAATAAATAGTAGTTGTTTCTATAAAAACAAAAAAAATTAAAACCTTTCTGAGACAAAAATGACATACAAGATCCATAATATATACATAAATAACCAAGCCAAAATCTAATTTGTGCTACATCAAAACTTAGACACTTCTCAATCTTCATAAAATGCATGCACCATAATTCTTCCAATGTTCCTAGTATATACATAGAGACGAACATAATTTATCCATGAAATTGAGACTCTAACAACCCTTTAACACAATCATTTAAAAATATACTATGATATAACCTCAAAATACTTTAAAAAAATTAAAGTATCAGAAAAGACATTCAATGAAATAAGCCTATAATTTTCAAAATTAGGACTGAGGAAAATATTTAGCATCTTTGATTTATTCACTAGAACACACACATAGAAACCTATTCAAAGTCATTTTTAAAACTATCAAATATTCATGCCAATAACCAACCTATCAAATATGGAATGAATAGCCACAAAATTCATCATGCCAAATTATTTCCAAAATTTTAAGGAATCATTAAAATCTAGAATTTTGCATAGAGACTAGAAAAATTTGATTTGTTTCAAGCTCAACAGACTTATTCCATAATATGCATGTGACTTTTCTATCAATATTAAGATAGGAGATGCATTCACCACAACCATTTCATCTAAATAGAACCTTTTGAAATAAAATTTAATCAAAAACCATTTATACCATACATTGAAAACTCAATAGGTTCCAACAGTTTCTTATATTTCAAACACCAATTTTCAAACCAAATAGACTATATATTCCTTCAAATACAAAGAACATATAAAAAATGAGAAATAACTTATCATCCATATTCATGCATGAAAAAAATTTCAAGATTGAAACATCATTTATTCCCTCAAATATCCATGCATAGATTAAACCATTAACTTATCTAAACTTTTAAGTGCATGTAGATTGATTTATCTCATATCAAAGTCCATATTTCACCATTAAATCAAAATAAACCATTCATAGATTCATGAATAACTATACAAACTAGAACTCATTCTTTCATACAAATAAAATTATTTATTTCATGTAACTACAAGCTTTACTAAATTATCATATATATTTTCAAAACTTATCCAAAATTATAGGAATCATATCTAAAATTGTAGGAATCATACCTAAAAATTCACATTTGAAATCTTTCTACATGAAATCCTCAACAAATCCTTTTCTATAACTTCAAGAATTCAACTAACCAGAGCTTCACTTCCGTGAGAAGCATTCCAAAATGAACAAAAATTAAAAAAAAAAATAACCCACTCATATCTACCATCTTCCATCATAACTAACTAGTCTACATGCTTAAATTCTATTTGCTCTCCTTAATCAAGAATGTACTTAGTGGTTTGGCCAAAAAAAATAACAACATGATCAAATTTAGCCATTACTAACCTTCTTACTAACCTCATTCCAAATTCCACTTTTCAAGGCATGTCTACTCGGTATTAAATTTTTAATACCGTCAAAATCTCAAACTGATCTTGATATCCCTTGAATATGCTTTGAATTCAATACTTTACCAATTGGAACCAAATGAATGGCATCTTAATGCCAACTATACATCATATTTTAATCAAAGCCAAGTCAAAAACTAACTTGCCATGCCAACTTGTCATTGAATATGTTTTGAAACAAATCCAATATTTGCTTATTGAAATAAATATATCTTAAGACTTATACTTATGAAAATGAAAGCTTGACCTTTCAATGATTTTTTATGCCTTCGAAGACATTTGGGCCTTAAGACTTAGATTTACCATGATTCAAGAGCTTAGTGATATTATATTAGGACTTAAGATAAAGGTCTTAGGTTAGGATGATGAGATAAAATATTTTGAGCACATCCTGAACCTTTTTAATAATGAAACATTTATGACATATTCAAAATAAAATTTTAATAAGTTCTCATTTTGATAACTATATTCAAAACTCATAGTAAGAATTCAAACCAACATAAATCATTCCATTGTCTTTCAAATTAGATATTGCATGAAGGTAATCTATGAAACAGTGAATTTGTAACAATTATCATGTTTATATAAATACAATGATTATATCCAATCCAACTAAATATTCATAATAATTTGAAAATAAGCTGAGAGGGTAAAATCATTCTAATTGATTCAAAAATTATTTTGATATGTTCTGCATCTACTCTCATATTACCGATGAAAACCACACCAAAATTTATTATAATTGTTCAAGTTGTCAAAACTAAAAATGTTGAGATATAATATTAAAACCATTTGAGAAGTAAAATGATTGATCATAAGTGATATATAAATGCACATTTTATTCATTAATCCACAATTATTTTCAAAACCACTTATAAATATAAACATGAATTCATCAATTAATTATTATCAATTTATAATTGAAAATATGCATTTAAATATACTATTAATTGATTGGGTCCCCAACATAGTTTTAAATATCATGACAGAGTCATCTCTATGATAGAAATCATTAATTTTGAAAAAAAAGAGGGGGTGTGAAAAATAGGGATAACAGATCCTTATGCTCTCATGGAGGAAATTGATCTAGGAGTATATTGTATATATGAATAAGGAATACTGACACCTCTACTTGCCAAATAAGAGGGTGAAGAAGATGAGATGTGGAAAATATTTTTTGATTGTTCAATAAGTAAAGTTGGTGTAAGAGCTAGTGTTATGTTGGTCTCCCAATATAAACAATAGTATTATGATTCATATAGATTTCATTTTAGTTGTACTTGTAATGTGGCTGAGTATGAAGGTTTAATTCATGGCTTTCAATGGGCAAGGAGAAAAAGAATCAAGAACTTGAAAGTATATGGAGATAGTGAATTGGTTATGCACTAGGTCAAGAATGTGATTTCTACCAAGAACATTTTGCTTAATAAATACAAGCATAGGGTATGGGATTTGATTTAATACTTTAATGCATTCAATATACAATTAGTCCCAAGGGAGCAAAATAGTCATGTTGATAGACTAGCTACTATAAGAGCTCAATTTGATACTTCAACTATCATAAAATAGGAGGGAAAATAGTTTCATATTAAGATCATTATCAGACCTTCTGTACTTAATAATTAAGTGTCTTGGCAAGTGTTTGATAGTGATAGACACATTGCATGCTTCTTGTAAAATGAGGCTAAGTTTTCTTCAAGGAATAAAAAAAGGCTCCAAGAACAATTGGGTGATCAGATTATGTAATTAATAACCAATAAGATACCTAAGGGTTTGGTGACCTTAAAAATTATCTTCAATAAATATGATCAAAATAAAAAGTAAAAGGTGAGCATGTCTACAAAATAATATAATTAAGAAAAATTCTTCAAAGATAGACTCCTCAAACTATGCAAGGTATGTTCCACATTAGAGAAGCAAGCATTCATTGATTTGTGTAGAGAGTTTCATGACATCTTTGATTGGGAGTATAAGGACTTAAAAATATTTGATCTTAGTCTATCACATCATACTATTGAGTTAGAACCTAGAGTTAAATTGATTAGACAGAAATAAAGACCCATCAATCCCAAGGTTGAGAAACTCATGAAGTTAGAGCTCACTAAATTCCTTGAATCTGAAATAATATTTCCTATCAAGCATTCAACATGGGTAGCTAATATTGTGCCTATTAGAAATAAGAATGGGGAGATAAGACTTTTTGTGGACTTCAATGATCTTAATAAGGTGTCACTCAAAGATCACTATCCTTTACCCTCAATGGAGCAGATTTTACAAATTATTTTAGGTTCTTAATGTTTCTCTCTTATAGATGGATACTCAGGTTATAATCAGATTTGAGTCAATGAATATGATTAGTTTAAGATAGAATTTACCACTAAATGGGGGACTTTTGCTTATAATAATATGCCATTTGGTTTGTCAAATATTGGTCCTACTTTTCAAAGAGCAATGGACATGGCCTTCAAAGGTTTTATTAATGAGATGTTATTGGTTTATCTAGATGATATAAAAATATTTTATAAACATGATAATGAACATATGCAACACTTGTGACAAGATTTTGAAATATGTAGGTAGTATGGAGTATCTCGTAATCCAAATAAATGTGTCTTTATTGTCCATGAAGGTAATCTCTTGGGACTCATTATTTTCAAAGATGGTTTGGCTATTGATCCTGAAAGGATAGAGTATATTCTTGGCCTATCATTTCCCTTGAATAAGAAAGGTATCCAAATTTTCTTAGGCAAGATAATTTTTTTAAAGAGATTCATACCTGGTTTTGCATCTTTGGTGAAACTTATCGCAACCATGCTAAGAAAGAATTAGGTCTTTTTTGGACTAAAGAAGGTAAGAGCAATTTTGATTCCATTAAAAAATCAATTACACAATCTTTGACTCTTGTGAATCTTGATTTTTATAAATAATTCATTTTGTATTCATTTTCTAACCTTGATACTATCTCATCCATGTTAATTCAAAATAATGATGAGGGTTTGGAGCAACCAATTGCATTCTTTAGTCAAGGTTTAAAAGATTATGAAGTCAAGTACACCTTTATAGAGAAACAAGTCCTTGTTATTGTAATGGGACTAAATAAGTTTAGACATATGGTTTCAAATAATAAGATTCATTTTATGGTCTCTCATCCTAGTACTAAAGAGTTTCTCTTGAGCAAAGATCTTAGTGAAAAGAGGGTAGGGTGGAGCACTAAAGTAATGAAATATGATGTTGATATCAAGGTGACAAAATTGATAAGGGGTAAAGGCCTATATTATAATTTAGCTTTAGATGTTAATGAGACAATAGAAGAATCTCTAGTCAATCATGATTGTTCTCAATTAGCTGGTTATTTGCCTTTACAAATTTGGACACAATATGTGATCGAATTTCTTCAAAATGATGAGTATCTTAATAATATGAGTATATCATAAAGGAGATATTTTAGATTAAAATGTATTCCCTTTTGTATATATATGGTGTGATATTTAGAAGAGGAATTAATGGTGTGATATTGAGATGCATTGATAATGATCATTTTGGAGTGTTACTTGAGAAGTTTCATGTTGGGATAATAGGAGGTCATTTCTCTCCAAGAACCATAACTACCAAAATCATGAGGTAGGCTATTATTGGCCTAGCCTTTTTAAAGATTACCATGCTTAGGTGAGAAGGTGTGTAAAATGTGCTTTCTTTGGGGGAAAATAAAATATTGTAGCTCTTCCTTTGAATCCTATCCAAGTAGACCAACCTTTCATGTAATGAGCTCTTGATTTCATTAGTATGATAAAGCCCCCCTCAAGTGCTAGTCATAAATAGATACTCATAGTAACCAAATATTTTACAAGATGGGTTGAAGGTAGTAGCATTGAAGGAAGCTAATGATAATTTTATCTTTGAGTTTGATGAGAGAATCATAACAATGCTTGGCACTCTTATTATTATTTTAGACAATTCTCTTGTTTTTATGGGTGTTAAAATAACTTATTGGGAAAATAGTAATGGAATATTTTTGAGCACTTCATCCAACTATTATCCTCAAGCTAATGGGTTAGCTGAGTCAACTAATAAGAATTTGATTAGAATCATCAAGAGAAACTTAGAGCATAATCTGAGGGCTTGGTACACCAAACTAAATACAACTTATGGGTTGATAGGATAACTCCAAGGAGGTCAATATTGAATTATCCTTTTGTGTTTGTATATAAGAGATAAGCTAGGTTTTATATCTCTCAAGAGCTTCCTACCTTATAATTGACACATTAATTAGATTTTTGAAAAAACACTCTAATAGAGGTGAGATTAATAAAATTAATGGAGCTATAAGAGGACATAGAGAAGGATCATCAATATATAGAACATCACCAAGTGCTAATGAAGAGGTCTTTTTATAAGAAGGCAACTCCAAGAAAATTTTAAGAAGGTGATATAGTGTTAAAATGGGATGAATATAGATCAAAACCAAGGAGATATACCAAATTTGATACCCTATGAAGTGGACCATATGCCATCATCAAGTTCAATAAAAGTAATTCTTTCCAATTATTAAGGATGAATGGATAAGAGTTGCCTATCCCTATGAATTTGATACATTTTAAACCTTTTTATTGAGTGGTAAAGTTTAGTTTTGTAAATAGTAGATTAGGTGTATGTTTTATTTCTATTGTGTGTGTTATGTTCCCTAAATGGTCTAGTTGATCACAAGTGTGCATATTTTTTATGTCTTGTTATTTTTTTTTTATTGTTTGGTGTGTTTTTTTAAGGCATGTATGTCTCAAACCTATGTACATGTGACTCCATAGACCAATGGATAGGATTAGGCAATTGGTCATGGCATAACAAACATATACCCATTGGGAAATCATCAAGAATGTTGACCATTTTTACCATAGGTCAAAATGGATCAACCCTTATAGTCAAGATCTCATATAGGGGGATTTTTATAATGTCTTAGGGTATTTTGTAGTTCATTTGATGTCATATCATATGCAATTCTAAATTTGGTCATAGTCTAGCTTAATCCTTGTGTCATTTGGTGTCTTGGGGCTCATTTTAGAGTCATGTATGCAAGTGGTAGGTTTTCATGGCATCAAAATAGTCAAGATCATGGAAAGAGTTTTCACAGGCCTCAAGAAATTCATTTGAGATTTCAAAGATCATGCAGTAGTTCAAGCATAAGACTAAGTAAACCAGACCATCACCAGGATGTCATCCAAAAATGAATGGACCAACTCACTTTTGTATTTGATAATTTAACTCAAAAAGCCTTGTGAGAATTTTTTTTGTAGTGCCATGGAGATATTAATTTTAGGAACACACTACAAATTTCATTCCCACACAAGTTCTCTAGATCTAGTTATGGAGCTTCAAAGTTAGACCTACAGAGTAGAACATTCATGTAAGCATCAAGTTTGAGATTTGTAAAGTAGTCATTTATATTTAAAAGGTCCTTAAAGGGTTTAAAGTTAATTAAGATCTAATTTTGTGTATGATATAACATAAAAAAACTCAAATCTAATGGTTTGTGCTTGGGTCAAATAGGTCAAAATGTCCCTTGGTTAAAATCCCTTAAAATGCTACAGGTTGGAGACGATCCAATCGTATAGGTTCACTGAGAAAATATCAAATGGTACGAGCTCAACTAATAAGAAAGTGTGTCCAACCTAGATCAATGATAAGCATTAAATCATACCAATGATTCAATGATGTATAATAACTGATAGGAAAGTGGGTCCAATGAGATCTATGCCTAGCATTCACTAGTACATCTTGATCCAATAGTGTGAGCTAAAGTCAACATGTCAAAGGATCTTCATGGTATAAAATTGAAGGCCATCATTCCTTCATATATCTTGATCCTATGGCACATAAGAGGTCAAAAATTTAGGATTTGACAGTAGGGATCTATGAGACCAATATGAACAATGATAGGATGGAGTAATGTGATTGGTCTAAATCAGTTTTTAATAGACAAAGTTAAACCAAAAAGCCATTTTTGACCAAAGCAAGCAAGTATTGTAGACATAGTTTAGAATGAAATGAGTAATGTGGTAGGGAAATTCCACATTGATAATATGTAGGATCAAGGATTATATAGCATAGCAAGTTATTTAGACTCATGTGCCACAATGAAATCCCTATCGAGGACCTGATAGGAACACTAACTATTAAATGTAAAAAATGAAGTCCAAAAAAGTAATGAATGATTAAAAATGGTGAAAATAGGTATCTAAAGGATAGATAGTATCTAAAAAAATGTCTATGACTATCATAGAATATGTGTTGACTCTCTTAATTCAATTTCAAATGCTTGAAATATGATCTATGATGAAGATAATTTCACAAAAACTAGCAGAAGGATCTCTGCACCATTTTAGAGATTTTGTCATGGTTCATATGAAAATTTGTCTTGAGATGAATTCATGGTCTATTTCATACTATATTCCCCTTAAATGTAACTATTTATTTATTGGACATGTGTTTAAGTGACCTTTGAACTTCATTCTTTCATGTTCTTTCTAAAATTCTATAAGTAGCTTCCATTTTGAACTTTGTAAGATATAACACAACATATATGGACAAGCCCTACTAGTTTTGACATTATAATTTTCTTTAGAATAATAAATGAAATCTAGTTTGAGATCATATATTATCTTTTCAAGTGTGTGAAGAGATATATAGTGAATGGTTAAGAGATATTCATCTATCCTTGCTTTCTCTCGATCCTTTTGTTTGATGCAAGTGATTCTAGCCTAGCAGGTCATATGAAGTATTGTTAAGTGTATGGATATGTTATTAAGTTTAAAATGAGCCTTAGTATCTATAATTTATCTATGGCTTCACTTACCTTAGATAGTTTTCATGCATGTCACCTTCATATTGAAACACTAATGCTAGTGCATTCTAAGACTCTTAGGCTAGTGTTGTGGACATTATCTCTTTGTGAAAGAGGTAGGATGGTCTTGTGGAATACATTTTGGTGTATTAATTCCTTTATATTAGGTTTAATTATTTACATCTCTAACTCTTTTCCCCATAAATAATTAGTTAGTATAGAAAAGAGCATTTCAATATATATTCAGTGAGCTAGCCCTTAAATCTAGAGGTTCATTTCCAATATAAGTACACCTACATACCTAAAAAAGTTCCCATGTAGCCCAAATATGGAAGAATCTTGAATAACTTATTCTAGGGTGTAATATTTGGTGACAATACTCTGAAAGTGAACTATGTGGACTGAGTTGACCTAGCTTTCTAGAATACACACAAAATATAGAATTACGTTGACAGGGTCGACCTAGTTGACTATACAAGTGTAGTTTTAAATACTAAAAACTATGAATAATAGAAATGCAATAAATACAATAAATGATATAAAAGGATATAAATGAACCTTGGTGGGTTAGAGGATGCAAAGAAAAATAATATTGTTATTGAAGAACCTTGATTTATACTTGCCAAGTCTGCTAACTATGTTGACTGGGTCGACCAAGCTTTGTAGAAAACTATTGCTGATAGTTCGAAAATGTATAGGGTCAATTGGG
The DNA here is from genome assembly GCA_037957365.1 of Torreya grandis. NCBI lineage: Eukaryota > Viridiplantae > Streptophyta > Pinopsida > Cupressales > Taxaceae > Torreya > Torreya grandis. The sequence goes on along the minus strand of JARHVA010000467.1, from coordinate 4,471,899 downwards.
TTGACCTATTAGTTTGAATTTGATGCCTAAAAGTGTATAGGTTTAACTAGGTTAACCTAGTAATCTAAACTGGAAGTTTGGAAAACCTGCACAAATAGAATAGAGTTGTTTTGATGTGATTGTGTGTTAAACCTATGTATAGAAGTTAGTACTATGTCTATATATTCAACCTAACATCGTAAATATATGAAAAATAAAATGATGAAATAAGTAAAAAAAAATTTAAGGGTTAGATTCACTTTTGGTTCACCAGAATGAATACAATCATAAATGTATCATGTCTATAAATCAATACTAACTCAAAAAAGATAGATCATACCATACACTTCTAATTGGGGATACATTTTAAAGTCAAAACATGACCAATATAGGGATCTGTTATACCTAATTAGGATATTTCTTACCACAATAAATAGTGTTAGGAAGGGTTCCAAAGCCTCCAGTCTAACACAATCATGTAATAACCCTGAGGGGGTCTTGAATTTTGACAATTCACCTAAACTAATAACAAGTACAGTAAATCTAATATAGTGCTCATAAAAGCTTGTGGTACAAAGTGGGGGTTAAAAAAAATAAAAGTAAACATGCATAGAAGACATGTAATCACATCAATTCACATGAAATCCTAATGTATGTAAAAGAAGTAAAAATGCATATCTATCTACTCTTATAAATGAAGAACAAATTTAGGAATACTTACCTTTGAAGATGAACCCAATGATCCTCAATATCTCCCTTAGATAAGGTGATTTTCAAGAGGTTATTGTGGTATTTAAGGATGACAAAGACAAATCAGTTCTAAGATACAAAACCTATCAATTCATCCAAAAGACTTCTCCATAAGACAAGATATATATCTCCAAAGAAATTGTGGAACCCTAAGCTTTGCTTCTCAAGTATAATGGTCAATAAGTAGATGTTCATTCACTCTTACTTCTTATTCTCATAATAAATGATGGAAATGAACTTGTATATATAGGTAGGTTTGACCCTTCCAAAAATCCCATCCAATAGGGTCAACCCGGTTAACCTAGCAAAATTTTGGATAATTATTCACTAGGTCATGAGCTAGCTTGGCCAAAGGCCAAACTAATTCCTAAGTGAAAATAACCCAAAATTGTACAAGGTCAACCCAGTCAATCTAGAAAAATTGACTGATAAAAATGGACTAAGGTGAGGAATAAGAGCATACAATGTAGCAAATGACTATAAAAGGTAAAACAAAGATGAACAAGCTTAGGTAAAATGGTTTCAAGAGATAAGTATGTAGATAACAAGTGGAAAAAGGGACAATAATCATGTGAATCACCAATGGTCTACCCACCCCTTTTTTGATACACCCCTTTAGACATGCACTCATAGAGATTGAGACACGATGGGTTCTTACAAGATAAAAAGTGTAAGTAATTGATAAAATTTTGAAAATATTATGTGTATACATGTAGAGCTATCTCTTTAGATATAATATTATAGGTGTGAGATATAACTACCCTAGATAACTTCTTGATTTGAGCTATAATATTTTACATAAAGGTATGAAATAACAACCTTAATAATAGAAATCTTTAGTTGAGACTAGTAAACATCCTATATATAATTACCCCATGCTTCTAGTCATGTTTGTTGGTGAGTGTGAAAAGGATGCAAACAAAAAACATTAGTTCTTGGGATATTTGTCCACCAAAGAGATAGACTGAGAAATTTCATTTCAAATAAATATAACTCTCTTTTCTACCTTACCCTTCCTCCTTAAGTTTTTTTGAGATATGGATACCATAGATTATTATTACACCCATCTAACTCACCTATTCATTTATGCATCTATCCACAAACCTAGTTAAACAACCCACAGGATAAACTTGCTATTTCACCACCAAGTTTTTATAACCACATACTTGTAAATCATGCCCTAGAGTGGAACCTAGTTCCATAGAGATCTAAAAATGTTAGAGGTTACCTAATTTAAAAATCTCTAAGGCATGCATAAAATACACATCAAAAAGTATCTCCTACATCATCCACATCTAGTATATCAATCATTAGATCCTGATCTATCAATGAAATCAAAGCTAGCTATATAGATGATGGTATTGGCCTACTCCCTAGAATCAATAGAGCCTAAGAAGTCCTAAACCATACTAATGGCACCACTAGCACATCCTGATTAATACCAAACTATTATGTCCCTTGCTCATACAAAAACTCCTCCAATACATTGACCTAATGGTCATGCAACCAACAACTCACCCTCACCCATCTCAATTGAACATCATCCTCGTGTCATACCTCATATCTCCTACAAGGACTATAGATAATGTCTATATCCATCAACTTTTCAAGTACTTATATACACTACATCATGCTCCTCTTGGGCATATAGGTCATACCAATCTAGATCTCTATAAACATCTAAGGGTGGGCTCAATCATCTTATCAATGCAACCTTGATATACTCAGTGATATATTCTCATAATCCCAACAATGTAATAGTTTGGAAGACCCAATACCACCTACATAAATCTCTTTAGTGAAGTAGTATAAATATCAATACAAGTGGGATAACATAGTGCGACCCCATGAGTACATGGTGTTATTCTCCTCCATGTTGTATACTATCCCATGCATCCTATATGAGATAGATACCCTACTCCCATCCATTCCCACAAATGAATCCAACATAATCACTAATAACTTTTTCAACCATGGTGCATTTATTGTGAGAATCAATGACTATAATATATCACTGTGCTTCCCTACTCGATGAGTCCCCATAAAAATCATAAAAAAATACCTGATAGCCTATTGTATAGCTCGATCAATAGTATTCTCCTATAGTACTACTTTGCCCAATAATTGGTAACCTCATAATCCTATACACATCCTCCAAGGTCATAGTCATATCCCCAATAGATAGATAAAGTGTACTAGTATCTACATCCCACCTATCACATAATGTTGTCATCATATGTTTATCCCAAGGCATCAGATTGATGCTACATGACCTAGACTAGATCTAAATACTAAATCCATCTTTACATCTATCAGGTGAAATCCCTATAATTTATCCATCATTCAACCACTCCATAACTCTCTCATGTATATTCACCTGTGAAATACAAACAAATATAGAATTATCATCATAGAATATCATATATATGTATATATATATATATATATATATATATATATAATAGTCATAAAACACCATTCAACAAAAACAAGTGCCACATTTCTCAAAATGACCATAAACTAGAATTTTTTTACTAAAAACTATCAAAAATGTACTACATATGTAAAAAATAGGGAAAAGAACAAGCTACTTACTAGGTTAACCACCTCCCTAGTCTGGATAAGTGCCTCCACCTCCTCATATTGAGTCAAAGTCACTCCTCATCTCATTGACATACTCTCTAGATCAGAAAAAATAATCACTATTAAGTAAAATTATTTAAATGAGTTATCAAACTAATTAACTAACCTACTTAAGTCACATTTTTAAAATACCACATTACTAGGGTTGACCTTGCATGCCAATTTTTCTAGCTAATACCTTCTTTAGAAATATGATATTTATATAAGCATAACTCTAATTTGTGATCCATTTATTATGAATGAGACTTGACCTCAATGTACCTTACCATATATTAGTTACATTAACATCTCAATCATATTTAACTCTATAAAATGATATAACCTATATTCCATTAACAAACTCAATATAGACCCAAAAAATCCATTACTGATTTAAAAAATTGACTCTATCACAATCGACAAAATATTCAAACCTAAAACAACATCACCCCATATAATTATCACCATCATACTAGTCATTTCCAATTTTAATTAGACACCCTTACCACAATCTCAACTCTCTCACCAAAAGGGGGGCATATACACACAAATTGGTTCAAATATAGACTCACACAAACATGTAAGTTTACTCAGATATATATTTTTAGACATATAGGTTTACTTAGATATATATTCAAACACATAGATTTACTTATATATACATACTAAGATATATAGTTTGACTTGTATATATAGTTTGAATTAGGTATATAGTTTGACTCAGGTATACTACTTGACTTAGATATATATTTTGACATGGATATATAATTTGACTTAGATATATAGTTTGAATCAAGTATATAATTTGACTGATATAGTTTGACTCAAAAAATATATTTTAACTCAGATATATAGTTTTAATCAGGTATACATTTTGACTTAAATATATATTTTGATTTAGATATATAGTTTGAATCGGATATATAATTTGACTCAAATATATAGATATTTAGATATGTAGTTATATTACTTAAATATCATTATTAGAGGAATGATTCAGGACACATATCCTCAACATCTATGTTAATATTATTAGGTTACACATAGATCATCACTAGGATGCCATCAATATTTCACCATTTTGGATCATATGACTATCTACAATGGTTGATCCATATCCTTCACCAGACCTAGAATATGCAAGCTGAATGACGGTTTTGGCCTCTAGTTCAATTTACATACTCAAATTTAGTCTAGATATTAAATGGGGGAAAGAAAGATTTATTTCTCCACATTTTTAGTTTACATATTCATATTTAGTCTATTTATCAAAGTGGGGGAAACCAAGATTTGTTTTTCCATAGTTTCAGTTTACATACTTAGATTTAGTCCAGATATCAGGGTGGAGGCATAATAGAGTTTTATTCTTCATGATTCAGTTCACTATTTATATTCAGTACAGAGTGCACCCATATTATGTATTTCCTCTTCACATAATTCACTCCATATCCTATCCACTTCTCTAGCCAATAAGTGGGCCATATCCAAAGCACATATGCATAAGTAAACATAGGTACACGTTCTTCTTTTTCTTTTTCTCTTGTAATTTCATTTTATTACACTACTAGAAAAAAGGGGTGCAAATGTATACACCCTAATTTGTTCAAACAACCATAGTTAATGTCTTTAGTTTCTCTTTCACATGAAGGTGTTAGTGATGAATATAGACCTTGTTTGCATGGTTATTTTGGTCTTTTGATATTTCTTATGTTTTCTTTTCCCTATTTGTTTCAACCCTAGTAAATCCTGAGTCATCTCCTCTCAATCATAGGGTCCCCTTACCTAGTCTTAACTCTATTTTTAGGCCTCAAAACACTATAACCCTTTACTAGATAGTAGTGTCATGTAGTGTTAGTGTCCAATTATGGATCTAGTGTCTAACAGTCATTGTATCCCATGTTTTGGGTCCTAACCCTCACTTAATACTTCTCTTATATTTTTTATCTCTCTTTTGCATCTTGTCAGCTAATGAATAAGGTCTTACATTCAAATCAAATTTCCATCTATATTAAGAGCCTCATAATTCATTTTACATCTATATAACTTACTATCTTGGTGCATAATTACATAAAATTAGTTAATAATGTAGCTCAATACAATGTATTAAGGTAAAAATAGGTTTTGAAGGGACCCCAAAACCATACACAAGGGGAAAGATAAACCTTAAAGCACAACTAGGTTCTTGACATCCAATAAGGTTTACATGGACCTATAACCATATGACCATAAAATGCATCAAACACTGAAGGGAACAGCTAGCTAAACAACCTTCTAGTCCAGTAACCAGTAAACCCGACCAGTTTATTGCATAGTTAGCTAGATGAATCTCTTAAGTTTAGATTTTTTTTTTACATGTGGAGATTCATATCATTAATCATGATCATTCACCTTGGCTGTCTCAGCAACCCATGCCTCAGAAGACAATGATCTTTGGGTTCCAGAGGGCATAAAATCCTTGTGATAATTAAACACAGTCTGGCTCTTTGAGAGATCCTACAGAATAGGGGAAGATACCACCACCTCCTCCTCTTGCTCAATAGTATCACTAACCACATCCACCACAGGGGATTCATTAGAATGATTCACCAAAGATTCCTCTTCATCTTTTGATTCTGATTGTGAACTTTCCTCATTCTCGGTCTTAGATTCTGAAGTTGCTTCCATAGGTTATTTTTCAATATTATGTTTAGAGGAACCCTTAGGCCACCAAGAAGGTGAACTTCTGGGATGAGATTTCCCAGCAACACAACGAGCAGCAATATGTCCCGTTTGGTGACATTTCCTACACTGAAAAGGGATCCCCTCATAATCCAAAATTTGTGTCTAGGTACCCCTTGGGGATTCAAGGTAAATGGCCTCAGGAAGGCCCTTAGAAACATCCAGATCTACTAGAAATCATGCACAAGTTGAATGGTTAAGATTCAGACTATCTTCTTCATATAAAAATCCCCTATAGCGTTTCCAATGGTTTTAAAAACCGCTTCTTGCCACAAGTGTGCGGAAGATACAAGTTTTAAAGGATTCATTAGGGTTTGGCCATAAAAGATATTTAGGCAAAATAATGACACAGGCCAAAATCTTTTAGAAGTCACATAATCACAGGAAAACTATCACATAATCACCTATTGGTCCCTCAAACTCTCTCACAACTTTCCTAAAAGTTTTAAATAGCTCCTCCAAGAAGGATACTACCACCATAATTGGACACTAGTGCCACATGGTGCTACTATCGTCATAAGGGTGCTACTATCTAAAGTCTAATTTCAACTATAGTCATATAATAAATATGTTTAACTAATTCTCAAGCCTCTTTTAGTCTCCTAAGTCACATAAATACCTATTTTCTCTAAATAAGTACACTTTATTTACATCTTTGTTATTTTTAGAAAGGCTTGTCAAATTAATTATTTCCTATTTTCATTCCAAGTTATTATTATACTCATCCCTTTAACAACCTAATATTTACATGCACTAAGTCCTAAATAGTTAAAACACAAAAACATTTTTGTATGTTAAAAATCCAAAAAAAATAGAATATTTTATAAAAGTAAAAAATCAAGCCATGTAGGCATCTTTGTATGTTTTTACATATTTCTTTAATTATGTTATCTAACTTTGAATTTTAGTATGTATCATACTTTAAATTCAATATATATCTCACAAAGTATTCTAAGTGTGTAAAAAAGATAGTATATAGTGAAAATTAGTCTTCATACATAAAAAAACTACTCTGATAAAAAAAATTGAATACAGTCAATCAGGACAAGGTCATTACATATGGACAATGGTGCACTATGCACTTTCCCCTATTGCACTATTATTATTATGAATATTAACTCTTTTTTCAAATTGAAACCCAATCATATGGAATTATAGATTAATTTTTGCATATATTACAACATCCACAGTTAGATATCAAAACTATTTCACATATAAAGAATAATTTCACATGGTTTGATGTAAGTCAAGCCTTTCAAAAAATAGCCTAGCTTCCTTTGGGGCATCAATTTGATATACATGAATACATTAGGTTGTATATACTTACAATCCTATTCTCCATGTTGAGTGTTTAAATCTATTTTTACATATGCCTTGATAAACATGCTACTTGCTAAATTAAATCATAGATATATTTGCATTACTTATTATTTCTTCATTTAGTGTTTTGTTGTAAAATATTCATTTTTTTTTATGTCATGATTTTAAAAACATGTTTCATCATTATATGTGGCCCTTGTCCTTGTTTATGTTCAACATACACCTTAATTTTATGGTACAGTCATGCATGGCCTTTTATTCATTATGTGACATGTTCATGTCCCATATAGTTAGTTTTTTGGCTAAATATGTGAATTTTTATTCATTCTACTCTCTATGTGGAATATTATATATCCATTATATGTGGCCTTCTAGGCCTCTTTTGTATGAAAATTATATGACTTTACTTACATGATTTCTATTAGGTTATTATGGTGCCATGATTCATATCGTGCACTACTATGTACACACTTATCTATCTATGGTGACATGATACGTATCATGCATAATAATATCAACATGTTCTACATGCTTCAAAATTTTCAAATCATATATTAAAACTATATATTCATAAAACTTGCAAGATTATTATCATGATTCATTTTCAATACTATAATGTAATATCAAACTTATATGATGCACACAATTATACAAAATTTTAAAATACTTCAATAATGCATCTATATGATTTCAATACAATATTAAATATATGTAAAATATTTTTTAATGCTTTATCTATCTTTCAAAAAATAGCTCACTTTTTATTTTGAGATATATGATTTCTCAAGAAATCTTCCTCATCTCAAAAGGGGTGCATCACAAAAGGCATTTTTGAGTAATGCATTTTCAGTTTTAGCAACTTACAATATGTAAAAATCATAATTTTTATTTTATGGGGGCATTCATCTTGTTTATGTACTCCACTCATGAAGCTACTTGAACACAAACACACTTTTACAAAGATATTAAAAGGCTTCAAATAGGTTTTAAATATCACATTTCTATCTCCATGAAGTATAAGGGACATTATACATATTCATGACTAAGATACTATTTTGTAAAAAAATATTTTCTCTTTCATCAAAATAGTAAATATTAAGAGATTTTACAAATTTTATAGTTTGAATATAGATCTATTTGTAGTGATGTGATTTATATTTTACAAATGGACCATGTTTGAGTGTAGTGATGATCCTCATCTGAGTTGAACTTTATCAATCCATCTACTAGTTCCCACCTCTTCTCTCTTAATTTAAGAAGTGGATCACATAAGATCTTAGTGATACCTAGTGTTTTTGGTTTCACTTTAGCGAGCCACTTTGTTTGTTCCCATCTCTTTGCACATTTTGAGTACCTTATGAGGGTTGGATCATGCATCTTTCCAACTCAAACATCTACACTAATTCTTTAAAATTGATAATTATATTATTTTAAAGAATTTACATAGATATTTAACTCATAGAGATCATATAGAGGTCAAACATTGAGAATTATTTAGCACATAATATTATTTTTCACTTTTTTTGGGATAGATATCAGGGTTGGAAGGTTTATTACCCTTAAATAAAAGAATAGAAAATACCATCATATTAAAAGGTGTATCATCAACCATAGGGAAGAATCACGAGGAAATCATGATCACTACATCCTCAAAGATTCATTAATACAAACAACTACTAGACATATCAAAGAAGTTTAACCAACAAAATTAATTACCTCCATTACACTCTTTATAATGAGATGGAAGATAAGCAAGTTCATAACATTATGGAAAAGATAAAAGGTGTGAGTCATCAAAATAACATTATCAAACTAATATATAAGTAATTAGGCATAAATATATAGTGTATGCAAGCCTTTTAGAAGTGGGAAAGGTTTAGAATCTGGAGGTACATCCATGATATGTATTTTCCAAGTGTACAAGTTTAATGTGCTATATAATTTAAAACTAGTCTCTACATAGGGGATACTAATATTATACATCTATAATTATGACTACCATGTTGTAATGTATGCACTTTAGCCATTAGTGCATTATATGGTATTCCATAAATTATTTTCATCCAAATTCATACTAATAGGATGTATACGATCTTGTTATTTTGTATAACTAGGAATAATGTGGTTATTATGATAGATATAATCTAAATAGGTAATACTACATATCCCAAGGTATTTTTTGTTTTAGATTTTAAATCTTATAGAGTGTACCCAAGGGAGTGGAAAAGTATCATTGTGAAAACTTCTCACTTGAACCATTGTCAATCATGGCATTATCTATTGGTTGTTCATCAATATAAGATTATATGAAGAGTGCATGAAAATATGAATCATCATCAGCTATCCCACTTTCATTGAATGTGATCATAGACTACTACGATTAAATATCATTATGTGCATCAATAATATAATCAACTATATGGTTATACATCATATTTGGAGGATGCATGTTTTATGCATATTTTACCTTTAAAGTGTCATTAGTTTATGATGTATCATGTTCAAAAAATGGATCATTAAATATCTTCAGCTTTTGAATCCCATTATGTTATGGTCTGATTCCTATATTGGGTGTCCAAATCAATAATGTTTTCATCTATAAAATCATGTATCTTATGTCTCAGTTTGAAACATTTATTTATCGAATACCCCATAATCTGATGATAATAACAATATGCAATGTCATCATAGTTCCTTGGTATAGGCTTATTTGGATCAATATCTTATGGATAAAAGAGTGTCATAAGGTTACACTTGATTAACTTCTTTAGTATCATATTAGTAGGTTATTTTAATATTTAAAACTATTTCTTTGGTGGAGTTGTTAATTATAACTAGTTTATAGGTTCCAATATTACATTGACTATGATCTTTTATTTATTATTTTTATCATTTGGATTGACCTTATAGATTGCTTTTATTTGAAACTTAGTTTTTTAAGTATTCATAGGAGTGGATGTATACTTGAGTTTGTACAAATATATGAGTTGACTTCTTTATCCCTCATTATGTGGCATATCTCATCAAATGATTTGAATCTCTTGAATATATTTGACTCCTAGAATGGTTCTAATAATCTTTGTTTGAATATATATTTTATTAAATTTTTTAAAAATAACATTGGTTAATTTGGATAGCATGATCTTATATTAAATTACATAATAAATAATTGGTTCATTATATACTTTTTTGGGCTTATTAATTTGTACCTAGGATAACTTCTCATCAATGTTGATGTTAAAATGTGCTAGGAATTGGTTGTAAAAAGGGTTTAATACTCTTACAAATTGGAGAGGGAGATCATAGAACCATAATAATTCATATTCCTTAAGACTTATATAGAATAACTTGGTCAATAGTTTGTCATTAGATGCATATTCTAAGCATGCTATGTGGAATGATCTAAGATGTTTCTCAAAATCACCTTTACTATCTTATATTATGAGTTTAGTAGATAAAAATCCTATTGGTAAAGGATATGATATTATTTTAAGGGATAATGGGTTATGGATCAAGTAATGAAAATACATGGAATGACTAGCCATTGATTCACCTTTATCTAGCTACACCACCTTATCATGTAGAGTTGTAATAATATACTCAAGGTAATGTGTAGTAGGTGAGGTTGGTAATGGAACATGTATTGTCATCATTGGAGGGGTAAAGGTTGCATGTGTAAGAGTAGGTATGGAAATTTTTTGTAGTCCTTATGTTTCCCCCAAATTTTAAGTGGATGTCGTATTTCTCATTTAAGGTGTATACATAGGGATAATACCAATAATAGAGGTTTGGAAACTTGATGTCAAATCTTGGACAAATTTTTATACTTGTCTCTTACTATATATAAAATTTCATCAATTTGATGTGGATTCATGTTAAGATATTCAATGAACTCTTTATCATCCATGATGTTTAGTTGATATTTAGTAGTTGTATCATTAGTCTCATCATTCATAATAAGTCCATAGATAGGGTGGATGTGATATGTTGTATAATCTATAGTAGGAAGAAAAAATGAGGTCATACATGCCCTTTTCCATCTATTGGTAATAATAGGCTTCTTGGAATGGATATTGTAATAATAAAATTAGAGGAAGGCTTTGATTTTTCATTGTTAATCTTAGCCTTATTATCATATTTAGATTTGATAATTTTGACCCTTTTTATTAATAAATTGATCCAAATAATATACACTATCCATTTAAAACAATTTGAAAATAGGAACTTCATTACATGTGTTATCAAATAATGTTCATTCAATATGGCCATGATTAATATATATTAGTAGGGAATAATAAAAAATTAGGTTTAAAAATAAAACCCTAAGGCTAAAATTTTAAACCATAATGAATCTCTATGGCTAAATGTGCAAATATTATTTGTGTATGGAAATCAAAAATCAAAACAAGGAAACCTAGAGGGAAAATTATGAAAAATATTTTGTGTAAGGAAATCAGAAATGAAATTAGAAACCCTAGGTCAAAAAAAATGAAACCTTGGAAGGATGGTTTTATCAATGCATATGGGTTCACCAATATGTTTTACCATAATTTGGATTAATATGAATTACTTAATCTAATTAATATAAAATTTATATTAATTCATATATTATGATATGGTATTCAAGCATACACCTAAATGTAACATACAAAAATTGAGTGTAATGATTCAACAAATGGAATATGTTATATATTGTAATTAAAACAAAGGGTTGAATACTTCACTTTTCTATTTGACTATATAAATATGATTGTATTATGTAAGTGAATATCAAAATAAAATAGGCATGTGGTTTATTTGGTTCTAAAACTAATTATCTATTTGTGTAAGGTTGGTTCTATTGGATTGGGTCAAAATCATTGGTCAATAATGACTTGTGTTGGTCATTAATAACATGAAAGAGAATGAGGAACTATACATATTATCTATGTATGCTCTTTATTTTTGATCCTAAACCTTGATGATATGTGTAGCTCTAGAAATTAGTCTTCTTTACATTAAAAACCTATGTGTGCTTGTGAGAGCTAAAAATCTATAAAAAATGAGAAAGTTTAATTGGATAAACTAACCATAATCACCCCCATTTTATTATTAATATTTACCTCCATATTTAATACTTTAAGAATGTAAATCAATCCACATATAGTTCTCCCACCTAGTGTGATTGTGAAATTATGTTATTTCACTATATGTATAGAGATAATGATTTGGTTTTGGTACATGAAAACACTTGATTTTAATTGATTTTATATTTATTAATACTTCACTTATGACTGATCTTAGTACTGGGTTTTTAATTTAGGAAGAATATGGAATATTTTCTTAATATGAATTAGTGTATAGATGTGTTCTAGATAAGTGCAAAGTCCCTTTTTAATGAGACCTTGATTTATTTATAAATGAGTCAAATTGGGTAATTTTTCATTCCACTAACATGATAGGAAATTGGGATGACCCTAAGGAGAGAATTGATTTTCAAAAATAATCATTGTTAGGAGCAGGTTTGTATCAACTAGATCAAAGAAGTATAGACTAGTGATACTAACCATATCTAGTAGAAAAAATGTATGTATAGAGGAACTAAACTAAAAGTCTAGAGATTTATAAGTAGGATATTTAGTAGGTTTTAAATATACAATGAGCTTCATATAGGTGTGTACAAACAAAATATAAGAGTCGACTCATAAGATAACATCTAACTGTGAGAGATTGGAGGATTAATATCTTGTTTATGGGCTTAATTATTATGTGTTAAATGTGTGTAAAGTTTTCCATTTTAAAGTACCAAATACATTATTTTATTATCTACACCTGGTAAAAATCTTATAATATACAATTGGATTTTCAAGATGAAGAACAATGCCCAAGGAAAATTGTAGAAGTATAAGGCTCACTTAGTATCAAAGGTATTCTCATGGGTATATGGAATTTAATTTGGTGATACCCTTACTCTTGTTGTGAAATTTAATTTAATTAGATTTATTTTATCTATTTTTTTTGCATTTAATCTTGAGATAGATTGGATTGATGTTTAGACATCATTTCTACACAGAGATATTGGTTAAGAAATATACATTTCACAACAACAAAATTTCAAAATAAATGAAAAGGGGACTTTGTTTTTATATTGAATAATTATTTATATGGCTTTAAATAATCACTTAGGATGTGTAAATTATAAGTAATAAAGTTATTGGGTTTGACTTGGACTTGCATGCAATAAAGTTAATCCTTGTGGTTATTACAAGGTGAAGTGTGATAACTTTGTCATCATATTTATTTATGTGGAGGACATTTTTTTGATAAAAAATGATAAAAAATGATTAATTAGGTGAATTCTTAATTATCTCCATAATATGATATGAAATATCCAAGGTTCATCTTAGGCTTGAAAATCAATTGAGATCAAATGAATAGAAACTTTGGTTAGACTAGAAGTGTTGGAATAAAAATTATTGAGGGGGGTTGAAGGTTAATTATTAGTCAAACCCTTTTATTATCAATTTCAATTAAATAATCATGAAACATTTAAACAAACACATATGTCTAGCAAGCATAAGCACCTATCCACATAAGTATGAAACACATGAACACATCACATATGTGGGAAAACTTCAATTGGAATAAAACCCACTGATATATAAAAATGGACTATAGTAATATAATTTAAACATCAAATTTAGTGAATCACACACTTCACATGGAGCACTAACCCCAACTAGCTAAACACCAACTCAGATAGGCTTTATCAAGAATAAAATTACAAGGAGGCACCAACCCAATAGATGAATCAACACCAAATATGAAACCTAATTTATTTTATAAAATTTAGGACACCTTATTTATCAACCAATTTATGATGACCACCTCTTCATCTCTTCACACTCTTAGCCCTCTCAAATTGCCTTCTAGGTCTCTTCTCTTAATTAGGTCTCTTTAATATTGATTAGGTCATATGACCTTGGTCCTCATACACAAAACATATTTAAAATATTTATCATAGATAATATATACTCCTATGATGGTCTAAAATAAATCCTTCTCTAAAATATATTATTCTTATTTGCTTTCTCTCTTCACACTAATAGGCCTAAAATTGCCTTGTATTTATACAAGTATCTTATTCATAACCTTATTGGTTAGCAAAAAATAGTATTATATTCTTATTTCAGACATGTAATAGATATTATTACATCTCATAAACATGAATAAAGTGTTATTTTAGTCCTTTTAGGTCTGAAATACCTCAATTAGGCCGTATTTCATATTTATGTCCCATGTAGACCTAATCCCATTAGGTCTACTTTAGGACACATTATACTTTACCTTCATTGGAACACATTAAAAAACATAAAATGGAATTAAAATATCATATGATGCTCAAATAAACCATTTATAATCTCATATAGGCTTCATAAAACTTTTTAGATCCAACCACCACTTGAAGTGCATTATTAGTCTATTCACAATTAGGCATGAGTATACCTAGAAAGTTTGTCTTGAACTACCAAAGATTAAAAAAAATTATATAAATAAATATGAAAAAATAAAATATTAAAAAACCTCATGATCTCATGGTCATCACAAAATTTATTTTATACTTCAACTCAAGGTATACAGGCTCAAACTTTTCTTTGCAAAAAGCTCACTTTGAACCACCAACTAGCCTCAAACATGGTCATAGAAACTTGAAATTATGATGCCTCAAATAAAAAACTAAAATAATTAAAATTATAATAAAATTATAATAAAAAATAATTATAAAAATATCAAAATCTCTAATTTCAATTATTGGTCTTGCAAACCAATTTGTTGAACTCTCTCAGATATCTCACTCAACTAGTCAAGCCATTTTGGCTTTAAAAATTTCACTTATTTTAATGACTACCAAACCTTATAAAAATAATTTATAGGACATAAAATTAAAAAATATAAAAACTATATACATTATATTCTTTAAAACAAGTCATAGAGTCTCAAACTCATCATTACAACTTGTTTACACATAACTGCCAGTTTGCCTTGAAGCACAATCATGGTGATAATGACATTCAATAGTTGTATGACCAGTTTTAGAGATTTATAATGAGTTTATATGATCTTATTAGATAATTATTAAACTCTTATATATAAATATAGCATGTTCAAATGTCAATATCGGTCTTGTAGACCAATCTCATAACTTCATTGTACACATACCTCATTGAGATAGACAAGTCAACTTGTGAGCAAATTTTTCATTATAACCACTAACCTCCAAAAGTTATAATAGAAATTATAATGAATTAAAATTACTTAAAAACACATACATACACTTTTATTCATCCCTACTCCATGATAACACATTTATAAACAGCTTCTCACTGCTACTTGAGTTTCTAATTGTTTCCATCACTAGGCCTATTAGTGACTAGCTAACTTGAATGACTAGTTTAACACACTTTAGGTATATAATATTCTCATAAAACACATTTTAAATAAAATAAAAGTCTCAAACTTATCCATAAATTGATTTTCATACTTTGAATTTATCAACTCTAACTACTACAACAAATCTTTGAGAAACAAGGCCTTTTCTCTAGGGTCCACTCACATACTTGACAATTGAATCACACTTTGGGTGCCTAAGAGAGTTTAATACAATAAAAAATAGTTTTTATAGTCATTTGACACCATTATAGGCTATTTTTATAATCATCTTCAACATTTGATTATTGTTAGGGTTTTAGAGAGGGTTAACATTATTTCTAGTGTTAATGATTATTCATAAAGGATTGTCCCTTATTTAAAAAACTAATTCTTGGAGATATTTTATAGGACCATTTCCCATATCTCATTAAAAAATTATTTTCCAATGGAGATTTTATATATGCCAATGAACACCTAAAAGTCTTTCTTGGGTTGAGAACCCTTCATTTTGTGTATTCGTGAGACCTCAAACCCACTTTCATGATTTTTACTGCAAACCATGACCTTAAAATTTTTAAACATGATTGAGAAAACATATAATACCTATAAAAACACTTTATTATACATAATTTACTTGGATACAAAGCCTCATACTCCATTAGGCCACCATCTCTCTCTTTGCTCTCTAGACCTTGACCTGTAAACCACATTAGGCCTAAAAGATGACCTTCATGCCTCTTTAAATGTGATATTTACCTTAATAAAAAACTCACAAAACATCTCACATTCTAAAAAAAATTAAATCATCCTTCATATGCCTTTAAAATATATCATGATGCCTTATTAGGCCAAACAAGGTCTAGAAGTGGTCTAGTTGCATACTAGGTCTATAGGTCCTACCCCTATAGGCTCACCCTAAGACTCACATGAGTGATAAAATTCATATTATACATTCAAAATATACTTTATATAAACTCTCATTCTTATTTTAATTTATATTACTAAGTCACCATGTTTATACATTCTACAAGGTCTCTTCATGTTATGACTAGTGCCATGACTAGGCTTTTCAAGCACTTGAAACTTGAAAACTAAAGTTGAAACACTTATGAAATTATCTAAAATTATCTTTAATTATCACATAGTTCCAAAAAACTTCTCACAATATTGTTCTTACTTACTTCACTATGAACGCCTTCTCATAGAGTCTAGACTAGGCTTCTCAAGACACCTTGTACTCAAGAATTAGTACTCAAAAATGATTTACTTAACTTAAACCTTGACATCAACCTTAGAAGAATAATTTTTTTTAATTTAAATTATATCTCAATAAAATCCATTAGTGCCTTCAAATTCTCTCTTGTCACATGGCTTCCTTGTCATATCAAGCACATAAGCTCATACCTTATAGACCACTCACCATGCATCTTCACCAGATGCACCTTGACATCAATGACATCAACCTTGACATAAAATTAAATAAATATTGACATAAATAACAAAACCCCCTTTTTCATTTATGGCAAAACATTCTTAAATATGATCATTCTCATCTCCCCCAATTTGGTCAATCTCCCTTCTTGAACTTTCTCCCCCTTTGACATTAATGAAAAAGGGTCTTCCACAAACTACCATCTAGAATCAAAAATTATTTTAACAAAATCTCAATTATATATAACTATGAATCATTACAATAACATGCTCCCCTT
The DNA here is from genome assembly GCA_037957365.1 of Torreya grandis. Taxonomy (NCBI): domain Eukaryota; kingdom Viridiplantae; phylum Streptophyta; class Pinopsida; order Cupressales; family Taxaceae; genus Torreya; species Torreya grandis. Next base: position 4,454,392 of record JARHVA010000467.1, on the reverse strand, counting down.
ACTCAATGCATACATCCTTTAAATTAACTTAGATTACAAGACCACTTCTCAACATAGATCAACCTCAGTCAACAACTTGAATAGTTCCCCCTTAAACCAAGCATTCACCATGCTTATAATAATTGATTAGTGTCTCCATGAATCTTAATGGGGACACATCTTTCCATATATCATTAAACCAACACGAGTTTATTATATTTCCATATCTCCATGCTCTCATAAGATTGAATATCCTTTAGTATCCTTTTAGGCTTGATTGACACTATAGACTTGACCTCTTCATCAACCATTTGATCATAAATATGAGCTAAAATTAGACATTCTTGACTTTATTTCTCATCTTAATTATTCTCTACCATAGTAAGCATTACATTTGATCTTGTAGACTGATCATGACTAACCTTTTTTCTATTTGGTTTCCACACATTAATTTGCCTTATCTCTTTCACTCAAGGGGCTTCAACCTTCTTGTTTTGACTTGATGACCTTATAAATCTATTGGGGTATAATATTTTAATGTGTCCCACATTATGACAACTATATCAAACAAACTCATACATACCTCTTGATTGATGTGAATTGTGACTCCTTCTATAGTCCTATGAGTACTCATTCTTGGAGGGTGTTCTACACTCTCTTACTCCATGACCAAACTAACTACATACAAAATATTAACCATTAAATGAACTAGCATACCTCAAATCATTAGTATATTTAATAGGTCTTTTCATGTTGACCTTATTTTCTTCAATAAACTTCTCTTTGACTTGAGTTGCCTCCTTTTGGTCTTCTTTAAAACCAAGACCTGTCTTATCAATTATGGACTTTTAATACCCAAGATATTATCTAGAGCATCAATACTCTTTTCAAACTTTACAAAGTTCTTTAAATTACTAGATGCTTGATCCAACTTAGCTCTCAATTATTCCATTTTAATTCCATACCTGGTGCATTCTTCCTCTTTAACCTTTAGGCTTACATTGACTATTGCCATTTATGCTTCAATTTGATTTATGATCTCATCATACTCCTTGGGATTATTACTCAATATTTCTTCAAATAAGCCAATATACTCCTCATAGTCCTTAAATAATGATCTTAGTTTATGATTCTTTATTATTTGGAATTTCAACTCCTCTAGGGTGCTTACCAATTCTTCCTCAAGGTTTACTTCAGCTTCTTCTTCCTCTAATTATACATCAACCATATGGCCTTTCCCATTCGATCAACCCTCATTATCTCTTTATATGGATATGAATAAGGTTTCATTGTTTTCATGTTCATGGTCATTATTGTCATCATCACTATTAGATGTGCTTGTGTCACTTACATCAGATGAGTTGTCTTCTTTGGTATAAAAACTTTTCTTGTTTTTGAATGACCCTTTTATACCTTCATACTTCCTAAATTTTTTCTTTTTCTTGTTAGGATTATAGACCTTCCTATCATCTCCATGATGTTCATCATGTTCTTCATCATGCTCAGTCTTATCCTTATTAGGAAACTTGGATGCAAAGTGACCAATGTTACCATAGTTAAACATTTGAAGGGTAACTTTATCTTGTACTTACCAGATCCAAACCTTAATTTTCTATCAAACATGGCTATAAATTCATCATCATCAACATCTAAACACACCTCATCCTTGACCTTCTTAACTTTTGAATTTTTTTAAACTTTTAAAGTTGTTTCCTTCTTAAGAGGTCTTCCTTTATTTGTTATCATATCATAGGTAGTCAAGATGCCATGAAGCCCATCCATTTTAAGCTTATCCAAATCTTACATCTCTTCCACTATAAAAACCTTAGAGTCAAACTTAATAATTAATGATCTCAATAATTTTTGAACAACTATATATTATCTCAATTCTTCTCTTAACCCTCTAATAACATTGACAACTTAATCAAAATTTAATAGGTAAGATACAATTATCTCATCTTCATTCATCTTCAAACTTTAAAACTATCTTCAGTGGATCTAAAATTTATCCATTTTCACCTTGGTGTCTCCTTCATATATAGTATTAATTTTGTCCCATATCTCTTTAGCTGATACATAATACATCACCTTCACAATCTCTTCCTTTGATAAGACATAAAGAATGAAATTCATTGTCTTGGAGTTCTTTTCACTAACCTTATTACTTTTTAAATCAATTGGTGGAATAAGAGGAATAATATAGCCATTAAGAAATGACTACCAAATATCATGACCTTGATACATCAAATATATATTCATCTTAATTTTATAAAAGGCATAATTAGATCCATTAAATAACAAAGCCTTATTGGTCGAGAAACCAACTTGAGCTTATTGACTAGCCATCCTTGCTTTTAAGATCTCATTTAGGCTATTAGACCTGATTCAAGGAATAGGCTCTGATACCAAATTTTGGAAGCAAAATTAATGAGATGGGGGGTGAATTATTATTCAAAACCTTTCCTATCAATTTCACTTAAACAATCATGAACCATTCAAACAAGCACATGTGTCTAGAAAGCATACACACCTATCCACATAAGTGTGAAACACATGAACACATAACATATGTGGTAAGAACTCAAGGGGAATAAAAAACATTGATATATGAAAATATACTATAGTCCTATAATTTAAATATCAAATTTAGTGAAGCACCCACTTCACATGGAGCACCAACTCTAACTAGCTAAGCACTAACTTAGCTAGGTTTCAACAAGCATCATCTTGCAAGGAGGAATCGACCCCCTAGATGATTCAATACCAACTCATCCACTTGATTTATTTGATCACCTTTAGTAAAATTTTTTTCTTAACCAACTTATGATGAACACCTCTTCAACTCTTCACACTCTTAGCCCTCTCAAACTACCTTCTAGGTCTCTTCGCTTAATTAGGTATCTTCAAGATAAATGAAGTCATATGAGATTGATCCTCATACAAATAACCTCTATAAAATATTCATCATAGATCCTATATACTCATTTTATGGTCTACAATACCTCCTTTTACTTTGAATTATATTATTCTCATTCACTTTCTCTCTCCACACCAATAGGCCTAAAATTGCCTTGTATTTATACAAGTCTCATGTTCATATCCTTCTTAGTCAGGTAAAAACCCTTAAATTATTATATAATCCATGGAATATATATTATGACATCTCATAAACATTAAAAAAATGTGATTTGAGTCCATTTAGGTCTGACATACCTTAATTAGGCCTTATTTCATCTTTATGTCTCATGGAGACGTAATCCCATTAGGTCTACTTTAGGACACATTATACTTTTTCTTTCTTGGAAAACATTAAAAAACCTCACATGGAATTAAAATATCATATTACACTCAAATATACCCCTTATAATCCCATATATTCTCCATAACACTTTTTAGATCCAACCACCACTTGAAGCATGTCATTAGTATTGTTCACAATTGAGCCTATATATACCTAGAAAGTTTGTCTCAAACTAATAAAGATTAAACACCAATTAGATAAAAAAATGTGTAAAAAAATCACATATTCAAAAACCTCATGAGCTTATGGTCATCAAAAACTACATCATATACTTCAAATCAAGGTATACAAGCTCAAACTCTTTTATGTAAAAAACTCACTTTGGATTGCCAACTAGCCTCAAAACAAAGTGATAGAAAATTGAACTTATGATACCTAAAATAGCACACTCAAGGACTTATAATACATGAAAATTATTCTAAAACATACTCAAAATAACCTCAAATAATTATATCAAAATCTATAATGATAATTATTGGTTTTATAGACCAATTTGTTGACCTTCTCTCTCACAAACCCCAGTCAGTTAGTCAAGCCATTTTGGCTTCAACATTTTCACTTATTTCACTGAATACCAAAACTCATAAAAATAATTTATAAGAAATGAAATTCAAAAATAGAAACACCATGTACATTATATTCTTTAACTCAGGGCATAGAGTCTCAAACTCATCACTATAACTTGTTTACTTAGAATTTTTAGTTTACCTTAAAGCATAGTCATGGTGATAATGGCCTTTAACATCTGTATGACCAATTTAAAATATTTATAATTCATTTATATTATCTTATGATATCATTAGGTAACTATTAAATAAATATTTACCATGTTCAATTGGAAATATTGGTCTTGTAGACCAATCTCATAACCTCATTATACATTGACCTCACTAAGATGGATAAGTCAACTCGTAACTTTTTCACTATAAAAACTTATACTAGACGTGACCAGGTCATAAAATTCCTAAAAAACACATCCTTTAACTTTGATTCATCCCTATTTTATTATAACACATTCCTAAACATTTTCTCACTGCTGCTTGAGTTTCTCACTTTTTTCATCATTAGTCTTGTTAGTGACTGGCTAAATTAAATGACTAGTTTATCACACCTGAGGGATATAACCTACTCAAAAACCACCATGGACATAAAAAAAAAGTCTCAACCTTATCTATAAAATTATTTTATCACACATAATGGATATAACCTACTCAAAAACCACCATGAACATAAGACACAAGTCTCAACCTTATCCATCCAATGATTTTCATAATTTTACTTGGTTAGCTCTGACTGCTACAATAAATCTCTGAGGAATAATACCTTTCTTGTAGGCCCCACTCACATACCTAAAAACTAAATCACACTTAGAGGTTCCTAAAAGATTTTAATACAAGATCCAATAGTTTGTCTTGTCATTTAATACCATTATATGCTATTTTGATCAACATATTCATCATTAGGTCATTATTAGGGTTTTAGAGAGGATTAACACTATTTATGGTATTAAAAATTATTCATAATGGACTAAAACTTATTTCCCAAACTAATTCTTTGAGTTATTATCTGATACCCTTACCCATATCCCCTTAATATCTTAGGTTCCAAATCATAGGTTACACTTGCCAATGAATACCTGAAAGTCCTTTTCATGTTGAAAACCCTTCATTCTATGCACTCAAGAGACCTCAAAACCAATTTTCATGATTTTTATTATAAACCATGACCTAAAAATTTGTGAAATTGATTAATAAAACATATCATACCTTTGAAAATACTCACCTATCGATACTTTCCTTAGAGATAGAACCTCATACTCTATTAGGATACCTTATCTCTCTTTGCTCTCTAAACCTTGACCTACAAACCACATTAGGCCTAAAATTTGAACTTCATGCCTATTTAATGTTCTCTCCACCTTACTAAAAAACACACACAAAATCTCAAATTCTCAAACAATTTAAAAAATCCTTCATATGCCTTAATAACAAGTCATGATGCCTTATTAGGCCAAGCAAGGTCTAGAAGTGGTCTAGTTGCATACTAGGTCTATAGGTCTTACCCCTATAGGCTCACCCTAATAATAAAATGAGTGATAAAATTCCTCATATACATGACCAATAAACCTTATATAACCTCTCATGCCTATGTGAATTCATCTTACCAATTCACTATGCTTATACCTTCTCACAAGGTCTCTTTGTGTTATGACTAGTGCCATGACTAAGCTTTTGAAGCACTTGAAACTTGACAACTAACCTTGAAACACTTATAAAATTATCTAAACTTATATTTAATTATTAAATAGTACCAAAAAACCTCTCACAATATTTTTCTTACTTAATTCGCCAAGATTCACTTTGCACACCTTTTCACAGAGTTTAAACTAAGCTTTTTAAGACACCTTATACTCAAGAAATAGTATTCAAACATGATTTACTTAAAATGAACCTTTACATCAACCTTATAATAATAATTAGGTTTCCTTTAAATTATATCTATATATATATATATATATTATTCCTTGAAATTATCTCTTGTCACATGGCTTCCTTGTCATATCAAGCATACAAGCTCATACCTTACAGACCACTCAGCATGCATCTTCACTAAATGCACCTTGACATTAATGACATCAATATTGACATCAAATTATATCAATATTTACATAAATGACAATACTTATTGATAATAATTGCATTGATATGGTACTAGAAAGGTTCAATATGCATGATCATAATCATATGCACACACTATTTCCAATTGATTAGAAACTATTTTTGTGCATAAGCTAGGACAAGCTATAACTATCATATTTATCTCAATAGAATAGGATTAAAATAATGTCATAACAATAGATCCTTCATATACTTGGATGATCAACTAAGGACCTAGAATAATGGTATACCTATAAAAAGGTAATATACACTTAAATGTCAAGATAAAATGGATTCTAAAGCCTAAATCTATGACATGGGGTATATCTCATTAGGAATAATTTATGGATAGTGATTATAATGATGATTATAGAGGTTCAAGTAAAAAATTATGGGAAAGGTGTAAGTAAATTAAATTAAATATAAATGGTTCTAAATAAGGTAAGGCATGATGGTCAACTAAATGGCGGTATGTGTGACTTAAGGTGATAGATGAAAAGCCTAATAAAACATGTATTTATAGAATTTTTTTTGGTATAAGGAAGAGAATAAGCAAGGATACATGCATACATACATAAATAAATAAACCTATGATATCCCTTGTGTTGAGTCACCTTTCCCTTTCTATAATTTATGTGTTCATCTTGTGTGATGACCTTTGGTGTGTCTAGAATTCAAATTTTGGTTCCCTCAATGTGATTTGGGTAAACAATGGTTATTTACGTTTAAGTGGGTTTAAATTTAATTAAAACTTTCACAAATTTATCATATATTTTATATTCCTAAAAAAATAATATTTAAAAGTGAAAATTAGAAAGGGGAATAGGCCTCATAAAAAGTCTATGAGCCCTATCTAGTAGGTTTGATAGTAAGCCTACAACCCTCAGGGTCTTAGCCTATTTGGTGGGCTTAACCCACTAGTTGTAGTTTGTAGGAAGTCATGTAATAGAATTAAATTATTTTTAAGAGGCCCATGATGGTATGTAATAAAATTAATTATTTGTGTGCGTGAGTGGGTTTACCTATGTAAATAAACCCACATGTTGATTTCAAGAAAGTAATTTGAGTGTAAACAAAGTATGGGCTTGTAAAAAAGGTAGTCCTTTTTATGACATGATTATGACCATTGTAAGGAGGGTAATTATATCCATTAATGAGAGTGGGTAGAGTCTAGTAGGAGAGGTTTTTATTTGACCTCCCACTATTGGCTCATTTTAAGGGTTGGATAACCATGGGAAGAGCTTGTTGGGATGAAGTGCTTGGAAGGAAGAGATTTTTAGGGTTTTAGAAACTTGGGACTTTCTTGTTAAATGATGGAAAAATATGTAGGCCTATTATAGTTTTATGTTTATAAAATTTAACTTAATAGTTTATGAATCTACCTCAATCACATTTTGAAAAAGGAAAGAAACTTGTCTTAATTTCTTTCTCTCTCTCTTGGTAAAAATTAATAGAATTATCATAGTGTCAAAAGATAATATCCTTATGCCAAAATATAAAAAATGATGTGTAAAGGAAATATGAATTATCTCCCCTCCCCCATTTCATTTTCATCAAAGTGTATCACATGTACAAATTTGGACTTTTTGTAGTGTTATTTATATATTTATCAAATTCATAAAATTAAGTATATATATGTTTATATACATACAAAAACATATATAAATATGTAATTCTAATTAATAAATGGGAACACCCCCTTAAAATATGTGTGAATATTATATTGGATAAACATGGGTAAATCATATTATATGTATCATGTTTATTTCATATATGTGTGTGTGTGTGTGTGTGTGTGTGTGTGTGTGTGTGTGTGTGTGTGTGTGTGTGTGTGTGTGTGTGTGTGTGTGTGTGTGTGTGTGTGTGTGTGTGTATGTGTGTGTATATATATGTGTATATATATGTATGTATGTATGTATGTATGTATGTATGTGTGTGTATATATATATATATGTATGTATGTATGTATGTATGTATGTATGTATGTATGTATGTATGTATGTATGTATGTATAGAATAAAAATAAAAAACTGTAATAAAAAAATTATTTCAAAGAACCCTAACATACAAAAATAAACAACAATTTGACAAAATGAAGAAAATGATAGAAACAAAATGGAAATTGACAATGTTTTCCTCTTAGAGTAAAGCTAATTGATTCTTTGGTTGAAATGGATAAGTAAATATAGGGAGTATGATAAGTAATATATTAGGTTTCAATGTAATGATTTCATAAGTAGCTTCACTTCGATTAAAATAACTTACGAAAGATATGTGAGTAGATAGGGAATCCTTGATATTTAAAATATGTTACATATTGTAAATGGTTATTTTCAATTATGATAGCTTAGGAAAACTATGGGAATAATCATGCATTATATTACTCTTTGACATTAAATTAATTTAAGTTTAAAATAGCTTGCCATGCATTTAAATGTTGATATCATATCATGATAGTGTAATAGCTAAGGAATTTATGTAGCTAATAGTGTTAAGTAGATAAATCAAATGCTTTTAATATTGAATTGTTTACAATGATTTTAATGTTTATAAAATACCTAAGACATCATAATGGCTATTAAAATATAGAATAATGATAAGTAATTGGCTTGGTTTAAGTCTAAATTTCTTTCCATATGTTATTATTTTGGAATCAAATAACATAGGAAAAATTAGATTGAATAGATAGTAATTTGTTGCTTCAAGATTGATTTGTATTTAATATGTTGCTTGACTATCTTAGTGAGACTAGATGTATTAATAAGTACTTGTTTACCATAATTAAGGACATGGTTAATATTTTTCAATTAGATTTAATAACTTAAGAAAATATATAGGCTAAAATAATTAGGAATTAAATATTTGTTTGTCATAGAGAACAAGTTTTACTACTTCTCTACCCTTTTCAAACCTATGAAAACCCTTTTGGAAATCAAACAAAAATAATTATCAGAAAGTAAAAAAGTTTAAACTTAAATTTTTAATGATTTTTAAATGGCTAAGATTTTCTATATTTTTGGTTAAGTAAATTTGTTCCCTTTAACTTCAAACAAAATCAACTAGTTTTCAAAACCATTTTTATAAGTGGTATTCTAGTACCATTTTGACTTTTAAAGTCAATTTACAATTGGTGTAAATTAAATTATTAAAATGAGAGTTATCTTAATTAAAGACTTGAGCCCAATTATTTTAGGATGAGAAATTCACAAATAATAATTATAAATTATAAATTATCAAATATTAAAGTCACAATATATTTATAATAGTTTATAATTATCATAATAATAATCAAATAAATTAATTCAAAATTTTTATTTTTAGTGAAATAATTTTGAAACCCATTTTTTAAAGAATTTTGTAGAGTAATTTATATCTTGCTAAATTTAGTTCAAAGTTCTTCATAAAAATGTTAGTTTATTATGAATTAAATATTCCAGTGCCTAAAACATGTTACTTATAGCTTATAAAATATGTCATAATACTTAGGAAAAAAATTCTCCTTCTTGTGAATTAATACCATTGGTAATTCTGTACCCAATTATCATTATAGAAATTGGTGTGTTTTGTATCATTTAGAAGTTTCTTTTATTGTGGTGTTTGTTAAATTTCCTCATTTCCATATATAAATTGATTTATGACTATAGTACATTCTTCCATCCTAAGTTATATATTTATTTCCTTATTTTGAGTTTGGGAATTAAACACATTTTATCTATTTAAGGATTTCGTTTCCCCATGATTAAGTTTAGGAAAGGTGTTTTATTAGTAGTAGAGTGTGATCTTTATTTAATTATTTCTAAAAATTAAAAATTATAAACATTTTAGATGCCTTTTTTAATTATTTGTAGTGCTTGATTGTACTTGGACTAACTAGTGGTCTGGTGTTACCCATAAGGATAACTACATTATCTTAGTGGTGTGATTGAATGACAAAGGTCAAATGGTTTCACATTTGGACTAACACTTGTTTTGGTAATTGGTGAACTAAAACCAGATTTGATTCTTATAATGAAGACGATAATCACATATATATAGGTAGCTCAAGGAGTAGGCATAGGCATAGAGAAATAATGCTTAGGATGCTCTCCTAAAGTGGACATTATTAACTAACTTATAGAATTCTCTTGTAACTCAAGCATTAATAATTAACCCTTAGGGAATAAATTTTAGGGTGTATTTGCTCTTTTTTTTTAATCTTTATGATTTTTAATTTCATAGTATTTCTTTTTAAATATATTTTGTGATTATAGTTAGTTTTTGGGTAGTGACCCTTATTGTATCCCTAGTAAGTAAGTTTGTGTTGTTTTGTCATGATTTTGGTCATAGATAGAAAACACTCTTGAAAGACATATTTTTTCAAATAAGTGTAAGGTAAGGATTTATGAAACTTACAATATTGTTATATCAAAATAAAATGGGTTCCCTTGTAATTAATTTTTATCCTCTTTTGTGCTCCTTCACAAAATTTATTTTTTGGTAAGCAAATGCACCTCATGTTGTGTAGTTATTTTGTGATCAACAATTATTGAGTGTGTGGTTTCTTATTGAGTTTTATGATTAAATATTATAGAATATTATTTGTGTTGAATTAGTCTATTCTTCATTAGTTTAGAGTGGCAACCCCCTTTGTTGATTATGTCACAAAGGAGACCCAATGTAATTTCAAGGAAAACTACATATGACCCTAATTTTAAAGAATAGATATGTAGGTTGTTTAAGTTATGGGGGCATAGAGTCTAGGTCATATCTTATATTATGGGTTTCATGTCATTTTCCATCACATTATTCTTAGACATTATTTTTTATTAACTTTATGTATAATAATAATAATTAAATAAAATTTTGGATTAATATTTATGTATTATTATTCATCCCTATCTACTAAGACTAATTTTCATTGACATTAACTACCTCGAGAGGAATATTATGTTTAAAATTTTCCTTATTTGTGTTCCTTTGGAATAAATTATTTTGTAATAAATATCATAGGTACATCTTTCTTGAAAAATCCTTGGGGTAGTAACCCTCTTAAAAGTAATTTTTGTCTAAGATAGATATTGTATTAGCTTTCATTTATGTTTATTTACATTAGATTACCTTGAAGTCACCTTCATAGACTAAATAAATAAATAGAATATAATAAAAATAGACCACATTTTTAGGAACTTATATAGTCCCTCTCACTTAATAAGGAATTTATTTTAATAATTATAGAAACCAATGATGAACTTTACTCTCACCTAAACATGTTTTTTTGTTTTCTTGAGAAGCCTTAGGGTAACAAGTAAAATGAAATTAATTAAATCATTGAATAATTTCATGTGTCATACTCTTTTTGTAAAATTGAAATAATGAAAACAAAAGTTAAACAATTAAACATCATTCATTTGACTAAACAACAAAAAAATATCACATTTTATTTGGATTTTAGGCCAAACAAAATTGGAAATGAAATTTTGGTACCAAAGCATGGGTTTAGCACTATTAACTTTGGGAAATCAGTATGATTGGTTCAATTACCTTCCATATTAGGCATAAATCATGAAGTGTACTTCTATTTTGGTCAAAATGATTTCAAGAGACTTTTTCTATACATAGATACTATTTGTGAGGGATGTTATCTTTGTTTTATTTAATTTCATTGTATTTAAGATTCATGATTGGGTAGATATATAAAACATGTATACTTTTTTGGGATACTCTTGAGGCATTAAGGTGCTACATGTGGGATGAAAACTTATTTTAATTCATTCAAAAACAATAGTGATATATTTGGTAGTAGTATTATAGATGATGAAATATGTACATTTATTGTCACCAATGAGATTACTTTAATCGTTTTGTATTACTAGTGGAATTGTGTTATTATATTGTGATGTGTTTGTACTCCCTTAGACCCATTATTATGAACCAATGTGAATAAAAGTATATTGAGTTGAATTATATGTTTCCTTAACCTTGGTAGCAATCCATATGTGTTTATAATTGAAATTTATCACTTTAACCCAAGCATCATTTTGTATATGTATTAAACCTCTTAATCAACTCATCCTCTTTAAACAAAAAAACATTTTTATGTGCAAATATGATAATTATGTTATTGAGATATATTTTAATTTTTTGAATTTAAATGTTCTTTTGATGTACCTTATGCATAAACCACATGTGTGTTAATTTTTTTGTAAATTAAAATTCATTCATGTAAACATATAACACTTAAGTGAAGTTTTTATTATTTAGTGTTGTGTTATGTTGTATAACCCTTAATAATTTCTCTAGTGATTGAGCACTAATGAAATCATGAGATTGAGGGGGTGTAGATATTTATTCATACTAGTTTGAACTAAGTTATGGGATAGGAAGTAGAGCTTCTCATTTGCTAAAAAGTCACTTTTCCCCTTTGCATGAAGTAGTCACCTGAATCTTCAGGTGTGTGCACGATGAGTGCCTTAAGGACCATGGGTTATTTATGAATAAAGGTCACTTATGAACAAGGTGTCTCTTCACTCATACCTTTGTGGTTGTAAACATAATAACCTTCATGATTTATACTTGATACAACCTTGTAGACCTTTTGGGAGACATATAGAGATTGATGTTTTTATCTTACCTCACAGGAGGTGATCAAGGCTTATATTTGTTCCTTATCCCCTTAGGTGGATTTCTTAGCCACATAGTGTCATAATTTAAACTTTTACAAAAAAAATTATGTCAAATTTTATTTTTAATTTTTTTATCAATTTGATTTTATTTTAAAACCATCACATTTTTTTCTTATCTTTGATTTAAGTTTTGTTAAAGAATTTATTTTATGATTATTGAGTTGATTCTATTGAAATTAAAAAATTTATGGCCTATTTATGGCTCTCTTTTGTGGCCACTTGTCTCTTGACCAAATTACATTATTGATTTAATTTATTTTGAAATTTTATTTATTTAACTAAATGTTGGTTCCATATATGTTTGTAATGTGCACATTGTTCACCTTGTGCAGGTATGGAGGAGAAGAAGTAGCTTGGAAAATAGCTAAAATGTGTGAAAGATAAACTCGTGAGACAAGTCTTGAATCCATCCTCCTACCCAATAAATTCATTGGTTACATGATAATATCTTGTTATTAGAATTTATCTATATAATTTTCACTTTAGAGCATAATTGTTTCTCTTCTATTTCAACAAATGATATTTTTCTATTCAAATAACACTTGATTTTTCATTGTACACTTTTTATATGGGATGGTGCTTAGATTTGTTCAATATTATTTACAAAATAATTTTACTTATGCTACACATGTTACTTATCAAAATTATTTGGAAACATAAATTCTTGGCATTTCAATTGATTTGAGATAGATTTTGGATGGAAATATCACACTTAGAACTACCTGATAAAATAAATACCAACTAATTGAATAAAAACCAAGGGATAAACATTATATTATAATTTAAAAGATAATTCAAATACATAATAATGAAAATAATGTCCAAATTTGAGAATCTTAAACCTTATATTATAAGAGAAAACCTTGTTTAAGTTACTTAAAATGAAAATTATTATATGACGTGTGAAACCTTGTATGAAAAAAATCAAATTAATTTTAACTTTTAAAATTAAATAAAAGTAATTAAAATTATCAACAATACTATGTGATTTAAAAACAAAAAAAATGTCTGTTGTTATCATAATTAGGTCTGCTTAAGTTGTAGCTTAGTGTATCCTTTGAAAGTGTGTTTGAGTTTCAACACTTATGTTTTTATGGTGAATTGAGGATGATGATTCTATAATATGGTTATAATATAATACCCCTCATTTTGAGTCACCTTTTTCTCTCCATTATGGTGTGCTTTTATTTCATGGTGACTTTTGATGTGTGTAGAATTCAAATTTTGGTTTTATCCATATACTGCAGGTAAACAATGATTACTTAAGTTTAAGTGCATTAAAATTTAATTTAAACTTTCACATATTTATTATATAAATTAAAACTGGCCATATTCCTCATATAAATGCTATTATCTCTATCTAGTAGACTTAGAAGTAAGACTACAACCTTTAGAGTCATAGCCTAGCTGGTAGGCTTAACCCACTAGTTTGAGTGTGTAGGAAGAGTGTAAGAGAATTAAATTTTTATTAATAAACCCATGTCATCATATAAGAAAAATATTTATTTATGTAAATAATTTTCTTTTAATAAATTATTTTGATTGGAAGGAAAGTATGGGCTTGTAATAAATATATGGGTCCTTTTATGACATGATTATGGCCCTTGTAAGGAGGGTACTCCCTCCATTAATGAGATTAGGTAGAGTCTAGTGGGAAATATTTATATTTAACCTCCCATAATTATCTCATTTTTTGGGTTGGATAACCATGAAAAGAGATTGTTGGGTGGAGGTGCTTGGATGGAGGAGATTGGGAGGAGTTTTTTGGGGTTCTAGAATCTTGGGATTTGCTTGTCAAATGGTGGAGAAATAGGTATACCTCTTATAATTATATGTTTATAAAAGTTAAATTAGTATCATATAAATCTCCTTCATTCATGTTTTGAAATAAAAACCAAAAGAAACTTATCTTAATTGCTTTCTCTCTCTCTTATCTCTCTTGGTAAAAATTAGTGGAATTAGCATAGTGTCAAAAGATAATCATATTATGTTAAACTATGAATAATGGTGTGAAATGGTGATAAGAGCTCTCTCTCTTTCTCTAAATTCATTTTTTGAAAAGTGTATCATAGTACAAATTTAGAATGTTTCCAGTGTTATTTATATATTTATCGAATTCATGAAATTAAGTATGTATGTGTTCACACACACACACACACACGCACACGCACGCATGCACGCATGCACGCACGCACGCACGCACGCACGCACGCACGCACGCACGCACGCACGCACGCACGCACACACACACACACACACACACACACACACACACACACACACACACACACACACACACACACACACACACACACACACACACACACACACACACACACACACACACACACACACACACACACAAAAGGGAAAACCCCCTAAAAATACATGTGTGATTATTATAGTGGATAAACATGCATAAATCATATTATACATACCAATTTTATTGTGTGCATGCATGTAATAATAAAAATAATAAATAAAATGAATTTAATTTAACTCAATTATTGTATTGTTCTATTAAAATGTGTATAAAATTGAAGTTTAGTTGAGGGCCCCAACTAACACCTACAATTATAACATGTTGGTTGAGGGGGGCTTGGCTGACACCTACTTGGGATAAGCCAACCAAAGATGCAGGACATGCCAGGGGTAGTCACCCCTGGTTACGTCCCCCTTAAGGGACTTGCATATTTGATGTGGGGTGATATCCCCCAACCCCATGTAATGTGTTTTATTTTTATTTTTATTGATTTTTTTAATAAAAAAATATTAAGATTTTCAAATAAATATATGAAATAAGTAAATGTGCTTTTAAATATTTAAATCTATTTTAAACAAACCTATGCATATATTTATACATACAATATAAATATACTTTTATAACTAAATAAACCTCTAAGTATATTCCTCAAAAAAAATTTAAAGCATATATTTATGCATATAATATGAATATATTTTTATAATAATAATAATAATAATAATAATAATAATAATAATAATAATAATAAAAATAAATAGAGTATATATTTATAGTTGACTCAAAGAACCCTAACTTATAAAAATAAACTACAATTTGATAAAATGAATAAAATGATAGAAACAACACAGAAGTTGATTGTGTTTCCCCCTTTGAGTAAATCTAATTGATCATTTAGTTGTAATGGGTTAGTAAATATAGGAAGTATGTTAAATAATATAGAGGTTCAAATATCTTGATTTCATGAGTAACTTCATTTTGATTAAAATAGCTTAAGAAAACTTTAAATATATAACAAATCCTTGCAATTCAAAATATGTTACATTTGTAAATGGTTGTTTTCAATTATGATAGCTTAGGAAAGATATGTGAATATTAATGTATTATATTTCTCTTGTACATTCAATTCATTTATTTTTTCAATAGCTTTCCATGCATTCAAATATTGATAGCATATCATAACATTGCAATAGCTAAAGAAGCTATGTAGTTAATAATGTTAATTGATAATAATAATGATAAGTAGCTAGTTTGGTTTAAATTCAAATTTATTTCCATATTATATTATTTTGGAATCAAATAACTTAGATAAAATTAGATTGAGAAAATAGTAATTTTTTGCTTCAAGATTGATTCATATTTAATGTGTTTCTCAACTAGCTCAAGGAGACTAGATGTATCAATAATGACTTATTTACCTTAATTAAGGACATGGTTAATATGTTTTTATGAGATTTAATAACTTATAAAAATATATATAGGCCAAAATAATTGTGAAGTAAATATCATTCTTACATAGCGAACAAGTTTTATTACTTCTTTGCCCTTTTGAACCTCATGAAAACTATTTTGGAAATCAAATAAAAAGGATTATAAAAAATTGAAAACATTAAAAATTAAATTATTAATTATTTTAAATTTTTTAATAATTGACAAAATTTTATTCTGATAAATTTATTCCCTTTAACTTCATAGAAAATCAACGGGTTTTCAAAACCATTTTTACATGTGGTATTCTAGTACCATTTTGGATCTTAAAGTCAATTTGGAATTAGTTTAAAATGATATTTATCTCAATAAAATACCTAAACCTTATTATTTTATGATTTTAAATTTTAAAACAAAAACTAAATAATTTTTAACCCCTTAATCAATGGTCCTTTGTGGCCAATTCTACAGATAATTTACAATAGCAAATTTTCACTACTAGTTTTTGTTTCCAAAGTTAATCAATGAAAATAAAATCCCAAAAACTTAAAATTATGAAATATTCAAGTCATGACATATTTATAATATATTAAAATTATCAAATAAATTTAATTCATATTTTTTATATTTTTAGTCAAGCAATTTTGAAACCCATTTTGTGAAGAATTTTGTAAAGCAATTTCTAACCTGTTAGATTTGATTCATAATGCTTATTAAAAATGTTAGTTTATTCCAAATAAATTATTTAAATTCATAAAACATGTTACTTATATATTATAAAACACATCCTAATACTTAGAAAAAAATATCTCCTTGTGAATTGATACTGGGGGTACTTTTGTGTGATTGTCAGCTTATAAATTGGGGTGGTTTGTATCAGTTAGGAGTGTCCTTTATTTTAGTGTTTGTTAAATTTCCTCATTTTAATATATAAACTAATTTATGACTATATTAAACTCTTCTATACTAATGTATATACTTATTTCCTTAGTTTGAGTTTGGACCTTAAACACATTTTAATATATAAACTAATTTATGACTATATTAAACTCTTCTATACTAATGTATATACTTATTTCCTTAGTTTGAGTTTGGACCTTAAACACATTTTATTTATTTAAGGCTTTAGTTTCCCTATGATTAGGTTTATGGAAGGTTTTATATTACCATTAGAGTATGCTCTTATTTTAATTATTACTATAAATTTATAATTATAAAAATTTTGGGTGCCTTTTTTAATTATTATTACTGTCTGACTATGTGTGGTCTAGTTAGTGGTCATGTTGTTACATGCAAGGGTAACTACATTAGCTTAGTCATGTGATTAAATGATGAAGTCCATTTTCTTTCATATTTGAAATAACACTAATTTTGGTAATATATGAACTAAAAATATCCCTAATTTTGAGTATAAATGTGATCATCATTGATCTATGTACATTTTGATCTTTGGACATGGTCATAGATAACTAACCCTTAGGATGTTCCTCTATAGTAGGCATTATTAACTAACTTATAAAATGTTCTTATATCTCAGGAATTAATAAAAAACCCTTAGGGTTCTTATATTTAGTAAAAATTTTAGGGTCTTATTCCTTTCATTTTTATATCCTTATAGTTTTTAATTTCATAGTATGATTTTTTTCATGGTTTTTGTGACTATAATTAGTTTTTGGGTAGCGACCCTCATTGTATCCCTAGTAAGTGAGCTTATGTTTTTCCATATTAACTTTGGTTATCAATAAAAATCACTCTTAAGAGATATATATTTACTCAATATTTTAAGGAAACATGGATTACTTTGTCATTACTTTTGATCCTTGTTTTTGCTCTTGTGTAACAATGATTTTGGGGAAGCATAGACACCTTATGTTTTATACTTATTTTACGATAAGTAATTGTTAAATGTGTTGTTTTTATTTGAGTTTGAAATTTATAGATTATATAATATTGTTTTTATTGTTTTATTTTATTAATTATTGTTTTAGAGTGTCAAACCCCTTCAATGATGACATATTATGGAGACCCGTCATAATTTCAAAGAGAACTACATCTGACCTTGATTTTTAGGAACAGATATGTAGGTTGGACAAGTTATTGGGGCATTAGGTATATGTCATAGGATACATTATGGGTGTCCTATTTTCATCCCTCATGTTAGTATTATATTTTTTTTTGGGATTAATTTTATGTATAATAATAATCAATATATGTTGATTATTGTTAATCCCTATAAATAAAGATTGATTTACTTTGATGTTAGTTA
Source organism: Torreya grandis (assembly GCA_037957365.1). Taxonomy (NCBI): domain Eukaryota; kingdom Viridiplantae; phylum Streptophyta; class Pinopsida; order Cupressales; family Taxaceae; genus Torreya; species Torreya grandis. Next base: position 4,435,839 of record JARHVA010000467.1, on the reverse strand, counting down.
TCTTAAAATAAATATCATATCAAAAAATTTCCTTGTTTGTGTGTCATTGGAATCAAATATTATGTAATAATTATTTTAGAGGATTCTCCCTTGAAAAATCCTTAGGGTTGTAACCCTCTTAAAAGTAATTATTTTCTAAGATAGCTATTGTATTATTTTGCATTTGCATTTATTAACATTGTATGACCTTTAGGTCACCTTAGTAAACTAAATAAATAAAGATAATATAATCATAATAGACCTTATTTTTAGGACCTTATATTTTCCCTCTCACTTAATACAATTATTAAGTTAATAATTACATAAACCACTAACAAACTTAACTCTCACCTAAAATTTTTGTTTTTTGTTGTGCTGAGAAGCCTTGGGGTAATAAGTAAAATGATATAGTTGGAAGATGTCAACTAACATAGTAGAGTATTGATCAGGCTAAAACAATATAAATAATATAAGATAGAATCATAATTATATCAATTTGGTTGATATAGTATAGGGAAGATAAGCATGAAAGAGACTATATCAAATTGGATGATAAAGTAGGATATAGGGAAACTAGAAAATATAGATGGAAAGTAGATAGAGAGATTAGAAGGAAAGAGAATAAAAGTAAATCATAATGATAGTAAAGATGGTATGACATAATAGTGTGAAAACATATCTCATAAAGTAGTATGAACTGATCTCACCTTATTCTCAGTGTACCCTTTAAGGCATGCACTCAGGGAGTTGATGTGTTGATGAGCCATTACAAGAGAAAAATTAGTTAAGTAATTAAGTTAAAATATCCAATGTATACATATTCCTTACCCAAATATCATCACATGTCATTATAGTGTAACATGGGATGGTGCTTTGAAATAGAAACATAGTAACACAAAATATCATAACTAAAAAAAATGCTAAAATAGTTGAAACTAAATAAAATTTTAAAATGTGTACCTTCACTACCTTTATGATTGTATATGTGATGTTATGAGTGTTGTAGTTGATAGAAGGTGACCATTGATAATAACTAAAGGTAGACATGAAAATATGAGAAAAACATATTTTTTTTACAAAATAAATCTATTAGAACCTAACAATTCTCTAACTTGCTAGGACCCTATGTCTTATTTCAATCCACTACATATAAAAATAAAAAGAATTTGACATTAGATCTCACATGTATATTAAAATATCTATCATACAAATCTCTAGTACCTAGCTTGTATATCTCTAGCTCTAGAGCTTAAAAAGTTATAACATAACTTATATAATTTTTTCATACCTACTATAGCCCCATTAACTCTCTTTCATAAAACATTTCCATTGTCATGGATTTGAGCTAGTGTAAATCCTCTCCATCTCCCATGATAGACTACCATAACTTGTCAATATGATCTCTGTGTATAACCATATATGATCTAAGTCATCTATGGATATGATTATGGATCTACATACCTCTAAGGAATAACCACTGCATGTAAACCTCGCCCATATCCTCCTCATTCTACTCATTTCCACTGTCATTATCACCTAGCTATCACATGTTGATGGGGTCTCTGTACTAATATTAATTGAGCTAGAAAATCTCTTCCTCCTATCCCATATGGCTCTAAAACACACCACACCTTATATGATGAGACAACTAAAGGTGCCATCAGGTGTGATAATCCAAACTACCTAGGTACACATTCACACAAATGTGGTTTGACCCACTAGGATTAGTGCCCTAAGATCCTACCCTAGGTCCTCACATACATTGTGATTGTCCAATATGGCCAAGTATCTATTGTGCCCCTATATGGAACCCAACTATATGATGTATCCTAATACTATCCAAAGATGGCACATGATTAATATCATGCATGACATGATCTTTCACCCATATCCTAACCCTAGGGAGATAATCATAATCACATGAGGTAAACCCATAGGTTTGTACATGGGGAACCTCTCATATATCAAATAATTAAAAAGAATCATAAGACCTATAATCAGTTATCCCCAATTTAGTACACTATAAAACTCATGTACGAGTTGCACCCATACCATAGCTCCTATATCATACAAAGTGATCTACTTTAGTGTGTATTTACATATAGTTTTAATTTACATAAGCATGATCCCATATGACTGATGACATAGAATGCATGTAGTTATATGCCTAATAATGGCCTTATAGATATCTATAATGTTTGACACATATACCTCAAAAATCCTTACAATGAGTTTAAGCTCATCATAATGATTATATTTAATAAATCATTAGGATAACTCTCATATCTCATCCACCATGTGACATATTATATACCATTAGAGTGCCAATAATAGGTATCCATGGTATGGCATGGACATCCTCTAAGATGATCTCAACCTCTATGGTATCCCCATCCACCACCCATTTAAAGGTGTTTATGATCTTCTCCCATTGCCCCAAAAAACATGTATATGAGCTCTATGCTAAGAGGAACCCAACATATTTACATAATCCCACAAAATTTAAGAGTAAAAAATTGTACTTTATCTATGATTGATAGCCTCTCTATGAGATTTGGTAGCTAACTAGAATTGATGCTCCTCTATAATTGCATCCACCATTATAAAATATCAAATAATAAAACCCAATCAGATTTTGATCCAAAAATATAAAATAAAATTAAAAACCTAACCAAAACAACACTTAAAATCCAAATAGTACCTACTTTCTTCTATATTGGCTATTTTCTTTTTTTTTATTTCACCTACCACCTACAGTTTATGATCTACCTACAGGAGATGTAGTGGCAACATGGTAGGTGTTTTCCATGGAGAAATATTCATGTTGATGAACTTTTATAAAATATTTTTATTAATAGTTTTGGTAGTAGGAATCTAAAATTGTGTTTAAGGATTTGGTAATTTGAGATACCATGGATTAGGATTGGATACATATTTTTAACAAAAACTATAAATAATAATCTTTAGGCATTGGTTACCCAAAGAATAAATTTCACTCATGCAGTGTGTCAAAGGATGACTTAGGAGTATATTGTAAGAATGTAGAAGATAAAAAACCATAAGTTTGGTGCAAACATTTTTAGGTCTTCTAACGAGAGAAATATAAATGTAACCAAGAGACTTTTATTTTAAAACAAATCCATTATAAGAATTTCTAGTTTTCTTTACATATTTTGTGGTATACCCTATTTATTTAACTAACCATAAGGATGTGTCATCAATGGACAAATATCATCCACCAAGACTTTCCTTATTTGATCATCATTGATCATGACACGAATAAAAATATGTGGGCTCATGGATTTAAATAGAATTTCATCATTGATCATATCACCCTTGATAAACTTGATATAAAGTTTACTAGTTAATTGAGGATTGGATATGGTTTCAATGATATGGATTTATATAGGTTGTGAAACTTCAAGAGGTAGAATCAATGTTTTAGTTTCATTTGTTTAAATTATTTATTCAATGTCTTTAAATTGTTGCATGACAAGTTCCATTAGATTAATTTTTCAAATTATAGTGTTAAGTTCTACTAAAAAATTCCATTGAGTTGATTTTTTGTAAGATTCATAACAATAATTTGATGGATAATTTGGATTTGGTTTGGAAGATTTTGTAATTATACGAGGTTGATCATTATATTAAAGACCCATTAGTGTATTAAAGGTTGTTATATGTTTAAGAAGTATTTATTCTTGATAATTCTTCTTAGGTTTGGTAATAAGATATTTATGAGTAAAATTATGGTGGTACCTAACCTTTTCCACTTTAACATATTGATATTGTATGTATTATCAGTCACAATTGGCATTAAGAAACCTAAATTTTTATTCATAGGTGTGGTATTGGGATTAAAATATTCTTGAAGTTTTTGATATTGTAGATGTCAATATTGATTAAAGTAATGTGATTGATTAGAGTGATGTGATCATTTAGTTTAAATTTTATAAAATTTAATATATTACATATTAACTCTCTTTACCCATAGCTTCATGGTTAAATTTTTCACCTAACATGATTTCATAAGTAAGTTTCTTAATTTCATAAAAATATTCATGAGACCGACCAACAATAGAATGAAACCAATAAAACTTGTTAGCATTGTACCATAGTTTAGAAGGCTTATATTGGACAAAATTAAAAGACCTATAAGGTGACATGATTTTCTTGAGCTTTTTGATATTCAAAGGATGGCAGGTAGTGTTAGAATTATTTTAATTTTTTGGAAGAGATACTCCTAACTTAAGTTGGGGAGGTTTATTTTGTGAAGTGTTTACATTGATTTCATTAGTTGATGTTTATAAATATTCTATAATAGATTTTTTATAAGGGTAAAATTGGTTCATGAGGCAACGTTGTCTTTTAACTTGATCAGAGGCTTCTTAAAATGTCTTAAGAAAGGACCTTAAGTTGTATTAAAGTGGGGGTTTTAAAGATGTGGTTAAAAGTTTAAAATATTTTCTTCTCTAATGTCGTGATATGATTTATGGACCAAATAATTCCACCATTTAATGAAATAATGGGAAGATTATTTAGGTAATAAATTGGTATTGACGAAGACACTAAGGTTAATTTTGGGAATATCATGACATTGGAATTATTTAGTTATATCATTGACTAAGTCTTATATATTTATAATTTAATGGGTAATAAGTTTATTATTCCATTATAATGCATCACCAACTAGAGTTTTGAAGAAAATATTCATAGTTGTATAATTTTTGGTTTAAATCCATTCTTTGTAGAGGTTTCCAAATGATCCAATGCAAAAGGTAGGATTGGTAGTATGATCATATGTTATGTTTGGATAATCACCTCCAATGTTCATTGAAACAACATAGGGAGCTAGAGGTTTGTTTTAGAGAATTTGAATCATTTTTTTGTGATCAAGAAGCTATAAAATAATATAATGGTTAGCATTCATAAGAGAAGGAAGTGTAGAATGTTTATTGGGTTAACTCCAGATAACTTATTGAGGTTGATTAGCAATTAAAAAAGGTAGTTTTTCATTTGTATATTTATAAGGGTATTGGTACCTTCCATAAGGACCATTTGGTCTATCACCTTAGTAAGGATGTGTTCACTATAAATAAGATGATTCTATGTATGAATATTGGGAGCATTGTTGACAAGAGGAGGATTATTAAGATATATTTATGGCATTGGTATTAAGATAAGGAATATAATTGGAATCACTAAGTATTAATGTAGATTTTTTAAGGTTCATAAGGATTCCATACTTATTTATAGTATAGCTATTTTTTGTCAAGATATTTGATATTTCGGTTAATATTTTTTGGAACACTATCGGAAGATATAAAAACCATGTTGCATTAGAAACATAAAGTTTGACATTGAGGAAAATAACACCATGAGGAGTTTCCTTCAATGGTGGTCATGGGAGGGATAAAATATTTTATCATATAGAATCAAAATGGGTTGAGGCTTACTAAAAAAACCCAAAGTAGAGACATCATTATGAGTATATGGTTAGAAAATTGTGAATGTGACCCAACACAATGGTGGGTTAGGATTCATATTTATTTCACCAAAATATATGTAGGGAATATATGGTTAGCAATATAAATATCCTATAATTAGTGAAAAAGGATAATACCATACTAGATCTATCATACATACAAATATCTTACATCACAAATTAGTTTAGGGCTATAATAAAAAAAAATGTAAAAAATGGGGATCAAGGATACAATTAGGAAGCTTATGAAAGGAAATAATGATCAAAGATAACCTATATACAACATGTAAAAGAGATAAACTAAAGAGATATAAATTCCATTAATATCAATAAGTTTTCCATGATGTAAAATATTTGAAAAATAGATTTTAGGAATCATCATGTGAGAAATTACAATGTTTGATGTTTCAAGTACCACATGTGTACTCATCATTAGGGAAATAATGAGAAGATATGAATGTTAATCCAAGGATCAAAGCAACCGTCCCCACCATAAATAAATAATGTTTAACACTAAAACACAATAAAAAGTGTTATCCACCACAAAAAATATAAAAGGAAAAAATACAAAAAAAATTAAATTCACTTTTATTTAATATGGTTTAAGATCAGTTTCCATGAGCTACCAATGCCCAATCCATTATCTCTATTGAGGTTATTTGGTATTTTTTCAATTTTGATAGTTTATCTAATTTTTTGGTTCCAAAATTTATCTTATTTTAAAATCAATTTAGCTTCATTAATGTTAATGTGGTGTTTATAATTTATGGAATGTTTTGCTAAGGTAGAGGAATCAATACGATATCTATTGATGTCACTAGCATGCTCTTTTATCCTAGTCTTAAGGGATCGACTAGTTTCACCAATATACAACTTACTAGATGAATAAGGAAAGACATAAACACATGTTTTATTATTTGGATTAATTATATATTTAGAATGATAGAGAGAGGTATGAAGAGTGATGAGTGGTTTAAAAGTAGTTTGAATCCTTGCTTTTTTGACAATTCTAGAAACTTTCTCTAAAATTCCTTTAATAAAAGGTATGGTAATTATTTGAGTATTATAGTTCTCATCCTTTCAACCCTATGAAAATACTTATTAAATTCCCACTTATTATAACCATTGGTATAAATAACCTTAGTGAGGTGTTCTTTCTCTTGCATAAGGTGTTCTAGATTAGATATTTTGATAGCCCTTTTTGCTAACAAATCTAGAACCATAGATTTTTGGTGACGGAGATGATGGGAATAAAATTTAATATATAAATTATTATGAGTTTATTTTGTGTAAATCTCATGGTAAATGGAACCATATTATTTCTTAGAGATCATGACATCCAAGTAAGGGATTTTATCATTCACTTATTTCTCCATGGTGAATTATATATCTTCATTCTTATCATTTAAATGTTTTAAAAACTTTTTTAGCTCTTCTTTACCATGAAACCATTTAGAATTAGTATCATCCATAAATCTATTCCACCAACCTATTTTTTAAGGATAATATTCTAAGGCTTCTTTCTCAAAACTTTCCATAAAAAATTAGCCACTATTGGTGATAATGGTGATCCCATGGCAACTCCATTCATTTATTCATATATATCACCCTTGAAAGTGAAGAATGTCGAGCATAAATATAATTCAACAAAATCATCAGTTTGGGAATTGGTGATATCATGGATGAAATAAATAGCTATATCAAGGGGAATTTTTGTAAAAAAGGGAAACCACATCAAAACTCACCATAATATTTCCTTCACTAACCATATATATTTTTATTTTGAACATAAAATGTTCAAAATTTTAATGTAATATGATGTGTTACCAACAATAGGCTTAATTTTCACTAATAAATGTTTATCAAGAGGGCAAGTGAGGGATTTTTTGGTATTGACAATTGGTCTAATGGGGATTCAATTCTTGTGGATTTTTGGAGCTCCATAAATTCTAGGGAGGATGGGATCTTTAGGGAGGAGCTTCAGTTTATCTCTATCTTTTAATATGAACTTTTATAGGTTTTGAAACTTTTTTAATGATTTTATTTAGAGGGTTTTAACCCAAATTGTTATAACTTCCACTAGTGTTTAAATGATCTATCATCTTAGCATCATAATCACTTATGTCTAAGATTATACTAGTATTCCCCTTGCCAGATTTTAAAATGATAACGTCCTTATTAAACCTCAAATCCCACAAAGCTCTTTATTAATTTTTAGTGATATTCCTCTTGGATGGTAAAGCATTTAGTAACATGAGGGAGTATTCATCCCTTAATTATTTGACCAGTTCAAAATTTAAATTATTAACACCAAACTCAACATTTATAATGATTTATTCAAAAGCAATTTTTGAAGGAGCTATGGCAAAACCCAAACCTTTACTCAAGAGTGAAATTGATGGAGGATCTAAGTGAACATTGGAAAAATTCAACACATTGTCTATTATTAATGTATTTATATTTTTTTTGAAACATCATTGTATGTAGATTCCAAACTAACAACCTCAATAGTCCTTCTCGATCAAAGATTGTAATGATAAGAAATATTCATATTGTGATGTAAATAACCCATAAAGATGTCATTATTAATAAATTTTTAATGATATTAACATCAGATATACACCCATAATTATTTATATTATCAATAATATCTAGTTCATTATTTCCACTAATGATGGATGAGGTAAGAGGGATAACTAAATTCATATCCCCTATAACAAAACTGCTCTCCATCCTATCCATACTGCTTAGCATAGAATTAAATGAAAACATGAGATTAGCACATTTATTTATATCCTCTAAATTAGAGTAACTATTGAAATTGAAAAAATACTATGTAACCTCAATAGATATAATGCACTGGGCATTGGTAGCTCATGGAAAATGATCTTAAACCATATTAAAGAAAGGTGAATTTAATTTTTTTATCTTTTGTCCTTTTATCTTTTTTGTGGTGGTCAACCATTATCCTTTTATTTTAGTGTTGAAAATTATTTTTTTATGGTGGGGTGGGATTATTTTATCCTTAGTTTGACATTCATATCTTCTCTTTCTTTCCCTAATGATGAATACATATATGATACTCAGAACATTAGACATTATAATTTCTCAGATGATGATTCTTGTATTCTATTTTTCAAATATTTTACATCATGGAAAATTTATTGATATTATTAAATCCATTTATGTGAGGGTTACTTTTAAAGATCCAATTATATTTAAGAAGTAGAAGATTATTTTTTTAAAGGATTTAGTAGCTTTGGATTTTCTTACGGATTGTAGAGATTTCAAAGTCATTCCTACTTTTACAAAAATTTCACATCATTTGTTTAATAGGAATAAGGGTTTATTTATAAACACTATCATAGGTATTATTATAATATAAATTCAAAAAACTATAAATAATTTATGTTTTAATCAAAAAATCTATTAGATCTCTATTTGAGCCTTGTATAAAATATTCAACCTGATTTATGGTCAGTTTTAGATGGAAGTATCATTGTATCTACTAATATTGAATTTAATAAAACCACTTTAAAATAATAGAATAAGTTTTATAGGACTTTATAGGATAAAATGTAATCTCATATTTTCATGTAATTCTACACTTAGTATGGATAGGAGAGAGAGTAGTTCTATTATAAGGGATATGAATTCAGTTATCCCTATTACCTCATCCATCACTGGTGAAAATAATAGCCTAGATATTATTAATAATATAAATAATGGTGGACATATATCTTAAATTAATGTAATTATAAAATTTATTAATAATGATAGATCTATAGGGGATTAACATTGCAGTACAAATATTTCTCAATGTTACAATATTAGACTAATAAGGACTAGTGCAGTTATTAGTTTGGTATCTAGGTACAATAATATTTATAAATAATATTTAAATACATTAATAATAGATAATACTTTTAATTTTTCCAATGTGAACTTATATCCTTCATTAATTTCACTCTTCATTAAAGGTTTAGATTTTGCCATAGCTGTTTAAAAAAATCCTTTTGAAGAAATCATTACAAATGTTGAGTTTGGTGTTAAGAATTTAAATGTTTAAGTGGATTAAGAATTAATGGATGAATTATCCCTCACATTATGTAATTCTTTACAACCCAAGAGGAATATCACTAAAAATGAACAAGGAGATTTAAGGGAGTTGAGGTTTGATAAGGACATTGTCATTTTAAAAGCTGACAAGGGGAATACCATTGTATTCTTGGATAGAAGTGATTATGATGTTAATATACTATAAAATTTAAACAATAGTGGAAAATACAACAATTTGTCTTTAAACCCTCTAAATAAAATAATTAATAAAGCTTAAAAAGACATAAAAATTTCATCCTTAAAAAACATAGATAAATTGAAGTTCCTCCCTAATGATCCCATCATCCCTATAATTTATGGAGCTCTAAAAATCCATAAGGATGGAATCCCCATTAGACCAATTTTTAATACCAAAAAATCCCCTACCTACCCTCTTGCTAAACATTTAGAAATGAAACTTAATCCTATTGGTAACACATCATCTTACATAAAAAATTTAGAACATTTTGTGTTCAAAATAAAAAATTGTATGGTTAGTGAAGGAGATATTCTGGTGAGTTTTGATGTGGTTTCCCTTTTTACAAAAAAATACCCTTGATATAACTATGGATGTCATTTGTGGTATCACTGATTCCCAAACTAATGATCTTGTTGAATTATGTTTATGCTCTACATTCTTCACTTTCAAGGGTGATATCTATGAACAAATTAATGGAGTCACCATGGGATCATCATTATCACCAATAGTGGCTAATTTATTTATGAAACATTTTAATAAAGAACCCTTAGAATGGTATCCTTTAAAAATAGGGTGGTGAAATATATTTGTGGATGACACTAATACTAAATGGTCTAATGGTGAAGAGTAGATAAAAATGTTTTGAAAACATTTAAATGATAAAAATGAAGATATCTAATTCAACATGGAGAAAGAAGTGATTAATAAACTCCCCTTCTTGGATGTCATTATTGATAAGAAAAAATATGGTTACCTTACCCATGAGGTTTATATAAAATTAACTCATATTTATTTTCATCTTAAAGTTGATTCCCATCATCACCCTCACCAAAAATTTATGGTTTTGGATTTATTAGTAATAAGGGCTATCAAAATATCAGATCTTGAACACCTTAAGCAAGAGAAAGAGCACCTCACTAAAGTTCTTACTACCAATTATTATAGTAAGTGGCAAAGTGATAAGGGTTTTTATAGGGTTGAAAACATAAGATCAAAGTAAAAGGATGAGAACCATAATATTCAAAGAATTACCATCCCTTTTGTTAGAGGGATTTTAGAGAAAATTACTAGAATTGTCAAAAAATTAGGGATTCAAACTTCTTTTAAACCACAAATCACTCTTTGTACCTCCCTCAATCTTGATAAAGATCCAATTAATAAAAATAATCAAAAGGGTGTTTATGTCATTCCTTGTTTATGCGGTAAGTTGTATATTGGTGAAATTGGTTGATCCCTTAATACTAGGATAAAAGAGCATGCTAGTGACATCAATAGATCTTAGATTGATTCCTCTACCTTAGCAGAACATTCCCTAAATTCTAAACACCAAATTAACATTAACGAAGATAAATTGATTGTAAAGGAATCTAACTTTTGGAAATGAAAAATTAGATAAAATATCAAAATTGAAAAAATACCAGGTAACCTCAATAGAGATAATGGATTGGGCATTGGCAGCTTATGGAAACTGATATCAAACCATATTAAATAAAGATGATTTTTTTTGTCTTTTGTACTTTTATCTTTTTTGTGGTGTTTGACCCTTATCCTTGTGTTTTAGTGTTGAAAATTATTTATTTATGTTGGGGTGGGCTGATTTGATCCTTGGATTAACATTCATATCTTCTCATTCTTTCCCTAATGATGAGTACACATCTAGTACTCAAAATGTCAAACATTCTAATTTCTCCCATGATGATTCCTAAAATCCATTCTTCAAATAAATGCCATTATGCAGAAATTAATAGGTATATAAACTAAGAATTGTAACTAAGAGGTATCTATCTAGGGATATATTAGCATGAAAATATAACATAAGTTAAATTAAGTGTATACACATAATATTTTTAAACTTTATAATTTATTGTTACTTTTTTTTTGAAGAAACCAATCATCTTTCAATATCCCTAAGTGAACAACTTAAATTGAGCACAAATAAATGTGTGGGTATGTATTTGGTGATTTGTAAGAGATATTATTACCTATTTATCATTAATACATCCATTCTAACTTCTTTAAACTTGATCCCCTAAGTTATCTCCTTCCATTTTGCATCCTCTAACTATATCAAGACATATAATTTCCTACATACAAAAGTATAAACATCCAAAAGTATACTAAAGGTAGGTTTTCATGAAAATGTAGAATAGAATGATGTTTTAATCATATAAAAATTACATCTGGGAACTACATGTACAAAACCAACTCTTTAAAGTGACCTTTTGATTATGTTACAAGACTCAATTCTAATCAATATAATATAATAACCAAAAACAAAAACAATATTACGTCAGTAAGGGCCAAGTTAGTATAAAAGGCATAATAATATATCAAATAGGTTTGATATAGTTGAAAATGGACAATGTACATTAAAATTAATATGTTACCAATGACTCATACAATATAAAACATAGGTTTCATAACATGACTAAATAGGCATTGGTGAGTTAGGAAATTTAATGGAACTATGAAAATGAGGCAAAAAAGGGGAAAAGAGTACCATGGGAGGATATAATGATCAAGTAGGAATTTATGAGTGTAAATAGGTATAATAGGTGATTATATGATAATATCTCATAAAATACCATAATCCAACCCAACCATGTTCCTGGTGCACTCTTTAGAATGTGCACTTAGGGAGATTGAGGCACTAATAAGTCATGCAAGAGAAGTTATCGATAACTTAAAAAACATATGTGTATATAATGAGAATAAAGAATATCACTCACTATGGGTTTACCATATACAACATTCATATAGGATCTAAAAATATATGCAATAAACTTGAGACATTAAATTTGTATTTTTTTAATAATTTACCTATGTCATTCATCATAGATGCAATCTCATGGGTAGGCACAATGGTAGTGAAAATAAGTTTGATCAATGGTTCAATTTTGGCATTGGTAGTAAGCATGGTCACACTAGGAGGATTAGATATGGAATGGGAAGAGATGAAATGGTCACATTGGGTTCACCAAAATGTTTTAACTATTTTGAACATAATTTGAATAACACTATGCACAATGAATTAAAAATAAGTCATAAAATAGATAGATAATAATATGATTTAAAATAGTGTTCATATTTACTCAAAAACCTAAAATATTTCCCCAAAAAAAATGTCCAACAAGCAATAATAATGAAAAAATCAATAAAATGATAGAAACTAACACACTTAGGCATTATTATGGAACTTTGAGACTAGAAATGGGATCTTGAAGCTGACTGAGATGAACCCTAAGAATTTGACTATTTTATGTCTCTAGTTTAGAATCATCAAATGGTTGATTGTGTACATGTATTTATTAATTTTATCTTGTGAGATTTTTTAAGTTTTTAACTATCTAAGAAGATGCAAAAAATTATGACAAATAAATTTTATACCTTTACTTTATCTAAATTATATTGATTTTTCTTCTTCCCTTTAAACTAATTTCCCACAAAGTGTTGTAATATGAATGATATAATGTAGGTTATTTTTCTCAAAAAACCTCTTGAGGATTTGCACACACATATCTTGTATGCTTAAAGTCATAGCCAATGTAGTTCTTTTGTTGAGTGTAATCCTAACTCAAATGAGGTATTAAACTTCATCTTATCTCTCTAATAAATATAGTGAAAACATAATAATATTTACTCAATAATTATTTTGGAACAATAATAAAATTAATTTAAACTTTTCAAAGTATTATAGAGTATAAATATAGATTGAGTAGTGTGCCTAAGACTAAATTCCTCTTAATACTTCTTTGATACTTGTTATTAAAATTCTCTTAGGATGATTAATATATACACATATGTAATTTGTATTAGGAACATATTTACATGTAAGTTAACTAAATAAAAGATATTTATGCCAATAAAACAAGTCCACATAAAGGTAAAATAAAGAGAAGGGGCCAAGGGCCCTAAAAAAGTAAATGGTAATTGGTGTTCGAACAATTGTATTTAATATAGAATTAATAAACCATTGATTTTGATCATGTGCACATGGAAAGTGAAATGATAAATTTTTTCACATGACCTCATAAGGTCATGTTGATATGATCAACGAGGAATGATATGATAGTCAGTGTATTAATCTACTTTTAATAGAGGTGATTGAATAGGCAAAGTTGAAAAGGTTGGTTGATTTGAAGGAGATAATGGCATGGGATTTTGAGTAATGTGTAGGAGTGGGTAATTGTGTTTATACCAATATAAATTATTTGATTTAAAATTTTCATCAAGTGAAATGAGTTATGGTGTAATAGTATCCTAATTCTAGAATAACTAGATAGCATAACTCTTGGTTTATGTTACTCTCCCTAAATGGGTTAAAGGTAAGTTAGATTAATTGAGGTATTTTATCAACTCTATCAAGATATGAATTTATAGATAGTTTAATCCACTAACAAAATGAATTATAAGAGGATATACCTAAGGGGGAAATAATAATTCAAATTTTGAGGTTCCTACTTTAGCAAGCTAAGAGGTGACATTTCTTAGGTAACTAGGATTTGAACAACCTAGTTTATTTGTCTAGAACATCTAGTTAATTGATGTTTAGATTTGGAAAATGTGTGGATTATAATACTTGAATCAAAAGATTAAAATATATTTTTGGATCATTTGTGTTGGTACAGGGGCAACGACACATGAAACATTCATGTTTTATGTAAACGCACTTATTCATGAAGTATCATCCATGGGCGAGGAAAACATTTTTTATAGGTTTTGATGTCTTTTTATTCATGTTGTTGATATTTTTTAAAATGATCCATATTTGTTTCATTTTATTCCTCAAGTGTGTTCTTTTATAATTTTATTACTTAAGTGATTGAATGTTAGCTAAGTAAAATACGTTATTTGTTCAAAAACTAATGTTTTGAAATGATTGAAGAAACTAAAAATACTACATGAAAGGGGGTGATGAAAATAAAGTGAGAAATTTTTTTTATTTTTTATTTTTTTAATATATAATATGTGAATGCTAATTAATATAAAGTGAAACTACACTATTTGAGTACTTTTTTTTCTAATTTTTTGGTTCTGTAAAGATATTGAAATTTAATTGTACTTGCTGAAAATTCATGTTTTAAATGAATGTAACTAGAGATGAATTAAATTTATAAGATTTATTATGCATGGATTAAAATAAGTCTATAGTTTTCATATTTTTATGCATGAAACTAATGCCTAAATTCTAAAAATCATAAAGGGGTGCAAGTTTTATATTTTTTATCTTTTGTGTTAAACTAATCTTAACATGCATATAGAAAATTGTAATCTAACTATGACTATACATTTAGATTTTATAATTATGCAGTAATGAGAGATGGTTTTGTAGATGCAGTTATTTTCTTTTTATTTTCTACATTTCTATGTAATTAGGTGTGAAAATCTTTGATTGTTTCATATACATATGTATTGTGTATGTATTGAAAAATAAGTTAGAAAGATGTGGGTTGTTATAAATGAAATAATTTTTGTCCTTTAACTCTAAAAAATAGCATGAAAATTATGTGATTTTTATTTTTTGTATGAAAATAAAATTCTTAAAAGGATTGAATGGTTTTAAATGTAAAGAATTAGAAAGTGATTTATTTTTCTAATATGTAACTGAAACTAATTAAAAAAATTTAATATAATGAAAAATACAAATAAAACAAGAGAGAAAAAAAACCCCCCAACTTAAATAAAGTAGAGGATAGGTAGATAATAATAAATTAATTATAATTGGAATTATTATGATCCTTAGGTTTTTATCTCCTTGATTTTTTTTTTGTAATGACTTGAGGATTTTATAACAAGAGTAATGTAAATGACATTGAAAATAGAGAGATAAAGTAATGAGAAACTAGACTATGGTTAGTTTTCATAAATAATAGAGTGTTGTGTTGTAATTTTTTTAGTTTATTCCTCTAATTTTCTATAGCAACCAGAAGGTTACTATAAGATTTGGGTTGATTTGTCAAGGAAACTATAGAAGATACACTATAACTCTCTCAAAATTTGTATACTCAATTCTCTATGTAATTTTTGTATGAATTTCATGGTAAAATGAGTTATTTATAAGAAAATAATAGACATTTCATGTGGAAGTTAATAAGAGATGGATTGGAGCTTATTAGAGTTGACATAGATTTAGCTAAAATTGGTTTAGACGTAAACTTGAGTGAATTGGAATATCAAGGAACTAATTATATAAAAATTAAAAATAAAATGAAGGGTCTAACATGTAGAAGGAATCAATGTGTGTCCCTAAAATAAAATTAAAAGTTTATGCACTGGTGGTGAAACCACTGCTATATTCAAATGGTGGTTGTGTAACCACCATGATAGTTTTTAAAACTTCCAGGTAAATTTAATAACTTTGATGGTAGTTATACCATTCATTTTAAAGTTTAATCTTGATTTTTTTGTAATTTTGGCACTTGGATGAATCCTAGTAAGAGGTAAAAAATTAAAATGAGGAGCATACCAGGATAAAGCATGTGATAAATCATGTTATTTTTTATGGATATCCTTTCATCATCATTGGATATCATAATAAATATTGTAACATGTAAAACTTATGGGTGTATAGTTCCTAACATAACAAAAACAAAAGATAAATAAAGGAGGGGATGTCAAAAATACACAGAGAAGAGAAAAAACTAAATGAAATATTGAGTACAAGACCACAAAAAATAGAGAGAGGAAACATATGTAAACACAAAAACAAGTTCATAATTTTAAATGATGATCCATTTTCACAAAACAACACTAAAAACATTACAATAATAAACCTTTTACAAATATTTGGTCTCTACAAAAATATAAGTTCTAAGGACATGCAGTAACCAATTAAGACAAGAAAATAAAGATTATGTATAGACACATAAATTGAAAAATAGAAAAAGAAAAATAAAATGTCAAGAAATAAAAATCCTAAGAGGAATAATAAAATCCAATAAAAAAAGTCATGAAAATCCATAAAGAAAACAAAAAATGATCAGTGAAAAAATTAGATGTCATATCAATGCAAGATGGATAATGAAATGTGACCAAAATGTCCTTAGAGAAAAACTTTAATAAATGATCATAGGATTTTAATTTTATTCTATTTTAGATTATGTGATTAAAACATTAAATGTTTAATCATAAGGTATGTTATAAAAATCTAATCAATGTTACATCGAGTCCTAAATTATCAAATTAGATGATACATTGACACACATTTCATGCACTTGTAATAAAATTAGAGTATGTTGTTGATAGATTATTGTGTTCTAAAATAATTTTTATGATGAAAGTATATGTATAATGTAACTAATTTTTCCTTGGATATTTACTATTAGATGGTTGTTCCTTTTCTAGTTGAAGTTGATTTTATTGCACTTATTTCTCAGGAACCCAATTGAGTTTTTTAAGATGTAATAAGATTTGCTTTGGTATATTTAAATATTATTTTACATATGCTATATCTTATTATGTTTTAAATTATTTTCTTTTACTATTATGTACTCATGTATTATCAAGTATTGCATTCATAACCAATAACCATGTAGCTCAAAATATAGCATTATATTGAAACAAGGATGGCATAACATATAATAATGTATGATATACTTGGTGAACGATAGATATGGGAAATTCATTAAATCCCAATGTTACATGTTTATTAAAATAAGGTGATACTTGAGTTCAATTTTCAATATCATATCCAAGAGTCTGAAGTAAATAAATGCTACACATATTAAATTCAACTTGATCATCTACCATAAATCCATGTATTTATTTTCCTTAAATTTAAACACTAATTACCATAGGATCCACATGAAAATATGAATCTCTATAATATAATTAAAAACTACGATTAGCTTAGTTTCATGCTTATGTGTCTCAACCTAAGTGTTATGTTTTATACTTTAGTATATGGAACCTCATTTTATACACAGGTTTCTCTAAATTAGAAGGTGTACTTGTGACATATGATTTAAAAATATATTTAGTGGATGTGAGGTTCCTACCATTAATATGATATTTTATTTTATGTTTTAAAGAGTGATACATGTTATTTATATGACTATTTATTACATAAAAATCACAAAATATTTTTTAATGAAATGTTTGTGGGACATAGATTGAATAATGATGCCTAATAAAAAGCAAAAAAATCATATATTTATCAAGGAATGTTTTTAATATTAATTTTTTACTATCTTTAGATTTTTAAATTTCCATGATTCACTAAGGGAAGGTGTATGACTTTTATTGGGTGTAACTCAATGATTATCCAATGGTTTAAAAAAAATCATGATTCGTGCATGGCTAGAGTTAATATTTTTAGTATGATGAATAGAAGCAAAATGTGAAGCATGAGTCTCATATGTAAGTACATGTTATCATAAAATATCATCCTCAAGTTACATGAACTCATAGAAAATATATATTTGAAATATTTTTAAGAAAGATAAAACACTTTATCTTTAAGAGGAGGAAAATACTATATCCTAGAATATAATCATGAATAAGATCATATTTTCCTTGGATAAGAGATGAAATATGCATAAATTTAGCTTGTGGTCCCTTATTAGTGATAAATTATGATATAAACCACTTTTCAAACTTTAAGAATGGTGTAAATGAACCATTAGGTAGAGTGTGAAACCAATCTAAAACATGAATCATTAAAATTATAAGAAATGTCTTAATCAAGATTATATCATTAGCACCACATTTCCCAAGAGAAGTAAAACTATATTTAATATGTAAGGATATGTATCCACATAAAATAAATAAAATTTATCCATTATAAAATCATGTAGGAAAAAAGAGTCGTAAATATTATGAAATAGAGGTTTTCCATATATATCAGTAGAGCCAGCCTAATAATTGGAGTCAAAATTATTTATAGATAAATTTTGTACTTGCCTTTTTAACTCACATATTACATTAATCATAATAACAATCACATGGGTTTGTACAAGTGAAGTATGAAGAGGTTAACTAAAAGTTAAATCTTTTTATTATTTTTAAACATGGGAAAACTAGTTCTAGAAGGAGAAGCACACTCATTACAAATCATAAGATCACTATTTAACACACATGAAGAATTTTCACTAGCTATATCTTTCATCATTTTCACAATTTGAGTAAAGAAAGAATAATTTTCCAAGACATGTTTATTATTATTTTTTAATAAAAACCTCATTATGATAATATAAGGAAGTATTATAAAGATTGTTTTTAGACTTCACTTTCAAATCATCATTTACATCATGTTTATTCAAAGAGAGAGTAGGAACACAAGCATTTTCAACATCTTCATTCACTATAGGCTCTACACACTATTATACATTATATTACATATATTGAGATTTAAAATTAAATTTATCTAATCAACTTTACTTAAGACTAACACATTTTTATTAGTAGCTATTTTTTGCACAACATTTGGCATTCCATACTCATGATGGGTCAAGGAAAACAAGCCAACACCTAAATAATTCATACCATTTGAATTTTCACATGATTTTATAGGGTTATATCTATTTTTTCCTAATTGTGTATCTAAATCCTCCTCACTAGAATAATAAAAATATTTGTCAACACTTATATCAAAAGTACTATGATCTACAACATAATGAAGAGATGTTTTTTCAACATTTTGTAACATTAAATCAAAGAAATGAATTTTCATATGTAAAATAGGGTTTAATACGTATGCACCAAATATTAGAGCTAAATATATTATAATCAGAAATTAAAACCCTAAATAAATCAGATCTAAAACATCTATAACAACAAACCCAAGTAAAAAAGAGGGCATGAAACCTTAATGTTAATTGGTTAAAAAATAGAGAGGTGCATAAAAAAATTAACTATTTTATACACATTTGTATTTAAATTATGCATAAACATCATAACTATGGCACTATCCAAATCTAGATAAATAGAATAAATACTTCCATACATATAATTAAGAAATAAAAACCCTAAATAAATTAGATCTAAAAAATCTATAACAACAAACCCAATTATAAAAGAGGGCATGCAATCTTAATGTTAATTGGTTAAAAAATATAGGGGTGCATAAAAAATTTAACTATTTTACACACATTTGTATTTACATTATGCATAAACATCAAAACTATGGCACTATCCAAATATAGCTAAATACAATAAATACTTCCAAACATAAAATTTTGAAATGTGTTAAAATAAATAGTGAAACATTAAAAATTTGACAAAGAGGATCAATAAATAAATACTTGATTTTTAGGTTATCAATGCATTTTTGGAGGATATTACAATGATGAAAATTTGATCTGAACAAAAGATGAACAAAACCCATAAACCATTTTTTGAACAATGAACTTGTATAAAAAGGTTATAACTAACCACTTGATTTTGATTGTCTCCTATTCAAAATTTAAAAACCATCATTTTGACCCAATATTCATATCAATTTTTTACCTAGGATCCAACTATTTCCATTTAGTTTCACATCCTAAATTTTTTGAGGCTACATCATAAACTGATGGCAAATGAGGTTGTGGCTTTGTTTTATAAAATTGATAGGAAAAATGTTGAGTTAATTTTTTTTGTATCTTGACCTAATACTCAAAAAATTTAAAACAAAAATAGTTTGTGAAATTTATTTATCTTGGGAAACCTATTAAGAAGTTGTAGCTACATATGCCACATTCTTGGAATTAGAGACAATGTAGTTCTAATGCTTTATGTGTAATCCCAATCTAAGTGAGGGATAGGGTTTCATCTTATCTCCTTATATAATATATTTCAACTAAAATTTTCACTATAACATTCATTCAACACAAGATTGACAAATGGAATAATTAAATCAATGTGTATATTCCTTTGATAGTATGTTAATAATTTTTTATAAGACTTGACAATGTGCATGAGAAACATGGATTGTAATAAATTAGATGAGAGAATCGATAATAAAATGACTAATTGTACCTTTGTATATATAGTATTTTCAAGTTCATGTCTACACATGGGTTGACCCTAATTAATAGTTAAATGTTGTAACATCCCTGATGGGATTTACTAGAATAATGTAGAATTTTGTTTTTTTTGAAATAATTTCCACATATTCTTATATTACATTTTTCCATAAGAATATAATTAGTGACCTAGGTAAAACACTCTATGTATGTAAACCAAAAATAAACATGTAACATCTATCAATTATTGGTCACTAACATCATATGGAACAAATAAGTAAACTTAATTGCATTCATTCCAAAAAGTAATTACATAAATTATAGCCACGACTGGTAAAATATTAGAATAAATATTTTAAATGTACATCTAAGTAAATAATCACATTTTCATTAGGAATAATATTTTAATAGTAAATAAAATACTAGATACAAGGCTCCATGGTGTATGAGTCTCATAGACTCTAGTATCTATGGTAATCTCAATTGTATTCTCCAAATAAGTATTATTGTGGGGAGTGAGAGCATCATCTGAGTACTTTTCCACACCAATCATAGACCATTGATGCCCTACAAAATCCTGTAATCAAGGAATGGCCCTCCCTTCATAGATGGGTAAATAGTGATGTTCTGAGAATTTAGAGAGACAAGCTAGAACCTGTGTACTATAAGATATCTAATACATGTTGTGTACCATAAAGAAAATACATTATAAAATGATATCTTACAAACATGTAAATCATACATATAAAATGGTAATATTTAACTAAACATTAATTTGGCCAAAGTTTTAAAATAGTTAATAATCTCTGGGATCAGGCAAATTCATACACATCACTTGATTGGATTACCCTCATCTAGCATTGGAGATACTAAGTAAGCTAGTGAAGTTTGTCTCACCATTTATTTAGTAACAAAAATGCAAGATTTGGTTAATATAAAATATAACCAATAGATTCAAACAAATTACTTCCTATTAGTAGGCATAAAACATGTTAAATATAGGAATAATAAAAAATACAAACATTTAGTCCATCAAATATATGCAATGAATCTCAACTATATTATTTATCATATAACTTATAAACATAAACAATTATAGTCTATACAAGCCAGGTATAATTTATACTTAGACTACATATTTCTAATTTCCATTAGTAACTCAAATTTAGTACATCTATGACAAAAAACATATAATAGTTTATTCCATGTAAAAATTTCTCACACTAACAACAAGCCAATATAAATAATTTCATAGATTAATTACCTCTTAAATAATGTCTTATCTCACATAAAACATAAATCCTTTATTGATATAACTTGTTGTACATTTAGGAGGTTACATACATATAATCATAGTCTCATATGCCTCAATATATTATGACTTAATTTAACAGTCAACAAAACCCATAATTATAAGCATACATTTCCTATGTTCAAATATATATTATATATGTCCATGGGTACGTAAGTTCCTCATATAGATATATTTCATATATCTATGTACTTTTGTATATTAAATACATACATAATATATACTAAATAAATTTATTTGTTCATACATAAAAATATTATTCCGTACTAAACTAACAGTCATTTTTATTTTCATTTTGAACTACAAATGATTCAAACAAAACATTAAATATTTACCTATTCATATAATAGAATTCAAGATCAATCATAGGATTTATACATTCCTAAAACCCTTATTATTATTCACTTATTTTAATTGAAAATTCATAACCCAGTTATGATGAAAACCATTCAGAGTTTATTACCCTATTTTTCCCCAACTCATATCATTAAACTATATAAACTTTCCTAAATTGTTGATAAACAAAGTACTCTAATCAATTGACTACTCATATCTATATTATTACATTTTTACTTAAGGTTTTATACTTTTCCAAGTTTTAAAATTATCAAATAAATTAAGTCAACATCCAACTCAATTTCATTATGAACTGTATAACAACCAAACCTTTGCATAGTTTATATAAATATTTAAACCTTACTATATTCTAAGCATCAATTATAATACATTAACATATGTATCATTCCAAATTCAACTCTATCAACTTTTCTATATATATATATATATATATATATATATATATATATATATATATATATATATAAACTCATATAATTAAAGATACGTTACTATTTTCTATATAGGTTTCAAACCAAATACCCAATCCAAATAAAAAGAATACAAGTCACATTATTTGTATAATATGTATGTGATATCCTAGTAATATAGATATCCAATTCAATGATAATATGCATTTCTTATATAATTTAATGAATATCTAAATGGTTATAATAATCACCTTACATAGCACAAATTTCTATACTTACAATACAGATCTTTGATAGGACTTAAACACATACTATGTGCATTCTACGATAGTTTTATCTTATCCTACAACCCAAGAATAGCTAATTTATACAGACTTATCTTATCACACTAGGATTTACAAAAATATGCACATAGTCTTGTTATATAGGATAATGGTTTTGAAATTAATTGAACACTATCTTACATATATGTTCATGGTTTTGATAATCATATGTACATAGTTCATTTATATAGCCTACAACCCATTAAAATTTTCATAATTGGAATACACAGAACCTCAATAACATTTTGATAATTCATAAAACTAACTCAAACTTTGAATTTTTACCCCCCATCCCCCCTAATAATTCAAAATATACACACAGTTTTGTGTATTATATATATGCTCAGATTTACTATAAATACCTAACTGTGTGTGTGTGTGTGTGTGTGTGTGTGTGTGTGTGTGTGTGTGTGTGTGTGTGTGTGTGTGTGTGTGTGTGTGTGTGTGTGTGTGTGTGTGTGTGTGTGTGTGTGTGTGTGTAAAGTATTTCTAAAATAAAACATAGTCATCATATTTATTTAAACCATCTACCAAAGTCCTATATTTATTTAACTTGGACATATTTCCATCACACAAAAAAATCCATTTAACCCTAAAGGTTTACACATACATAGTACTTAGTCTACATTCCATAAAGATTTAGGGGATTTAGGTTTAGTTTTATGGATTTTTGAGCCATCCACAATGCCAAACCTGTATCAATAATAAAATGTAAATCATTTCCCAAAACCCTAAGAGACATATATGCAAATATGTTCTTATTTTCAAACAATAATTAAATAACCTAACAAACCTTTCAATAGATGTTGGGTTGACATTGATTAAACTATAATAATCATGACCCTTCTTTCTCTACTCTTCTTTCTTCTCCTTTTCATATAATGTCGTGCCTTATCTTTCTTCCCCCTCTTCTTATCCTTTCTCTCTAGACCTTCCTTCTTCATACAATGCATGCAACTATTACATTAAACTCATAGTGTTTCCATTATTCCACCATGAATAATCCCCCTTATCCACCAAAACTCTTACTAATCTAAGATAAATCCCTTTTTACATAAACAACAAAGCCCTAATTCTCTCAAACTTTCCCCAAACCATTCACTCATTATTTTAATCCTTTATTTTTTACATGTTTCTTTTTGACTTTCATGCCTATATATTAGCTTCACAAAATATACTATTAATATTATTGCCAATGATAACTAACACTTCACAAATCACCATTGTCTATACATTTGAATATTAACTAGGTTTAGTTCATAGGATAGTTTAGGATAATAATGTAATTTTGGTGATTACTTTAGAAAATATAAACAACATTATGAATTTAAATAACAATATGACTAATTTAAACTCAATGCCATGTTTTTAACTTTAATATTAAGTATAATAACTATTATACCAAAACATAATGATATTATAACATAGTCATTATTACCATTCTATATAGACTATCCAAATGTCTTTATCTATCTATTATATATAAAGGCATTAAGTCAAAATAATGATATTTCTCGAATATAATTATAGCCATTAATGCATTAAGACATTAAAAATACATTATGGTTAGTCTATAGATAGTAGTAAATAGATACTATTCTTTCAAATTTACTTATTCGTAAGGCATTAGTATTAGCAATCATGAATACAATAACTCGACATGATCAAAAGTAGGATTGTACATTTAATATATGTATAAAATCCATAATATAATCACACAAATTTAGATCCTCACAAACATTAAACTAAACTAAATCATAACTAACACAAAATACATACTAAAACTATCAATTCAAATAATGCATATAAAGAGTCGTATCTATTATGGTGTGTGCATGGGTTTTCTTTGTTCCTATACCATCTCCTAACACCTCCATCTATTCCATCATCTTTGATGATGCTCTACCTCCTTCATGCTCTGAGGGATGAATCTCTCCTACATCAAACTCATGACAATAAAATAGTTAACCCATAACATCAAGATATATATTATAAAATATTGTTGTAAAAACTATTCAAAATGATCATAATGTAAAGAATATATAAATACAATTAACTCATAGTAATGTAATAATGTAATATAAGAAACATACAATTGTCCCATAACAACATACGACTTACTTCTTAATTAAATAAAAATTAACTAGTTTAAAAACCTTAATAATCCATGGATAATTAGGTAAATTAGATTAGTGAGAAATTAGGATGTGACAACCTTCCCCCATAAAGTGTGTCATCATCCTAATGACACTAAATTCAAACACTAGTTCTAAAATACAAATATTATTCAACATAGAATGGAGCATCAAATCAAGCAAACAAATGTGAAAATATCTTGTAAAACTCATTATAGTCCTCCCAAGTAGTACTATCTTCAAAGTATTGGTCCCATAGGACATTACATTATGAAACTTATCTACTACATAAATGCAGTTTTCTAATGTCAACTACTTTGATTGGTTCTACTGTGACCACCCTAGGATGCAAAACCTACAAAGCATTTCAATCCAACACATGTAAAGGACCAGCTATATACTTTTTAAGATAAGAGACATGGAATAATTTATGAAATAGAGATAGGGCTAGTGGAAATACAATCATATACGCTATAGTATTGACCACGTCCAAAACCTTGAAGGTTCTTACATATCGTAGTGAAAGTTTCATTGACTTCTCAAATTTAATAAAGTTTTTCTATGCCTTAATCTACAAGAATACTTTATCACCTACTAAAAACTACCTAACTTTTCTCTTCTGATCAACATTACTCTTTTGCCTATCATTAGCCTCAACCCATCTCTACCTAATTGATCTAACTTGATCTTCCATTTTTGAAAACATCTTAGATCTATATATTACCCTATCTTCTAACATGTCTCAATTGATTGGTTTCATACACCTTTTTCTATACAATGCTTCAAATGGTGCCATCTTCAAAGATGATTGGTATGAGTTATTATAACTAAAAACAACCAATGGAAGGTACTCATCCCACTTGTATTATTGATCCATGTAATACATATGAAGAAGATCCTCTAACACTTGATTAACTATCTCAGTCTAAAAATCAGTCTATGGGTGATATATAGTGCTAAAATTTAGTTATGTACCTAAATATAGATTCAAATTTAACCAAAACCTATAATTCATCCTTGAATCATGATCCAAAATTATATTCTCTAGAAACACATACAACCAATACACTTACTTTATGAATCTCTTTGCAAGAGTAAGTGTGTCATCTATCAAATTGCCTAGAATAAAATGAGCTACTTTGGTTAGTTTGTCAACTACAACCAATATCATGTCATACCTATTTAATGAAAATGGTAAAACTTAGACAAAGTCCATACTAATTACCTTCCACTTTAATTTCTATATATCATGTGGATATTAAAATCTATTCATATACACATGTTCAACTTTCACACACTTGATTAACTCTCTCAGTCTAAAAATTAGTTTATGGGTGATATATAGTTCTAAAATTTAGTTATGTACCTAAATCTAAATTCAAAGTTAACCAAAACCTATAATTCACCTCGAATCATGATCCAAAATTATATTCTCTAGAAACACATACAACCAATACACTTACTTTTATGAATCTCTTTGCAAGAGTAAGTGTGTCATCTATCAAATTGCCTAGAATAAAATGAGATACTTTGGTTAGTTTTTCAACTACAACCAATATCATGTCATACCTATTTCATGACAATGGTAAACCTTAGACAAAGTCCATACTAATTACCTTCCACTTTAATTTCTGTATATCATGTGGATATTAAAATCTATTCATATACACATGTTCAACTTTCACACACTAACATTCTAGACAATGAGATATAAAGTCCACTACATCTTTCTTGATTCCTTTCTAGAAATAGAGTGGTCTAACCTCTACCATGAACTTGGTTACTCCTGGATGTCTTGAATATGGGGAATTATGTAGTTACATTATCACTATTCTCTTTAGATGCTCTTTATATGGTACATACATCCTTCCATTATATCACAAAAGACCATCATTATATATTGTGTATCCTTTATACCTAGGATTCTAAGCATTTTCTAAAAATGCTTTACTAACCTGATCATATAATTCATTTTCTAGAGAGAATTTGACACTTTTTCCTTGAAAATACTCTTGATAATATCCAAAAATGCTATGTACCTCCTATGGCTTAGGGCATTAGCTACTCTATTTTCCTTACCATTGATATAATTGATATCAAGATCATAGTTATAAAATAACTCTAACCAACACCTTTGATGAGCATTCGAATTTGGTTGGGTGAAGATGTACTTGAGTCCCAAGTTATTAGTCTTGAGATCAAATGGTTTTCATAATAAATAATGCCTCTAAAATTTCAAAGCATGCACAATTTATGAAATTTTTAGGTCATGAGGGGCATATTTCACCTCATAAGGCTTCAATTTACTTGATTCATAGGATACCACTACACCATCATGCATAAGGATTCATCCATGTCTATCTCTAGATGCATCTATGATCATTGAAAATTGACTATTAGGATCAAGGACTCTTAGCATTGGTTCTGAAGTAAAAATCTTTTTCAATTCCTTAAAGGATACTTCACATTTATCTGAATAGATAAAATTTTATTTATTACACTATAGAAAGGTAATAAGATTAGCTATCTTAGAAAAATTGGAAAATTTTTCCTGTAATAGCCTACTAATCCCATGAAAATTTTTACCTCATGGACATTATTTATTGCTAGCCACTCCATAATGGCTCTTATCTTTGCCAAATCTATTGAAATACCATCCATAAAGATATATGTCCTAAATACTAAACTTTCTTTTGGAAAAATTCACACTTGGAAAACTTGCCATACAACTTGTGCTTCCATAAACATTTTAAAATTAGTTATAGATGTTAAATATGCTCTTCTTCATCCTTGGAATATATAATAATGTCATCAAGAAAGACCAAAATAAAATGATATAGATAATATCTAAACACACTATTCATGAGATCATAAATGTTACTAGATCATTTGTAACCCCAAATGGTAACATTGTGAACTCATAATGCCCATATCAAGTTCTAAATGATATTTTTGGAATATCCTCATCTTTTATCCTCAACTGATGATATCCTTATCTAAGATCAATATTAGAAAAGACTATTTCCCCTAGTATTTAATTGAAAAAATCATCTATATGAGGTAGTGGGAACCTATTTTTAATAGTTGTCTTATTCAACATTTATAATCAATACAAAGGAAAATAATTCTATCTTTCTTCTTGATGAAGACAATTGGTGAACCCCATGGTGACACACTTGGTCTAATCAACCCTTTTAACAACAATTCATAGATTTGATCCTTCAATTCAACTAATTTGATAGTTATCATCATTTACAGTGCCTTAGACTAAGGTTCCAATCTAGGTATGATATCAATCAAGAAATCAAATTCATATTTGGGAGGCAATTCTAACAATTCCTCTGGAAACACATCATGAAAATTACTAAGGAAAGGATAATCTTCAAGGGATGGTTCCTTATATTCCTCCATTTCATATATCTTAATAATAAATGTTTGCTACCCTTTTCCTTCAGCCTACTTGAGTTTTATTACATAAATCTCCCTAAGCCTCAACTCCTTTTTCTCACTCTAAAATTGTGTCTAATTTATAAAATCATCCTGACACTCAACCTTCTTTAGGTAGTCATCAACCTTGGCTTTATGATTCATAAGCCAATTGACTCCTAGGATCACATCATATGACCCTAATAGTGTTTCATAAATATCCACTACTATTTTTAATATGGGTAACCTCATATTAGCTTAAACTAAACACTTGTCAACTTTGACCTTTGACTCATTCCCATATTATACAGACCATGCATTTTCTATTACCCTAGTTTTTTTAGATAACTTATTTAGTATTATAGGAGCTATAAAATATTTTTTAGCCCTTGTATCTATCAAAATGGAAACTAGATGTTCAAATAAAATACTTGATAACTCTATGGGTGAAGCTTGGAATTTGGCTTGCTAATTGTCAACTATTACATGAATATGTTACTGAAACATTACCTACTAAGGAGTAGAACCTTTGTTCCTTGACTTATCTTGGTTATACAAATGATCAAAATGATCACCTACATAAATAAAGAAACCCCCAAGTGGTCCCTTCCTATTATACTATTAGTTTCCCTTGAAACCACCTTTGAAACCATTGCTCAGTTTCATATTCCTACACCATTATTGAATCTAGTATTCTAACTCTTGAAATGACTCTTGGAGTCTCCACTCCTCTACTTATAGTTTTTCTTTTTGAAATTTGGTTTAGAACTTCCAAACTTTTTATTAAACTTATTTCTAACTTGAATAAGATATTTCAACTTGTGTTCTTGCTTGACTACCTTCTTGAAGACCTAGTCCATGGTTTATGGTCCTTGAACATCCACCTCTCCACCAATCTAGGGTTTTAATCTCATAATGAACTTCCTAATTTTGAACCTCTCATCTACCTAATATTGAGGTACACACTTCAAAAGTTTGGTGAACTATTCCCAATACTCATACAATGATAGGTATCTTTGCTTAAGATTCTAAAAATATGTAAGGTTTTGGTCAAAGTATAACTATGAAATCCATCATGATCTGAATAGTGTTAAAATTTCTCCTATGTGGTGGTGGTCAAGTTAAGATTCATTTCCAACTTTTTGTTGGCCCACCACGTAGCTACTTCACCAGTAAATTGGTAAGCTCCCCAAACTAATTTAGTGACTTCAAATTAGTTTTGAATTTCTAAATACTCCTCCATTTTAGTCAACCATTATCAATCTCTATCTCCCATAATGGTTCCATCAAAGTCAGGTGCATTCACCTTTTTCATATCTCTAACTAATTCCACAACAACACAAGTACTCCCATCTTAAGGAACTTCCTCATGCATTTGATATTGAGGGATTTACTACTCAAAAAGATGATTTTTAGTCACATACTGATGGGCTTCCTCTTCATGTCCATGAATTTCCAATTCTAGGGCTATATCTCGGTCCCTAGTTTCATTCATGGCTACAAGAATTTGATCCAACTTTTCTGCTTGATCAATGATAAATTGGTCAAGATCAAATGAAGGGTTATTTTTATTGATATTTGAAGGACCCTCAATGGATGCTCTAGCTAACACCATTCTCCTTTTTGATAAACAAAAGGATATAAAATGTTATCAGACTCATTAAGTCATAGAGTTTGAGCTACAACTCTGATACCACAATGTAACATCCCCACTGGGATTTACTAGCATAACATGATTTTTTTAAAATAATTTTTGTGTATTCTTGAATTATATTTTACCATGAGAATATAATTTTTGACCCAATTAAAACACACTAAGTATGTTAACCAAAAGTAAACATGTAACATTTTTCAGTTACCGATCACTGACATCTATGAAATAAATAAGCAAACTTAACTGCATTCATTTCAAAAAGTAATTGCATAAATTTAAGCCACAGTTGGTATATTATTAAAACCACTGATGTTAATGTAAATATGAGTAAATAATTACATTTTCATGTGGAACAATGTTTCAATAGTAAATATAATACTACATACAAGGCTCTATGGAGTATGAGTCTCACAGAGTCTAGTATATATGGTAATATAAAGTGTAGTCTCCAAATAAGTACTATTATGGGAAGGGATAACATCATATGAGAAATTTTCCATACCAAACATATAACATTTATCCTCCACATAATCCCAAAATTAGGTATGACCCTCCCTTCATGGATGGGTAGATAGAGATGGTGCAAGAATCTAGAGAGACAAACTAGTACCCATATGTTGTAAGATATCCAATACATGATGTGTACCATAGATAAAATATATTCTAATATTATATCACATAAACATGTAAATCATTCATATAAAATGAAAAATTTTAACTAAATATTACTTTTCCAAAATTTTCAAATAGTTAATGATGTCTAGGATCAGTCAAATTCATACACACTACTTGATCAGATTACCCTCATCTGACATTGGTGATACTAAGTAAGCTATTGAAGTTCATCTCACTACTTATTTAGTACCAAAAATGCAAGATTTAGTTAATATAAAATATAACCAACATATTGAAATAAATTACTTCCTATTAGTAGGCATAAAACATGTTAAATACACAAATAATAAAAAATACATACATTTAGTCCATAAAATATATGCAGTGAATCTCAATCTCAACTATATTATTTATCACATAATAATAAACATAAACAAGTACAGTCTATATCACCTAGGTATAATTTATACTTAGATTACATATTTATAATTTCCATTAGTAACTCAAATGCAGTACATCTATGACAAATAACATATCACAGTTTATTCCATGTAAACATTGCTCACACTAACAACAAGCCAATATAAATAATTTCAAAGATTAATTACCTCTTAAATAATGTCTTATCTCACATAAAACATAAATCATTTATTTATATAACTTGTTTTGCATTTAGGATGTTGCATGCATATAATCATAGTGTCTTATCCCTTAAGATTTTATGACTTAATTTAATAGTCAACAAAACCCATAATTATAAGCATACATCTCCTATGTTCAAATATATACTATATATGTGTATGGGTATGTAAGTTCCTCATACAGTCATTTTTTTCCATTATGAAATATGAATGATTCAAATAAAACATTAAATATTTACCTATTCATAGAATAGCATTCAAGTTCAATCATATGATTTCTACATTCTTAAAACACCTGTTCTTATTCACTTATTTTAATTAAAAAGGCATAATCTAGTTATGATTAAAGCCATTCAAAGTCTATTACCCTATTTTCCCCCAAATTGGTTCATTAAACTATATAAGATTTCTTGAATTGTTGATAAATAGAGTACTATAACCAATTGACTACTCATATCCATATTCTACTCTTTTTACTTACTGAAGGTTTTATTCTTTTCCAATTATCAAATAAATCAAGTCAACATCCAACTCAATTTCATTGTGAATCATATAACAACCAAACCTTTTCAAAATTTATATATGTATTTTAACATTACTATAGTCTATGCATCAATTCTAATACATTAACATTTGTATCATTCCAAGTTCAACTTTGTCGACTTTTTTACATATAAAAACTCATATACTTAAATATACATTACTGGTTTCTATATAGGGTTCAAACCAAATAACCAATAAAAATAAACAAAATACAATTCATATTATATACATAATATGTATGTGATATCCCTATAATATAGATATCCAATTTGATGCTAATATCCATTTCTTGTATAAGCTAATGAATATCTAAATGGTTATAACAGTCACCTCACATAACATAGATTTATATACTAAGAATAAAAAGCTGAAATATGAGTTAACCACTTACTATCTCCATTCTAGGATAGTGTTATCTTATCCTATGACCCAAGCATAGCTAATTTATATAGACTTAGATTATCAAACTAGGATTTATAAAAATATGCACATAGTCTTGTTATATAGGATCATGGTTTTGAAAACAATTGAACAAAGTCCTACATATATGTTCATGGTTTTAATAATCATATGTACACAGTTCATTTCTATAGACTAAAACCCATTACAAATTTCATGAATGGAATACATAGAATCTCAAAAACATTGCACACTAGGTAGGTAAGGGCACATTGTGCACCTTTCCACTAGTGTGTACTTGTCCCCTATACTCTAACAACTAGTTTTTCAAAAAAACATGCTTTATAATGGCTCTCCCACATAATCCATAAGTTTGGTTATCATAAATAATTCAAATATTATCTTATAATATCATATTAAGTGTCTCACTCCCCTAGTTACTCTCTAACACTCTTTCTAAATCAATTATATGTTCATAAAAGATTACAACTACAATTTCACTGTAATAATATTAGTCATTGGCCAAATTATTTTATTTTACTATAGGTTAAAGGCCATTATTTTTCAAGCATTATAATTTTATAGTTATATTCATTTCAATTATATTATATTCCCCATAGGAATAACTACACCATTATGAGGCCCACATAGTCTATGTATACACCACTTAGTCAACAAGGGGTTTTCTAAGAATAGCTCAACCATATCCCACTTCCCCCAAAAAATTCCTCTTTGCATTTGATCTTATGTGTTCTTTATGTAGGCCAGGGTTTTATTTCTTGTAGGTTATCTATGTGTCAAAATAGAGATCACATAGAAAAAATTGACCTACTAACATTTTTGAATAGCCTCAAACTTTTAGATCGAATGATAGTCAACACAAATAGAATCTTAATAGAGGACAACATTACACTACAATCCTATCTGACTACTGTGTAATTATCCCAGTATATAGTGAAGTAAAAGAGTTAATTAATGCTATTTTTTTAGATCTTTTAAGTAGTTTATACACTCATATTTAGTAGAAGAATAACATAATTTTCATAGATCATCTTGTGAGGACATCTCTATAACCCTGACCCTAGCTTATATATTTATCAATTTACAACTTTTGTAAGGTTTATTTATCATTATATTTTATAATATGTTGACTTATTTATCAATTAGATTAGGTTTAAAGTACACAAAGCTCTAGAGTTAATTTTCACACATAATTAATTATAAGGGTAAATTTTTTGGTGAACCCTCTTTTAGAATAGAAAAATTACTTACACTTCTTATTGATTTTTGGATTGGGGTTTTAATAATTATTCTCTAAATTCATGACACTAAAATAATTGATTTATTAATCTTGGATACTATCTTGATTCACTTCTCTTTTAACATTGGAGTAAGTTCAACACTAAATGATATTGTTTCTAATAAATACCGATAGAGAGACTCTTTTCTTTTGACCTCATGTGGAATTTTGTTGTGGTCCAAATCCAAAAATATTTCACCTTTATTTTTCATTTATTTTATTTTATTTTTTATTATTTTAGAGACTATATTTTGATAGTATATAAACTCTTAGATACTATCATTTTGGGCTACATAGTGTCCTATTTACAATCTTAGTCTATTGTTTACATACATTATGGCACGAGGATCTTACTCCAATACTCATAGCCATTGTATATAACTAGTGACATATGTTAGGATCTGATTGTTTATACTAACTAGGACTCTATACTATCTATTTGATTATGTAGTGCACTAAAAAGAGGTTAGCTCTGGGAAGTTACTCTTAGTTTACCCTCAAAACTATGCTTAGTGGTCTATGAGTATGGTTCTACCTCCATAGTTAGTGCTCTAAAATATTAGGCTAACACTTTATAATGGATGAGAAAGTATCTTTGAGACCCTAAACCATTAAAAACCCTTATACATCACCCCTTCATCCTTAATTTTTTCTTGCATTATCTTCTTAGATCATATATATAATTGTTTCATTTATATATTCATTATGGGTGTAGTATTTACATGTTTTTTCTCATTTTTTACATAGAATCATGTGATTTTGTGAAGCCTATAATGTTTATTTACACCATGCTATTAATTTTTTTCCATGGAGTACTTATAAATAAATCAATTAAATTACTTATCATATTTCATCTTATATTCTAAACCCAAAATACTCATTTTCCCTCATTTTGTCTTCTAGTTATCCCCATTATTTTAATCAAATATTAAATGAATCCACACTATCGTTTGGGATTAAATAATTTCTCAAATATAATTATATTATGGGACAAGGAATAGGTAAGCAAGGTATTTTTAATCATATTTCTCCTTTTCAAAATAAAGATAGAGCATACCTTAGTTACATAGAAGATTTCCCCTCTTATGAGCAAGGCCATGATATGACACCTCATAAGATCACATCTTTTGTTCTATCCTTTGATGCCATACAATCCAAGTTACTTCTTACCTCCACTAGATGTCAAATATTATGTTAGCTACACTTTGTATATATTTTATTCTCCCCCAAACACCTATTTAAACAATTCCTTCATCTTTTATATAATCTTAAAGCCAAGATTCCCAATCCAAAAAAATGATCTCAATGAGAAATTTTATAATTCACCAACCAAAAATTCTCTTCTATAATTATTGTAAAAGTAAGCTAATTATAAATATATTATCTATGTTATATTTTAAGATGTTATTGTTCATGTAGACATGTCATCATTTGCATTTTCTTCTATTATGAACCTAGTTAAGGAATTTCATAGTGTTATTTATTTTGATTCTCAATATACTCTCAAATTTTAATGAAATCCTAATTACAAGGTCAATAAAAATGAGGAAAAAAATGAGTCCAAAGTTATAGTAAATGTTATATCTCAACCAAAATAATAGTTACAATTACAAGTTCCACCAAAAAGGTAATTTTCAAGGTTACATTCACCTCCTAATGTGTCATTGTAAAATATTATTGGGTGTAATATTAGTACACTTCATCCATTGATTTTAATTAGATCTATCTATACCTCAATCTTCAATGTTTGATGTAAATGATTTTTGAGATTATCATAGATGTATATGACATTCCACTAATGGATGCATGAATCTCAAGAATAAAATACAAGTTTTCATTGATTGAAATATCATTGATGTTAATACAACATTTAAGAGGCTAAACCATAAGAAAATGACAATGAAAAGATAAAAATGCATTAATATCCCTTTCATAATCATGGGGTAGAAAATAACAAGCAAAATTTTGAAGTACATTATAAATATAATGATCATCCTCATCCATCTTCATATGGGTATCCACTTGATAGTGTCATTTATGCAATTACATAAGAGGATATTCAAGAAATATCTATATTTATGAAGTCATTTAGACACATTTTTTAATTTACAAGTGGGCCCTCTCATATTTTATATTTATTTCTTAGTGTTATCAAACATAGGTGCCTTTGATATGTTTTTGGGAAGGCCTTGGTTACAAAGAACTAGAGAAGTTCATTATACAATTCACAAATGTCTAAAGTATACTCATGCTAACCAAGTGGTTAAAAGTTCAATTTTTCAATATGAATATCCATTGGAACCTATGGTATATCCTCTTATTTTAAAATAGTTGGTTAGTATAGTTATTGATCAAATTTATAATGAGCTAGTTTACACTACTATTCAAGATAATGATTCACATTCAAATGGCATACTCCAACATCATTTTTTACATCTATATATGAGCATGAACATGTTTAATTTTTTTCAACTACTAATGAGAATGATGACATTTCATTTTTTCCATATATAATTGAGAATAAAAGGATTACACATGAGAATGATCATTTGGCATAAGAAAGCAGGATATCTACTCCTACATAAGTACAGGTTATTTAAAAGTCTCATAGACCCATACAAGTTGTTTCATCACCCCCTCTTACAGATACAGATATAGGTTTGGAAAAATTTATGCATAGTGATTTAGAAGGTTACTTGAAAGCTTATGGTTCTTCTGCATATTCAAATACTTCTACATATGGCACTACTTCTATGGCATAATATATGGCTCCTTATTTTTAAATAGTTGGGTACATCTATGAGAATCATATTTATGAGATCATTGGTTTGACTTATTCTAGCATCCCATCCTACTAACATCCATTGGTCAATTCCATTGATTATATTCCTTATATATTACCTACTTTTACATAGCTTATTTGATTGTTATTTTTTCATTTCTTATTTTTCTACACCTCTTCAAATTATTATAGCCTTTTGGTTTTCATATTTTATTTTAGGTACACTTTTTTCCTTTATTTATTTAACCCATTTGAACAACCCAATGTAAAAATATTTCTAAGCTTTCAAAATATACATCTTTCCATGGAATCCCATACATACTATAAGATATCAATATGTACTTTCATTCATACATTTACATGCTTATACATTAGTTCACATGGCTATGTTTATCATCTTTAAAAATACTAATTTTACATTAGAGGCATCTCACATGCTTTCCTCCTCACCATGCTTTACTTCAGCACAGTATTTAGGGTTGTTTGAATCTTCCCCTCATTATTCTAGTTTTGCAAGCCATGTTATATTTACTTTTTAATAGTTTGTAATTTCATGCATGTTTATTTATTTTAAAATATACAAAATATATACACCCTAATTTGGTCAAGAAACCACAAGTACTATGTATTTTGTTTATCTTTCACATGTATGTCTTAGTGATGAATATATCCCTTATTCATGTGGTAATTTTGGGTCTTTTGATCTTTATTATGTCTTTTTCCCCTATTTGTTGTACCCCTAGTGGTCTTGAGTCATCTCCTCCTAGTCATAGGGGCCCCTAACCTATCTTTCCTAGTATTAAATCTATTTTTAGGCCTCAAGACACTAGTGCCCTTATATGGGTAGTATCACCATGTGTTTTTAGTGTCCAATAGTCATTTTATCCTATATTTTGGGTCGTAACCATCCCTTGAGCCTTATCTCATGTTTTTTAAGTCTTTTGTGTCCTTTTTTCTAAATAAAAAGGTCTTACATTTAAATCAAAGTTAATTCTATATAATTATCCTCACAAGGCATTTTACAGCTAGCACTTACTATCTTGGCATATACTTACATAAAATATGTCAATAGTATAGCTCAATAAACTGTATATTACTCATCTATCACATTTAGACTTACATGGTTGATAAAATAAGGGCCTAATCAAAATTCATTATATAATATCATTCATGTTAATTATTCATGTTCCCTAAGGGAGAAATACCTATGATATGAGACCCCTAACATTAGGGTTAATGTAGGTAGTGGCTAGGATAATAAGGGTTCTATTCCATGCAATCATAATATCCCAAACCTATTTTTTAACTTTCATTTGAATTTAATCCATTTGTTATTTCATGTGTGAAAGTATTAATTAGGGTTTTGATATATATTTAGGTGAAATAGTGACATAGGCAAACTTATAGAAGTCATAGAATCACATTATTCTCCTAAAACTTTATTGAAAGTTTTAGACATCTCCTCTAAGAAGGACATGAGAACCATAATTGGACACTAACACCACATGGTTATACTATCCTCATAAGGGTGCTACTACTTAAAGTCTTATTTCAACTATAGTCAAGAATCAAAATATGTCTGACTAATTCTCAAGCTTGTTTTATCCTCATGAGTCACAAAAATTCTTATTTTACTCCAGATAAGTACACTTTATTTACATCTTTACTATTTTGGGAAAGCCTTTTCAAATCAATTATTTCCTATTTTCATTCCAAGTTATTTTATACTCAACCCTTTAACAACCTAGGATATACATGCACTAAGTCCTATATAGGTAAAACATTTGGTGAACCCAAATTCAAATATTACTTAAAACCCTAGTTTAGCCTAGGGTTTACCTTCTTCACTTTTTGTGCACTAAATTAGAGTTACATACTTATATTTTTTTATTTTTAGAACAAACTAACGCATTCAATCAATCTTATATTAGGGTTTCATTAATTTAATCTAATTTAATTTTTTTCCAAACAACCCTCATCATACCCTAGATCCACATATTAAGTCCCTATACATCTAAATACTATAAATTAGGGTTTTAAGTATAATCTTTATTTATTATATACATTGGTTTGAATATTTTCCCATAGTTTCATATACACCTATGTTAAATTAAATTCTACCTATTGTGTTCTTGTTATTCATTATTTACATTATCTTCTTTTGTAAGATTAAAATGACATCCAAGAAGCCTCTTACCCCTCACCTAGTTAATGATTTTTTGAATTTTTATCATAATTATAATAATTAATGGAAAATTCTTCAAGATTTCACATTAGCACATGATAATGATTTCATTTATAAATATGATGATGGCTATTGTTGTAACGATGGATACGAGGAGTACTATGAGCATGATAATAAAAGTGTTGATAAATATATACTAAATGCATCTTCTTTTATTTCCTGTCCCTCTTATCCTACACCTAAAAATGAAACTAACAATATAATTATAAAATAACCTCTTGTTGGTAGTGCTTTGTTCCAATGTGATCCTAGATTTTCAACTAATTTCACTACCTCCTTATTCAAATTAAATCAATATTAGTACAATACATGAAATCAACTTTTGCATGATTCAAGTAAAAAATAAAATAGAAATGCATCTTCTTGACCCTTCTCAGTCAAATTTGAAAAATACTTTACAATAATATTACACATTTTACCAATGCACAAACCAAACTAGATGAAATTATTTTATCACCTTCTTTTACATTCCAATCTTAATGCAATGATTATTTGAATAATATTGATAATACAAATGTCTCTAACTCTTTTCTTACATGTCATAATGTGCTAAATGAAAACATGATTGCTATTTCTTATACCCTTGAATCCAATATTTAAATAAATAATCCTTCATGCATCCACACATAGCTAGTGAAGAAATGCAGTGCATTAAACCCAAACATGATGATATATTTCATAGTAGTAATAAGTTAAAATATTATCCTACTCTCCCTCTTAGTGATCATGTGAATGATACTTATTCTACACTTATACAAATGAATTAAACTTTAATTTTGATGAACCTTGGAATAATGATGATTACTATGTTTATGGTGAATAAGACATTGAGTCTAGTAAACCCTATAGTTCTCTCCCTACTTCACCTATTTCTCATGTCCAAACTAATGTTAGTTCAAATGATAATAAAAACACACACACTTATTATTATGCTCATAATTTACATAATTTACATTCACATGATAATAAATTACCTTTTAGTCTATTAACATGTGATACTTATTTGAAAATTAATAAAATAAGAGATACCAAAAAATCTACCTCAGCTTCACTTACTATATTAAAACCTATTTCTCAACCTAACCAACATGAGGTTTATATCCCATTTCTCTCTAACTAGGTCCAAGCTATCGCCCCTTTAAAGATTACAGAGAGAAAACCAGTCCTCCTTGAAAAAGGTTCCCAATGTAGTATACTAATGGATAAGATAATTAATAAAATTCATAAAATAAATGAACCTTGTGATGATGATAATATACCTTCACAATATTTAATATCCTTGATTCATGTCATGGGTGATTTATAATAACAAGTACACCATCTCACATTAGAGAGTAAAACCTGCTAGTCTTGGGTTGATTCTAATGCCATCCATGGTAATCCTATTCCATATAGAATCTTCACTACAAAGTTACCAACCAAATTTTAGATACCAAAGTTACAAAAAATTTATGGGCATGGAAACCCATACTTACACCTTTAATCTTATATAAAATCCATTGCACATGTCACCAATAAGTTGAATCTACTAGAATTATTTCGAAAGTCCCTAGAAGGTGAGGTACTAAATTGGTTTCATCATGCACTCCCTAGTGAGTCACTACATACATATGATGGGTTAGAAGTAGTCTTTATCAAGCACTACATCTATAATAATGGACCTTAATTCACATATGATAGGTTACCTTTACTACATTAGAGTGAGATAGAACCAACAACTGAGTACATTCTAAGATTCAAGTCATGTATGCATTAGTTAATTTACTAACTGATAGATTTAAAGGTACAATACCTATTTCCTAGAGGACAAATTTTTCCTCTTGATGATAAATTATTATATCAAACATCCAAATCATTATGTCATCTATGTAACATAGTTATAGCATTAGAGATAGATTTGGGACTAGTTGGTACATATTCAGAGGTAGATTTAGATGTAGATTTCTTAGATCCATAGTCATATAACATGGTATAAGAACCTACTCCACTTATGATTAAAAAACAAGTGGAAAAAAAAACATATAAAGATACTCAGCAAGGGCAAAGAGCCACTTCATAGATCACCTCCTATAGTGAGTAGAACATAGGACACACATAGAGAGGTTATATAATTTTCAAATAGAGATAGGCCTCATGATATCTTATTTACACTATTAGATAAGGAGATGATCAGACTTCCTTCTAATCGTCACCATCCATCACATGATCTATACAAGATATAAAATAATCCATATTATAATTTTCATAAGCTAAATGGACATTTAGACAATAATTGTTATACACTTAGAGATTGTATTGACCAGTATGTCAATAGAGGCATTATAAAATTCACATAAGGAGCACTGAGATCTTAGTCTCCAAAATATCCTAGATCAAAATCCTCTATAATAAATTTATCCCAAGAAGTTCCCTTTAAGGATCCATTGGTTACTCATCATATGAGCCATGGGGTTTCTAGGACACCTATTTATGAGATATCTCATACACCATGGATTCAATATAGATGGAATCCAATTCATAGAGATTAGAGCATAGTCTCAGTTCACCCACTAATTAATATATTTATAAAGAATCATAAATATCATAACACAGTCTCCATTCACACACTGATTAAGATATTTGGCAACAATCACAAAGATTAGAGCATAGTCTTAGTTTGCACATTGATTAAGATATTTAGTAATAATCATAGAGATCATAGCACAGTCTCAGTTCACACACCAATTAAGATATTTGGTAATAATCATAGAGATAAGATAATAATTTTAATTCAACTACCAATAAATATATTTTCTAAAGATCATAAATTTCATAGCATATTTTTAGTATGACAGCTAATTAATCTCTTTGCTAAATAGTCTACACACCTAGCTACTAGTAGTGTACCACATGTAGTATATTCTATAAATTATACTTATATACTAACACTACAAGATTAGTTTAGTCATTTTTTCACCATGATATCCAGGTTTAGATAGTGAATACCATAGTAACATGATCCACATGCAGATATCCTAAAAAACTCCTATAACACACATACTAACAACTAACATTCATAGTCTACTATACATGTATAATTAAACATTTATAAATAGATAAACAATTAATTATCATCATTTAGACACATACTATATTCCCATGTCACCATTTAACACATTAAAAACAATTGAAGACATGTAAAAATACACAATGTAACAAATCAAGATACTAATATACATAGTGCCCATATAATAACAAACATCCATATATATTTATAACTCAAAACATGGTTTCATTAAAAATACTATAAATCACTCAATAATTTAGACTTGGCCACTAGAACTATTCCCCTCACTCTCACTCTCTAATACATCTATAATAGAACTAAAGGCCCCACTATCCCTCCATGACCTTGATTGAGGCATG
Organism: Torreya grandis; assembly: GCA_037957365.1. Lineage (NCBI taxonomy): Eukaryota > Viridiplantae > Streptophyta > Pinopsida > Cupressales > Taxaceae > Torreya > Torreya grandis. The sequence goes on along the minus strand of JARHVA010000467.1, from coordinate 4,393,588 downwards.
CATCTTCTCTCTCTCTCTCTCTCTCTCTCTCTCTCTCTCTCTCTCTCTCTCTCTCTCTCTCTCTCTCTCTCTCTCTCTCTCTCTCTCTCTCTCTCTCTCTCTCTCTCTCTCTCTCTCTCTCTCTCTCTCTCTCTCTCTCTCTCTCTCTCTCTCTCTCTCTCTCTCTCTCACTCTCTCTCTCTCTCTCACACACACACACACACACACACAACACACCCAACTCGAATAGACACTATGTATGCTCTCACTATATATGTATATATTCATCCAATATATAGCTAATTTCCCCACCTAGAGCATTGAGTGTGGGCATATTCTATCTCCATAACTCCACATGTACCTTGTCCCTATTATTAGTTACTCACCTATATGCCATATTATCTATGGCTACTTGATTAAAAAAATGAGCATAGACACTAGCAACCTCCATGGACATCTTCACTAATCCATCATCCATGGCATCATTAAGGATATATCATGTTATTAATAATATTATAGAGTCAATGGTAGTTTCTTAATATTCATCATCACTTAAACCTACACATACCAACACAATGCATCAGATACCTACCTATGTAAATAAATAACAAATTAAGAAAATACACAAACATATAATAACAAACTACCATCAATAACCCTAAGGGGATTGAAATATAGCACATCCTCTATGATGATCCCACCTCTTAGGAATAGAGGTACCTATCTATGATCCCTATACTAGGATATATAGGCATCAGTATTGTTGTATTCAATACACCCCACCCTATATTTTACTAAAAAGTAGGGACCCCCTTTATTATTGTAAATATTATCTGGGTATTTATGTGTTTTAATGACTATTTGGTCATTATTATCTATATAAATTTAGTGATTTTAATATTTAATAAAGTTATGTTATACATTTTTTCATTTGAAAACACATGTTTAAACTAAACTATTAATGAAAAATATAGAAAGAATGGCTTTGCATGATAGGAATTTAGATTGATTTGTTTTGGAAAGATTATCTTCAAAAAATTTAGTCTTCGATGACTTTATTTTAGAATATTTCATTTGAAAACTTTGTTTCAAAAATATTCTCTTTAAAAAGGTTCTCATTGGCAATATTTGCATCAGAAGGATATCATTAGAAGGTTTACTTAGGCAATTTTGGTCTTCAGTAAATTTATTTTGTTAACTTTATCTTGATGACTTTGAATTGGTGAATTTATTTCAAAAAGATTTTATACAATAGCCTTTCTTCATGAAGTCTTCAGAGCTTATTCATCAATAAATTTTATATCAAAAACTTTATTTTAGAAATATTCTCTTCATAAAATTTCATTTTAGAGGGATTTCATTAGAAGGTTTATTTATAAATAATTTACTTTAGAAACATTCTTGTCAAAGGCTTTGTATTGAAAACTTTAATTTTGAGAAGATCCACTTCAAAAAAATCATTTTATAGACTTAGTTATCAATTTTTTTTTTGAGAAATTCCATTCATAATATATCCATGTGACTAATATCACCCAAACTAACTCTTTAAAGGAGTACTTGGTCATTGATGAATTTGTTTCAAAAACTTTGGGATAAAATATTTTGAATCAAATCTTTTTGAAGGACATTCTATGTTTCAAAGTATTTTGGCCACTAGGATGAAATTTTGACATGATGTCTTATATGTTAGACATAGTCATAGGGATAGTGTATAGACACAATCAAATCCTATGGGATCCAAACATAGAAGTCATCAAAAACAAGATTTGTGACTATTACATGTTTGTGCACATATACTCCTATGTTAGAAACATAATGAAGATTTTTGACAAACTCTATCCTAAGGTATAGATGGCCATCCATGGCCAACCTTTGGAAATAATTTTTCTCAGCATAACCCAGACACTTTCCAATAATGTAGGAGACTACTAGATTTATCTAGACTACATAGTTATTATGGTGGATGGCTACAAGTTTTATCTTCTTTAGCTCCCCAAGTTCATTCCAAATAAGGTAGCTTACTAGGAAAATTGTGTACCAAATATGGAATAACATTGATGAGGAATTAACTATAAAAAATGAGGCTACATTCCATGGATCCCACATAGCGATTGGGTGAATGCAGTATACAATTTATAGGTAGTTCAAAGAGGCTAGGAATGTTAGGAAGGCATATGCATTACCTACCCTTCATCATAGAGACTAGGATACTCATTGTAAGGTCCAAAAGAATATTCATACCTTTAGCCTCACTTACAAACATGACCCAATAGATCATGATTTTCTATTCCTAAATGCCAAAAACTATGAGGAGGCCAAACAAAGGGACCTAACTACATGATTGAGTGAGGACTTGTTGAGAGTGATAAAATAAGAACCATCTCTTACACTTGGTGAAGCAAAGATTAGGATCTCACCTCTTGTAATATGGATATATTTTAATTTTTTGAGTGCTAATAAATCACAAATACCAAAAGAAGAGGGACAAGATCCCAAAATAGCTCAATCCTAACCCTAGGACCAATAGTAATTGGTAGTAAAATTACCACTCATTAGATCATAGGATGAATAAAATAAGAGGAACAAATACCTACCTCTACACAAGTAGAAGAGGAACTAATTCTCCCATTTCAACCTTCAATAGTTTAATTGATATAGGTCAAGCAAGAGTTGGATGAGGAGATAACTCAAGCAGGAGGTAGTGAAAAAGGGGAAGAACCTATGATCATATTCTTAGACTCCTATAATGAAGGGGAAATAATGGATTCTTTAGCCCCACCAACATTATTCACCCTTTTATTTCCCAATAAGCAATAGTTTTATAGACTAGCATTGCAACCAAGTGATATCAAAGGAAGCCCAAGGGAGACAGACCATAGACTGATGAGGAACTATATTAGGCAAAGGTATTAATCCTAAAAGCACTCAATGCCAAGCCACCTCTCACATGTGAAACATCTAGTAAGGGTCCTTTTCTCATATCCCCTTTAGGTCTTTTCCCTTTGATGTCCTTACCTAAAGTTTTAATAACCCCTAGGCTAGAGGTTTATACATTCATTACCCAATAGATACTTTTTTTAGGTTTACTTTTCATTCACCCATATATGAATCTACCCACAACCATTGTACCTACTCCACCCTCTAAAGCTATGGTTTCCATTCCATCAATACTAGTTTTGTCCATTATAGTTAGTGCCCAATCCATCACTCCAACTGTATCTCATTCTACCCAATTAGGTTCAACCTTACCTTCTTCCAATCCAACAACCATAACCATAGTAGTTACCACCAAAAAGACACCCAAGAAGTAGATAGTATTTATTATCCATCCAATGCCAAAATATGAAAACATAGATTGGTTAAAAATAATATGGACATCAATTCCCAATCCTTCCATTGAAATAGAGACTAATCTTGAAGAACATGCATAAGTGAAAGATCATCCGTCAAATCTCACTCTTCTACATTTGGCTAAGGAATTAGGTGCCTTATCCTCTAAGAGGCCCAATCTAAAGATAACTAAACTACCAATGATGATATCACTATTTGATAAGGCTCAAACATCATTATAGAGGGTTAGGAGGAGTAAAATAGAGGATAGCTTGGGTAGAACTTTAATCATGAATGAAAGGGAAGAAGATTACTCCCCTATCAAGAGGTAGAATAGATAAAAGGGTCAGTCCTTGTATATTGAGGACCTCAAGTCATATATGGAGACCCACACATAAGTAATATTTACCATATATGAAGGGACCAAAATGGATAGACAAGATCTTGAAAAGGATTTGGAAACTCTCAAAGAGAAATAACAAGTTATTTGGACTCCCCAAGGTGTTAATTAGGATGTACAGAATACAACACTTAGGATGTATGAGATTCTCAATTCTATCCATTTTTTGGGAGGTAGTTTGGCTCCTCATGTTAATAATATAATGAGATTATTCAAAAATCACAGAGAGGTTGATAATAAAATAAATTGATTAGTACTATATACCCCCAATAAGGCATTTATCCATTTGGACTTGATGACCCCATTAGAAGCATCATATGATTTGAATTCAGAATTAATAATAATGTAAGAGGCTCGAGATTGGGTGTCTTCCTTAGAGACTCTAGTGAATAAGTTGGTTGAGGAAGAGAAATAGGTTGAGGAAATTTTGATAGAGTTATAATTTAATACAATTCAAGATAATATAGGTAAGCTAGTGACTTAGGCTATATTTGATCAAATTATTAAATAAGCCTCTAATTCCGTCATGCAGAGTCTATAAGGTTTGACCTTAGAATATATTAAGGCCAAATTGAGTGCAAATAAGAAGAAGGTGATAAAGGTGGAAGTATTTCAAGTTGGATTTAGAGCCACCAAGATATAACATGCCAAACTAATGGATTAGATGAGTAGGGTGACTAGGCCACACCTCCTAGATATGAACCTAATTTGAGCACAACACACTAAAGAATACAAACACTACCAGGACTTAGATGTTAATAAGAAGATATACCAAAAAATGCCACCTACTAGTTATACTACACTAAATCCACCTATAATTCTAGTAACTACAACCACATCAATGCCACCTCATGTTATAGTTACCATAGTAACAATAGCTAAATTAGCTAGTACATATCCAAGTATAAGTCTAGTTACTGCATCATCAAGCAGAAGTACTACTATAGTTCTAATGTTACTTATAAGAAAAGTTAAACAAGATATAATTTAGATAAAGGATAATTTTGTACATTTTGCATATATTTTTTATAACTGAATAGTTAAGATATAGTTGTTTTTATATTGTAATCAACTAAATATTTTTGGTAGCATGCACACATTACATGACTAGGATATTTATGAATTATTAACATTTAACTAATACTTATCTTATATTATATCAATATGTAAATAAAGTGTTTTAAACTTGGAGGATGAGGTGACACCTTCCCCAAGATCTACATATACATGTCGAAACCTCTTTTCAAAGGGTCAGAGTTTTTAAATGAATATATAGGAAGAAATCAAAGAATTGATTTTCATGTAAGTGTGTTTGTTATTTCTTCTTCCCTCTCTATGTTAATGAATTTGAAGTTTCTTTATTTGTATTGATTCAATAATTCTAATGTGTGCCAATTCTATGAATGAATCTAATTATTTTATTAATGAATATTAGTCTTAGATGTGTAATATCTATTGAAGATTAATAGATTTCATTGATTTAGATAGTTAGTATAAGTTGAATCGATAATCCAAGGTGTGTATAGGTATCTCTTTAGATATAGTATTCTAGGTGTGAGATATAGCTACCCTAGATAACTTCTTGGTCTGAGTTATAATCTCTTACATAAAGTTATGCAACAACAACCTTAAGAAGAGAAACCTTCAATTAAGACCAATAAGCATCCTATGTCTAATTACCCCAGACTTATAGCCATGTTTTTTTGTAAGTATGAAAATTTTGCAAATAAAAAACACTAGTTCTTGGGATACTTGTCCACCAAAGAGATAGACTAAAAAAATCTATTTCAAAGACATAAAACCCTCTTGTTTACCTTACATTTCCTTCCTTTTTTGACTTTATTTAAGATCTACCCATCATAAATTAGTCTTACATGCATCCAACTCACCTAGTGATTTATCTTTTTTATTATAATTCATGCATTTGTAGATAAAATTGGTTAAACAACCCACATGCTCAACTTGTTATTTCACCACCTAGTTATTCTAAGAATATACCTGTAACTTATGCCCCTAATTGGAACCTAGTTCCATAAATATCCCAAATTCTATACCTTTGAAGTCTCCATTAAGCATGGTTTACCCACTTGACTATACTAGTGTTCTTGAATCTAGTTGTAGATGTACATTTATGTTTCTTTATCCCTATGTGAAAATCACATTTATCATTATTGAGCTATAAATTGATGATATTCATCTTAATATTTCATGTATTTTATGGTACAAATATCCTTCACAAGCCTATAAAAGGTCTTAAGACTATTAGACCCCTAATTGTAGCATATTTTGACTTGAAACCAATCCTGTAGGTATCTCAAGGACACTTGATTGATTGCTTAAAAGCTAATTTATTAGGCTTATACCATGGATGAAGGAATAATATGGATTGAAACCCCTTTTATAGCATATCAACCTTCACCTGTGCATTTGGATTTCAACCTTAGGGTGAATGTATCCTTCTAAAACTATAGGTGGATGTGTATGTCCATTGTATGGACTATCATTATTCTTGTCCTTAAGAAAGTCAACACTCATAGATATGATCATTTTCCTCCCATATTTTAGAACCTGATGAGAGAGATTGAGCCTAGACCTTCAAAAGACAACTTCTAGCATATCCTTCCCTTTTGTACTTTCATGAAAAATGTTGACTATTGGTGTATTATTGTATGTTACCTTCTTGGCTATAGGTGGTGGTTTCAAGGTGGTAATAAACTCTTTGAGTTACCATGATGCCCTTCACTTATTATTGACTCCTATTTGTGATCAATGGTGAGATGGAGAAAATTGGAAGGGGTGATGATGAGGTGGGAAGATTAAAACCATGAATGAAGGGTGAAAGGAACATGAACACATTGAGAAATGGTAGTGTATGATAGTGATCATGGGGAAGAAACATGATGGAGATAAAAAATCATGAAATGGAAATCTCAGAGTCACATTGAAGCATCATATGCAAGCATGATCTTATCCCCTACTTGATATAACAATTTTGGGGTCATTAAAGGAGGATAAGAAGCTGAATTTGAAACCTAGGAATATGGTAAGTACTTTAACAAATGATAAACAACCTTAACATTTTATAAATAGGGATTTTAAAATTATTGAAAACATAATGATGGGATTTTGTTATGAATCTTTGGAGAATATCTTGAGAAACTTGCATGAGGGACATGAATATGATGGAGATCCCTACCAAGAAGAAAATAATAAATTTTGAAACCCTTTCTCTCTCCTAGATCATATAATTCTTCCTCTGCTATTAGACTACATAATTTCACTTTTTTGCCTTATTGAGAACTATTAGGTCTTCACACATGTGGACCAGAGGTGATGGCTACCATAGAAGGGTGATTCATGTTCTTAATAAGCCTTAAAAACTTGAATTTTATTGACATGATGCTCTGATGAGGAGAAAATGTAGAAAATTGGTTGCCTTCTTGGATGGAAGACTACTTATGTATGCCTTGACTTCAAAAGGATGATTCATGAGGGAAAGATGACCAATTTTAAAACCACTTACTCCAACTGAAATAAAAAACTAACAAGAAGCATTCAAAATACTATTACCATATTTTAACCATTAAATACATGAGATCATATATTATTAACAAAGGTTGAGAAATAAGAACACATGAAAATAATGGAAATAGTGAGTTAATTACTGGAATTTCCTTTTTCTTTGCATTAATTCACAAAATTATATATTTGGCTTAAAATGAAGTGGATAACCCCTATATATAGGCCATTTTAATGCCTTAGTTAGTTATAAAAGGAGTTGTGTAACATGACACATATCAATAGATAGGGTCTCTTATGTCCTAAATTTAAAGAACATTCCATATTCAAAATATTGGAATATTTTACAATGCAATTCAAGGGACCATGAGACATTTTTCCTATTCAAAAATAACCCAATGGGTGGCTATTTTATTCTTGAGAAGCTAGGTTTGGATCCCACTAGTATTATTGATGATGAAGCTCCTATTGCAGACAAAGATGGAGTGATAATGTCAGTTGAGGAAGAAGACATTCTAGGAGGGGTTGATGAGGTGGTGGATCCTGAGGTGGAAGTTTGTTTTTGGGCCTCAATCTACCCTTTCCATACTTTAGAGAATTTATTTTACACATGATCAATTAATCTAAAATTGATGATAGGCTCCTTCTATAATTTGGTTATGAGCTTGATAATTATATCATGCCTACTTAGCAGAGGTCCCATAGCTTCATTGATGGTCTCAGCCTTCTCTATTCTTTTGTGGGTAGAGGATGCTAAATCCACCATCTCTTGTTTGAAGGTCACCCATATGGATATGGATTGATTTCAAAATTTCACAATGAAGTTTTGTAGTTAAGCCCTAAAGGCATCCCTGCTAATGATGGAGCCATCTTTGTTAGCCAAGTGCATAATTTCAGCATCCTTCAGTAAGGTGATAATTTTATCACCTTGTTATATAAGGTAATTCCCTAGGGACCTCACATATTAAATACAATGGTTAAATTTATTTCTCATTATAATTACATAAGACTAAGCAATGCTCAAGTCCTCCAAGTGAATTAGGTTTAAGTCCTCAAATTTATTTATTTTGATCAACCTCATTTGGTTGATTATCTTTCTATCATATCCTCCAAATGTAGCTTCTACCTTGAAGACTTTATTACATATATCATCTCCCTTTACCTTGTACTGAGCTAAGGTATTCAACATATAAAACATTTATTCCATGACCCATTCCACTCTTTTTATGGTTTGCTTTGGTAAGGAGGCCTTGTGTTACTACTCCAAGTCATCCATTTTTTGTTACTCTCCCTTAACCAATATGGTAGCCACATCTAGAGTTCCTTGGAGAGCTCAGAGGGGATCCTCCTCATATTGTTATTTTATGACTACCTAGACTTCTTTGTCTTTATTATCTCAAATAAGGTTTATTTTGATTCATACATGATTTTTTGGTTAGGGTGGGTAACCTTTGTCTTGGTCACCCTCTTCATTGCCCCAGTCTCCTTGTCAAATTTTAGTGCAACCTAGGGAGGGTCCATTATGACCTAATTTGGGTTCTCTCTAGTGACTAGTTGCATCTAATTAATCCATGATTTATTTGAAGAGCCACTTGGGGGCTCTAATGAGGGAAATAATGGTTGAGTTAGAGTCAGCCCTTGGAAGATAGACATTTAGGAGGTATCTTTGGTTGTAACCAATGTGAACACAAAGCTAAGGGATAAAGAAACACTAGTTATTGTTTAAGAATTAGTGGATAATAGGGTAAATTATGGAAGGATGATAGTAGGAATCTTCTTAGGAAATTATGGGTCAGGTCTAGGCATAGGTCTAGATATGACTGGGGGAAAATTGACCACTACCAAGACCTTAGGAGTGGATGATATTGTGAAAGGGGTTATGGTGGGAAATGACATGGTTAAAGTCCCTCTTATGGGTCTGGTGAGGGGCCTATAAGTTTAGAGGTGGACATGACCTAGATTTAGGGGGTTTAAATATGCTCAGGGGTTATTTGTCAAAGAAAGAGGGGGATATGGCAATACATTCCTAACCTAAAGCACTCAATCCTTATATGATAGGAGGAAGGGGAGGTGGTGCTAGCATTGAAGTTGGAATAAGAGCTAATGTTATTCCTATTGAAGGTGCAACCTATATTATAGTATCACTTTGTACCTAGGACTTGTTACTAGATGGGACCCTTAAGCTTGAAGCCTGACCAACTTATTTCCCAATGCCAGTCCCTCCTTTATCCAAAGTAGGAGGCAATGCTTGGAGTATTCTATGACAAAGTTATAAGTCATTTGGCCCTTATTATTTAACACTAGGGGTATGGATAAGATATGTTGATGTTTTTACTTGAGTATCATGGTGGTCAACTACCTAAAAACTAGTGGCATATAGTCTTCCTTTCACCTACTTTATCCCAATAACATTTAACCTCTATCTAACTTCTTCATTATCAATTACATTAAATTATAACTAGTCTCCATCCTTGGGCTCATGATGATATGTGATACTAAGATTTTCCATGTGTCTAATGTAATGATCAAATGTCAAGTACATAGGGTCTCATTCCCTATTGATATCTTTCTCTAGATTGAAAGTGGACCTATGTTTGGTAATAGCTATGATTGAGTGCCAATTTTCAATTTTGAATCAGTCGATGTTAACCAATTGGGGGTTGTCTAGCCCCATTTTCTTACTTTTTCATAATTTATATACTCCTATTTATAATTGCAAGGTAATCTCCTACTTAGTCAATTTTTCTAACATTATGGTGGGCAATATACATGGGGTTGTCTTGATTCCCTCAACTCTGATTATGGTGCAGTATGATTAGTAACAGTAGGCTCCCAATGTAATAAGGGTTTCCCTAATCTTTAGTGGTAGTTTGGGTATAGTTCTTTCATGGATGGATCTATATACAATCAAGTAGAACTACTTAGTAATATCTTGCATCTCCTACCTATATTTGTAAATTATAATCTTTTTGAAGACATGGTGGATGATCCATCTCATATTTAGGTCCCAATTGGTAAATTGGGGGAATTTGAGAGTGGTGCAAATGGCATCAGCCAAGTAGGACATCATATATAAATGATTTCCTTGGTTGGCCATGGTCTTCTTGATTTTGGTAGCCAAATTTTAGGAGATGATCTCCTTGAGGGGAGGGGTCATGGAGCCATCTATAATCATAGACAATAGTGGAACCCACTTCTCATCCACATGGGTAGTGTCTTCTACTCTATGCAACCTATTCATCATGGGCATCCCCATTCTCACCCATTTTATAAATTGGGTGAAGGGAATCTGATTTATTTTAGACTTGTATATGAACCTCCTTAGGTTCTCTACCTAGCTTCTTAATACTTCTTTGATATTGTTTGAATCAAGCTATTGGGTTATAATGTCTTGATTATAAATAATTCCAATCTTAGGAAAGTCATAATAGGCTTGAAATTCCAATCCATCTATATAAGTGATATCATTTCCAAAGTTAAAATATTTGATCATGTGATCTAGACACCTAGAGTGAATGGAAATTTGGTTGACTAATTCTACATAGGGGAGTACCTCTAGATTGGGTGCAACTTTGTCTAATCCTACAGACTTAATCACCAATATGTTAGACCTTTATTTGCAACATTGGAAGCTTCCTCATCATCATTGTCTTGGTCTACCATCCTCTCCACATGGTAGAATAAGTCATTGTAGTGTTTTTCATCTATGGCCAAGGCAATTGTATTAAAACTAGTGTCTCAGAAGACAATGTTTATTTTGTAAGAATATAGGAATGGGACTTGTTCTATCTTGGTAGATCCAAACACTCTTGATTTGGCCATAACTTATAATTTTTGATTTATGAGCCTATGGATTACCTAGTTGTCAAATGAATGTGAAAAAAGTTTTTTAGTAAATGATATAGAGTACTTTAGAGTTTTCAACAAAAAGTAATGGTGAATACAAGATTTATAGTTTTAAACCCTATATTTTTATTAAAATTTTGAATTACAAGATAAGGGCCATAAATGTTAATTATCTTTCATTTGCTTTGACATAAATCTTGAGCGATTCTTTTGTTTTATTTTGACAGTTTCAAAAATTCACTTTTTGGGAATTAGCCAATCATCACTCTTGGTTTTTCCATGTGTCTTCTCATTATAGGATTGAATTTTTCTTGAGGTGACTTGGCTTTATAATTACATAAATTAACCTCTATTAGCATTTAATTTGTACCAATAATTGAAGCTCATGGATAGTGATGTGTCCTTCTGGTGTCATACTTGACACATGCTTGGCACTTGGTGTCTATTCATGCATTCTAATATTTTACTTTGGATATTGGGATATCTATGTGGGTGAAGTGATATTTTGGCATGTGGAATCTTTAAATTATCTTACACCTCCTTTTATTATTTCTTGACTTAACCCATTTTGTTTTGGACTAACATGGTCTTGGGACCCCTGCTAACTTTTCAAGTGGTAGGATTTCATTAGGTCATGTTATCATGCAGTTGTATTACATGAAACTCTCAATGGACCCATATATTATGACACCTTGTCATGTGTTTCCATTAAATTGGATATCTCATCTTAAATTGTCACATGAATTGACCTCTTTCACCCTAAGACTGATGTGGCCTCAAAATGTTTTCTAATTTTCCAAGTGGAAATTTATTTTTGGCTCAAGTTGTCATGTGGCTTTGTTATATGAAATTTTTAATGGACCCAAATGCCATGCCACTTTACCAAATGTCATGTTTTAATTTTATTGCATATTTATTAGGTTTCATGGATTCATTTAATCATATTATTGCTACAAGATATGGGTCCACGTGTCTTCAGTCCATTTTTCCCAAATTATGCATGGCTTCCATGTCACATCTAGCTACCTAAGATTAAACACCTTACTAACAAGTTTCATCTCATTGTATAATCTATGTATTATGAAATAAAAATATTGGATCTTTACTTTGGGACATGATCAAGTTCCAAGTTGCATGATGCAATAAGATTTTATTGTCATGAGAATTATAAAATAATATCAGCCTTAGAAAGCTATGATCAGATGCCATGTGGAGTGTTTCAATTGAGTCACGTGGATGTGAAATTTGAAACTTATCCATAAGCTACAATGACATGATGGGTGACAAGTGGAAAAATCTCATTGGATTGCATTGTCACTCTATTTTTCAAATGTGTAAAGATATAAGACAAAGTCTATAGCTTACATGACTAAGTCACCAATGCATATGACACTATCATGTGCCATCTAAAGATGAGTTAACATCAAGGTTATTGTCAAATAAAAAGGTAACATGATTATATTAAATACCTTTCAAGGACATTTACAATCAACATGGAAGGTATTCCAATTCCCCTCTTCAAGGTATCTCTTAGGAGATACCTTGAAAGAAAATTTCAATCATGTGCATGTTCAAGGTATCTCCTAAGAGATACCGCGAAAGAAAATTCCAATCATGTGCATGTATAATGTATATCCTAAGAGACACCTCAAAATAAAATTTCTAATTGTGTGTATGTTTAAGATATCTTTTATGAAGTACCTTGAAATAAAATTCTCATTGTGTGAATGTTCAAGTTATCTATGAGGAGACCCTTTGAAAGTAATAAAAGGCCCTTCAAGGAAATCCCCTTGGAGATACTTTGAAAGAAAATTGAAATCATGTGTATGTTCAAGGTATCTACTAAAAGAACTAGTGTACTACAAGACCATTCAATATATATCCTAGAATATACCTTAAAGGGCATTATAGTACCTTTAAGGCTACCTTGAAGGTATATCTTAAGAGATACTTTTCAAAAATGCATAAAGGTATATTTGAAGGTATTACAAGGCCCTCCAAGGTATCTCTATCTAATAGGAAAACCCTTGAAGGTAATACAAGAGCCTTCAAGGTATCTCCTAGAAGATACCTTGAAGGGAATTATAATACCTTCAAGGCTACCTTGAAGGTATCTTTTAAAACTGAATTGGCATCAACGTTCTTTCCAAATAAAAAGGTGCAATGGTTATATCAAATCCCTTACAAGGACCTTTTAAATCAACATGGAAGGTATTTTAAGGCCCTTAGAGGTATCTCCTAGGATATATCTTGAAATAAAATTCTAATTGTGTGTATTAATAAATTTAGTCCATAAAATGTATAATACCATGCTTTGTTCTTCTAACTATAAATGATAAGGATCAATATGATTAGAAATTTGTTTAGACAAATAAAAGGCTCAACAAACAAGGCCAAAATTTAAAAGCGAGTCCCAATTTCTTAAAGAATAAAAGGGGGATGTTGGGTACAATAGTATCTAATAAGAGAACCCTTAAAGATACTAAAATACCCTTAAAGATATCTCTTATAAGATACCTAAATGGAATTATGGTGTCTTCAAGCTTAACTTGAAGGTATCTCCTAAGAGATACCTTTCAAGCATGCATAAAGGTATACTTGAAGGTATTACAAGGCCCTATAAGGTATCTCTATCTACTATGAGAACCCTTTAAGGTACTACAATACCCTTCAAGGTATCTCTATACTTGAAGGTATTACAAGGCCCTATAAGGTATCTCTATCTACTATGAGAACCCTTGAAGGTACTACAATACCCTTCAAGGTATCTCCTAAGAGATACCTTGAAGGGTATTGTAGTACCTTCAAGGCTAACTTGAAGGTATCTCCCAAGAGATACCTTTCAAATATGCATAAAGTAATCTTTAAAGGTACTAAAAGGCCCTCCAAGGTATCTTTATCTACCTTGAAGGTATCTCCTAATAGATACATTTTAAATATGCGTAAAGGTATCCTTGAGGTTATTAAAAGGCCCTCCAAGGTATCTTTATCTACTAAGAGAACCTTTGAAGGTACTATAATACCCTTCAGGGTATCTCCTAGAATATACCTTGAAGGGAATTGTAATACCTTCATGGCTACCTTGAAGGTATCTCCTAAGAGATACCTTTAAAACACGAATAAAGTTACCATTAAATATATTAAAAGGCCCTCCAAGGTATATAATAAGAGATATCATTATAGATAATTCCAATTGTGTGCATTTTCAAGGTATCTACTAGGATACCCATTGAAGATACTATAAGCTCTTTCAAGGTATATCTTAGAATATGCTTTGAAGGATCTTGCAGTACCTTGAAGGGTATCCTAATTCATGTTTTAAAGGATATCCTATTATGAACTAGGAATTTAAATAAGAAGATGAAATTAGTATTGTGTTAGTGATAACATGAACAAAATAAATTGACACAAAACACACTAAACTAATATATCCATGCCTAGTTACTAGGGCGAGCTTGGTGAAGAAATACAAATGAAAAAAAACACAACTAAAATGAAATAAAACACACATTCCTTACCTTCCTTGATGATCCAAAAGTATTTTTTGATTGGCTTGCTTAGTTTGTGCTCATGAAGTCCTCATCAATGGAAGCTTAGCTACCTCCATCTCTCCTTGGCACCTTTGGCTTTGGCTTGGCTTGGCTTGGAATCAATTTGACATTGTAACACTAGTTTATATGAATTTTTTAGAATCAATACTACATTGTAAGTTTGCACAAATTAAGATTTTTTAATTCATGTGGTAAGGCCTCTTATTTATAGATTTTTGAGATTAATCAAAGTCAACCTGAACCATCCATCTCAGGATTGAGATGTGTGGCTAAGGATTAATCCAATTTTGAAATTAAAATTGATAAATAGGCTCATCAATATCTAGGATAGAGGATAAATTAAGAGGTATGGAGGGCTTTGATGAGGCATGGGAGGTATGAATCTTAATATTTGTGGTATTTATGGCCTAGGGATGTCTTCCCAAGAAATGAGGTCACCTAATGATGTATATATTCAATATTCATTTATAAAAACAAGTTTTCAACAAGTTTCCATGTAATTATTAATTAGGCTCTAATTTTGTTTAATTATCTCTTAAGCATGATTAAGCACTTCATGCACAAATTACTCAAATTGATCATAATTCCTTGTTATTGGTCCAAAATTTTACTAATTGGAATTGGAAGGCGATGTCAGATGCATTAGATCCATTATCCCATTTAGGATATTATAAATATAAAATAACAAAGGCACATGTATTGTGTAAGATATTTGATATGAAAGAGAAATCTAGAGCACCCAAGTGTAAAAATAAATTTTGACTCAGAATGATCTAATCAAAGTTAGCTAGCCCATAAATTGCATTTCCCTATTTAATGATACTCTAGATAAAATCAGCACTTGAATATATTAGGTTTAAAGATTTTAATGTGCTTTAGTGTTTTTAGGCCAAATTGTGTATTTTGGTGGAAATTGATTAAAATCTTAGTTGGAGGTTATCGATGGCTAGATTTCAGTGTCTATAGTTTTCCCCTATTTGGGAAGGCATTGAAAACCATAGGCAAAGCAATGTCTTCTCAAATAATGAGAGATGGATTGTATGCCAAAAAGAAGATGATGGTTGAAGAATAAAGCTCCAAATGGTTTTGGGAAGCCTATGATGATGCCCCATTGAGGGAGTGGTCATCACATATGTTGATGGACAATACCTCAAAAAGAAGAAGAAGAAAGGTGGAATTAACCCATGGTTGAGAATAATCCAAATGAGAAAATACTTGCATGCATTGACGTAAAAAGGATACTAATTTTCCCAAAGGTAGTTATAATCAGAAATAAAAGTCAAAATAATGGTGGTTATAATCAGAAATAAAAGTCAAAATAATGATTTACCCATAGGTAGTTATAACCATTAAGAGGACCTAGATTGGATAAAGATGATTGCACCCTAGTTAGGGCTGATTAGCAAGCATAACACAAGGATATAAAATAAAATATAGATTAAAGATGAGCATGCATAAAATGATGAAAGAGATGAATAGAAGAATAAGATTAATCAATAGAAAAGATTCAATTATACCTACCAATGAGGATATGCTCATCTTGATTAGCAATGACACAACTAGAATGGCCAATGGGTTAATTTGATAAAGGGTGGGATGGAAGGATTTGACAAGGTGCCAAGGAGAAAATTTTGTGGCTCCATTGATTATAGACCTTCTTAAAGTTGATTTTTTTATAGCATGTAATGGTAGGCATCATGATAGAACACCATGAAGACTGGGTCAAAATATGCATAAGGACTAACTCTCGATATCCAATATTCAAGTAAAAATAATGCACCAATGATAAAAACTATGATGATAATGTTTACGTATGAAGATGTATAGATTCATGAATAATGTGTGTATGGAATCATCTAATGCATACATATAGATTGAGTTAAGGAAATAGTGTAAAAATGGAACAAATTGGCAAGTGAACAAACAAAAAATAAATTAAAAAAAATCCTAAAAATAAAAGCAAAATAAATCATCCTAATAAGGACCATGCCCCAGTAAGGTAGATTGAGGATAAATAACTAGGCTTAGATACGATAAATGTTTTTGGATTTTTAAAATGTTATGAATGTTTTTGGTTTTTTCTAAGTATCTCAACTCAATCAAGAATGATGAGACACTAAATGGTTCAATCTCACAAAATACGAAGAGCATTCAAACTTAGGTTGCTCACAAAATGATGAGAGCATTTAAACTTAGGTTTCTCACAAAATAGTGAGAGCGTTCAAACTTAGGTTGCTTACAAAATGGTGAGAACATTAAAACTTAGGTTGCTCACAAAAATATGAGAGCATTATAAAAAGGGTGACTGAGATGACCTCAACAAGTATCGAGCATGACCCTCATAGTCCTGAAATGACCTCAAGTCACAGTAATTTTTTCCACACAAAAGGTGAGGAAAAACCAACTAGGTCCCAATAAGTTCTCAAATCTAGAAAATGGCCTGTCAAATGAAAATATCAATGGCAAGGTGATGCAACAATTCATGGTAAACAAGTGTTGCCCCTAGTTTTCCCATAGGTAGTTATAACTAGGATATGATAGAATAGGTCAATGATACTAATTTGCCCATAGGTAGTTATAATTAGTATCAAGACTAGTGAGACATTGAATTGCCCACAGGTGGTTATAATCAGGCTCACATAAATAATCTTGATATAAGATGGAAAATGAAATACATCTTGCTAGATCAATTATCACACTAATTTCATAGACTATCATTGGAACATGTATTGGATTGATTATTGAAAATTGATTGAAATACTCTCCAAAAAAGTGTAAGAAGAACCAAAGTAGCCAAGATCAAAATAGGATTGGGTAGGATGAATAAAAATAAGCTTTGGTCTGGATATGAATGGAATGGTTATATGGCATGGTCTTGCTAAGGATAATGATGGTTTGATAAATTGGATGAAATGGTAAGAGGGTTACCCCCAAGTGAGAAGGTGAATAGTAGGAATATGTGACAATGGCAAATGGATATGTAACAACAACAATGGCCTGGCAATGAAATGGTATGGTACATGTTTTTGGCTTGAGTGTGGTAAATGACATATGATTCTATTTTTATTGTTCAGATGGATATGTACATCCTAACCAACAAATTATATAAAAAAATACTTGATCATGTTAATTATTATCCTACACCTCATCTAAAAAGTTGTTCTGTCAAGAACTCAATACAAATTTGGATTCTGAGAATGCTTTTGTGATCTTCATTGGTCATTGATTCTAATTCCTTCAAACATCAAGACAAGGTATCTTTTTAGCCTCTACAAAGGAAAGTACATCCATGGATGGTAAACAAGGACAAATAAGGGATGGTAGGTTTGACTCTAAAATGGAATGGTAGATGATAATGGAATGTGGAATGGTTGGGAAACAAATGAATATTAGGATGTTTAGTCACACGTAATGTTGTTGATACCAAATTAAACATAATTTTGGTTATGGTGGGACTAAAGACTTATTATCTTGATAAGACCATCAATTTTTTTTATTATTTGGGCCTAAGAGTAGCTACCATCTGATTAGGCTATAAATAGGAAGCTATTTTAATTTGATCTTTGATTTTGTCTTCATCAAGTAGTGAAAAAAATTTGTGCTCAACTATCAGTGCCTCAATAAAGTTTTTACCAATGAAGTTGTCTTGATTGTCACATAGCACCTCTAAGAAGCTTTCACTAAGGAATTTTGACTTTTTACTTTGATTTTCTTCTAGCGCTTCCAAAAAAAAATTCACTAGAAGATGCTTAGTTCTGACTTTGATTGTCCCCTAGTGCCTCCAAAAAAGTTTCACTAGGAGAGTGTTCTTTTGCTATATGAATCTGGTCTTAGCCTCCTTGCGCTTCTTCAACTGATATGTCACCATGGATGCAATTTAACAAAGTGTGATTTTATAGATCCCAATCGACACTTGTGGGAGATGGAATGTCAATGATATGGCTATTTTGGTTGATGGTAATGGCCTATGGAATGGTAATAGAATGGGAAGAGGCTACACAATCCTCATAGAAGATACTAGGATAACTTATGTCAAAGTTGAAGTACTCATCCACAAAAACTATAAAAGGATCACAAATATATTCAAATTGATCTGTAAGGCATGCATAACCAATGTTGTAACAACCATGAATATATTCTTCTTCTAAATCTAATTCTAACTCAAGGGACTCTAAATCTGATGTTGAGACTAATGTTGATTCACATTATAATGGTAAATTTGATGTTGATTCAAGAATAGAACCTAACTCTAACTCTGATTCTTCATTTGATGGGTACCCTGTTATAATGATGTCTTGTTGAATATTTGTTTTTGAATAAGTAACAGCCTATGAAGGCATAATGGGCTCTATAAAAATTAGTTTTTCAAAGTGGGATTCCTCAAGGATGGGAAAAATATTAAGAGACAACTCCTTAGAGACTAGCTTGTTAATAAGAGGCTCTTAAAAAATAAGTGCATGGTTGAGGTAATAATTTTCCCAAAGGTAGTTATAATCATTAATAAGTGACTCAATAAATACTGGCTCATCAGTGTGAGACTCCTTAACAAATAGTATAGGATCAATAGGTGATTCATCATAAGCTAACTTATCATAAGTGGTTGGTTCAACAAAAACATCTTGGATTGGTTGGTTGTTTGGGCTTTGGTTTCCAATGAGTTGGAAAATACCAATTTTGAACATAGCCTGGTCTTTGAAGGATTGGATCGATTGAGGTTTGGATGGGATTGGTTCTAGATGAGGAATGGCTTGTGGTTGGATAATGGTAGGGCATTGGGGAGCATGATTTATCGCATGATCCAAAGGATGAAGTCTTGAAATGGTAATGATAGGGTGGTGTGGAGCATGATTGCTTGCACAAGTCAAAGTACTAGGTCCTAGAATGATGAAGGGGCATTATGGAACCTAATTGCTTACATAAGATAAAGCATCCAATTCTTATTCATAAACCATATCATCCCAGTTGTGAGATGGCTCATAAGTTGGTTCTTGACTATGTTTCATGTATTGATTATTTTAAATAAGGTATGGATCTATATCCCAAACAACATTATCTATAGTTGGTTTTTAAAGTCCTCCTCATAAGCCTCTTCATGCCAATCAATGTCTCAATTTAGATTTTATGGATTTTGACTATGTTCCCTATATGGAGTATTGCAGGGATAATAAAAAAACTCCTTAGAAAATATTTCTCTATAGGGGTTCCTAGTAGGATTTTGTGTGGCCATTCTATCATAAGTTGGATTGTATGTGATTCCAACATAAGTGTAGCTAGACATATCTTTATAAATGATGAAAGCTCCAAAATAAAAAGGCTTAGAGTTATACAAATTCTAAAAAACTATCTAAAAGACAAATGTTTCAAACTTGGTCTAACTTGGTTGAAGGGGTGGATATGTATCTCTAATATGGTCTAAAAGTGGAGCGGTATATCCAAAATTATTTATGCTAAGACTTGGCATAAAATAATCTAACATAAAATGTCTAATGTCAAATTTTATATACACAAAAGGTCAAACATCTGAATAAAAACTAGAGTGTCAAAGGTCTAGGTCAAAATGTTTCAAACAAGGTCAAACTAGGAAACGAAAAATTTGAGTTACTAGGTTTTTTGTCCAAACATAGAGTTAAAATCTAGGCTCAAACAAATAGGCATACACTAGGAATTTTTGCTAAATGGAATCAAAATCTAGACTTGAAACAAAGGTATCATGTGATTTGATTTAATCTAACAAGTTTGGAAACAACTTTGACATAAACCTAGCATACAAAATCAAACATAAACATGATCAATTAGCATAAGTCATAAGATAAAAGTCTCTTTGAAGAAAGACTATGTTTTCTCAAATAAAGGCACAAATAATAATAAGGGTAGGTACTGAATAAACAAACCATTAATAGTTTTCCAATTTGGGTAATTGATTTAACCAAAGTTATGCAACCCAAAAGAGAAAGATATATATATATCAACCTCACAAATTAAGGCCTAAACAAAAATCAATCAATGTTTAAATCCAAACTTGATAAGGCTAATTAAAAACTCAATGTTGAAGACTAGGATCTAACCAAACAAACTAGACAAGATTGGATAGCATGACGACACAAGACATAGGTCCAAATAGTATACATGACATGGTTTAAAATAAATGGTTTTTTGATATAAAGTGAAACAAGTCTTGAAACAAATTGAGCAGCCTAACAGTGTAAGAATGATTGAATGATGTGGTCAATGCTATGTTTCAAAGACTCAAAGGTAAAATGGTTTGACATTATTTGGGCCATCATAACATGTTTTTAGAAAATTTCAAGCTTGGCCCTGCAACAAAAATGTTAGTATGTCCTTTAGCCTTGAAGCTACTTTGGGTTTGAAATAATGAACTTGGAAAAAAAGAGCTATTGGGTTTTTTACATAGTACAATCTTGCTACTACACAGAGCAATCCCACTACTTATAGGACAATACCATGACTATAAGAGTTATGGTATTATAAATTAACCATAGGTAGTTTAGTCACAATACCATGACTTAGTTTTACAATACTATTAATAGTAAGACAATCCTGCTACTTAGAAAGTCATGGTATTATTGCTAATTACTAATGGTTAGACAATATCATGACTTGATTAAGAAACCCTGGTAATAATAAGACAATCCCAGAACTGAGTCAATAGTGGTATTATCAACCTTTCATGAAAACATAGTTAGTCCAAAAATCAAAATGGTTAAGTGTATTACCACTAGTCCAAATAAAAATCCCACTACTTATAGGACAATACCGTGACTAGGTTAGAACAAACGTATGACTTCCATAAAAACATTTTTTACTTAAATTTTTCACTTTTTTAAACCTTCCACTCCAAAATTTTGTAAGGAAAAGATTAGTGAGTTTCTTGAGGGAGCTTTGTGACCATTTTTGTGAGGCTAGGAGGGTCCTACTGGGCATGACATTATGTGAACTAGGAATTTGACTAAGAAGAGGAGATTAGTGCTGTGTTAGTGATAAAATGAACAAAACAAATTGACAAAAAACACACTAAAATAACATCTTCATTCCAAATTACTAGGGTGATCTTGGTGAAGAAAGATAAATGAACAAAACATAACTAAAATGAAAGAAAACAGACATTCCTTACCTTCCTTGATGCTCCAAATGTATTCTTCAATTGTCTTGCTTGGTTTGTGCTCATGAAGTCCTCATCAATGGAAGCTTCACTACCTTCATCTCTCCTTGACACCTTTTTCTTTGGTTTGGATTAGCTTAGAATCAATTTGGCATGGTAACAGTAGTTTTCATGAAACTTTTAGAACCAATCCTGTATAATAACTTTTACACAAATTTAAAAAATTTAATTCATGTGGTAAGACATCCTATTTATATATTTTTGAGATTGATCAGAATCAACCTGAACCATCCATCTCAATATTGAGATGTGTGGCTAAGGATGAGTCCAACTTTTAAATTAAAATTGATAAATAGGCTCATCAATATTTTGGATAGAGGAGAAATTAAGAGGTGTGGAGGACTTTGATGAGGCATGGGAGGCATGAATCCTAATATTTGTGCCATTTATGGCCTAGCAATGTCTTCCTAAGAAATGAGGTCACTTGATGATGTAGATATTCAATATTCATTTCTAAAAATAAGTTTTCAACAAGTTTTCATGGAATTATTAATTGGGCTCTAATTTGGTTTAATTAGCTCTTAAGCATGACTAAGCACTTTGTGCATAAATTACTCAAATTAATCAGAATGCCTTATTATTGGTCTAAATTTTAATTGGATTGGAATTGGAAGGTGATGTCAAATGCATTGGATCCATTATCCCATTTAGGATATTATCAATAGAAAATAACAAAGGCATGTATCTTGTGTAAGAGATTTTATAATAAAGAGTAATCTAGAGTACCGAAGTGTAAAATTGGCATTTTGACTTGGAATGACCTGATCAAAGTTAGTTGGCCCATAAATTGCATTGCCCCATTTAATGATACTCTAGCCAAAATTGTCACTTGAATATATTAGGTTCAAAACTTTTAATGTGATTTAGTGTTTTTAGGCCAAATTATGTATTTTGGTGGAAATTGGTCAAAATCCTAGTTGGAGGTTATTAGTGGCTAGATTTAGGTGTCTACACCTATGAGATATGATATACCTTTCAAACATGTATTAGGGTAACTCAAAGGTGCTAAAAATACCTTCAAGGTATCTCTTTAGAGATACCTTGAAAGAAAATTCCAATTATGTGCATGTTGAAGTAATGTTCGTTGAGTTTCTTAGAAATTCTCTAGAACATACAAATTATAGGGATAGCCTATATAATAGGAAGTGGAAAAGAATCATAATATCATGAGTGAATTTATAGAATCTTCAATTTTATACATAGTAGCAAATATAAAGATAAACTAACAAGGCATTAATAATTTTGAAACATAAACAACATAATAAAAGATAGAATAAACTAGAACAAAATAGAGTAAACACTACACACTAGGCATACATAAAAGAATCTTAGGAAAACCATAATAGAGCTAGTCTATTAATATGTATCACACATCAGAACCATATTCTATTACATCGTAGCACTATATATAATTTTTTACATGGATTTGTCTCTTCACATTGTAGCTTTATATCATACAAAAATAAAAGTCTTAACATTATTATATCTATCACTTGGCTAACAAGGCTGAAGACATTCAAAAGATCATATAGATGAAAAAATGATACCCTATGCACATGTGTCCATCAATTATAGAATCACAATTTTATGAGGCCATATTCCATGTCTAACACTTTCTTGGACTTAAACTATTGTTTAATCCTGAGACAAATCTAAACTCTAATCTTGGCTAAAGCTAGAAAATATTAGCCTTTCACAAAAGTGGCAGTAATCACTCCAAGTGTTGTTTATCAATTTAAACCCTTTGCACACTACTTATCCAACATTTTAGGTTTTTAAATAAGTAGCATACTTACATACCACCATTTATGGTTTTCCATAGACTAGCTTAATCAGGTGGTCATCCATGTTAGGGGTTTAAACCAACCTAGCCCCACTCTAAATGATTATGACTATGTTATAAAACATAATTTTTTTATTAAACTACAAAACTTGAGCTATGTATTTACCTACTGCATAGGTGGTGTCAAAGTTTATCCAGGCAGTTGTGTAGCTTGTGGATGCCCAGACTGCACCTTTGTATCTAGATTTCTCTTCTACAAAATTTCTTGGAAATACTATGGTGGAATGAACTTAGGTTCATCTATGATATGTGTAATAGTTGGTTTAACCTACGAGATTTCATGCTTGAATGTTTTCTAATTATCAAGTACTTCCCATACCATGGTAAGCAAAATGCATAGTAGAATCTAAATGACCATCAAATTGTGTACATATTTTTCTTCCATGATGATAAGGAAGTCTCTAGAATTTGATAGATTAATATAGATGTATGAAACAATATCATCCAACTTATCTATATTAATTTAGGCTTGACTATCCATAAATGTGTTGTGTATTGTCTCATTTTGCTAGACATAGAGCTTCTTCATCATATTATCCCTAGCATCTAAAAAAAATTAAAATGCATCATTTGGTGTTTCTCTAGTATCCATTTTATCACTCATTATATATTTAGCTTTATCTACCATTATGGACTCTAGTTTTCATAGAATCCAAGGATTTTTCAAGATGCTACCTCAAATCAAGCATTCCTTATGCTATCTGCTTAGCTTAATAAGCAACAGTATCTAGAATTTGTATATATTCCTCTAGTAGTTCACAAATGCCTTTAATTTTAGCGTGGATAGCCTACCTTTAGGTGCATAGTTTATGTGTGCTCACCTAATCCTTTTTTAGCTAAATCAATAATGTAGTGATTTGTTTATCCTTAGACATTACTTGATCACCAAGGACTTGCATAACCAAAGCAAGATAAGTGCTATTAATGAGCTTCTTAGCCTTAACAATTTGATTTTTTCCTTCTAATTTCTCCTTGCATAGCCAAAAATAATATGTTCCAGGTCTATATCCTTTTATGAAATGGATTTTTGCAATGCAGATGATCCTTTAATTTATTTGGACAATGGTAACTATGAAACATATAAGGATGTCTCCATAGAAGTGGAAGCAATCACGATGCATGTGATTTAATTGTGATAGAAGATGGCATAAATTGAGACAATGGAGGCAAGAAAGTGTTATGATTATATGATGTGGTAGTGACATCCCACAACCATTAAGTAGAGGGGAGATACTTTAACATTGAAATCTCCTATGGTGCACCTGATTGGGTCGCATACTTATGGGATGCTACATGTTATGCTTCTACCTTTTCCTTAGCTTAATTTTCTTTCACAATATGTGCCTCTACATGTTCTAATTATACCTTTTCTTTATCTTGAGCCTTGGCTAAGACTTGAACATGAATTTGGGTTGCCTCATCAGCCTTAACTCTAGACATAACTTTAGCCTTGGCATCTACCTTAGCCTTAGCTTTGATGTTAGCCTCCACTATAGCTTTGGTAACAGCCTCAGCTTTTTCCTTGGCAACTTTCACCTCTACCTTTTGCCTAGTTTCCTCCTCCTTTTGGCACTATTCTTTATCATCTTTCTCTCACACTTCTTGTTTTATATCCTTGTCTCTGCACATCTTACACTTATTCATACTTACATACTACCTCTTCATGCTCCTTTCTCTTCTTTTTGGCTTATTCTTCTTCAACTTTATTTCTCTTGGCCTGAGCTTCTTTAGCCTTTTTGTCTTGACCTCAACTTACTCAAACTTCTTTTATTGTTCTTCCTCCTCAGCATGTTGTTTGTCTTATTCTTTTTATGCACATTAGGCTTCCTATGAAGTTACTTGTGACATGATATCCTTCTTATTTTTATTCTTCTTTTTTTAATCTTTTTCCTCTATTCTATCTTCATATCCTCCTCCTCATGATCTAGGGTATCCTGCATAGCATCCATTTCTTATAATACATCTAGCACAATGGTATTTGGATATACCTCCATTACATATACGTAATCTATTTCCATATCAGATTATGAGTGTTTTAAAGATTTAGATTCAATAACCACACCTCTATGCATAAAAATCTTTCTCAAATTTGTTAGAGGGATAAGTGTATCCTTGTGTCTCCTCATGTCCCTAGACTTGACCTAATGAGCATTACTTTTTATGGCTAGCTCTTCGAAAGATACTATACATTCTTGTATATTGGTTGAAGGCCTAGCCTAATGATGAGTACATTGTTTTCAAATTAGTGGTTGTACTGGGCTCCCTTTCTTTGGTAGATTTATAATATGTACAGATAATGAATTAACTTCTAGATCTTTTTGGAAAATTTCTACCTCAAGTTCATGCTAAGATTCTTCTTGACCTACAATATCCATAATAATAGAGGGAGGGGTTTATGTAATATCAACCAAAAGGTCAATGCTTACCTTATTCCACACTTGGTAAGTATGTACTACTTTCTATAAAAATAAATCCTTATCCTCCACTTATCATATACCTCTTGTTTGATGTTTTTGATCATGCATCTAATAAATTCTTGTTCATCAACCCCCAACATTATGAAATTGGACTCACAAGCTATCCTTGGTACATGTGGCTTATCAAAACAAGACTTGATTTGCCTTGATCTCTTTTTGGCTATTGATGGTGAGGCTTTCTACATAAGTCCCTTCCATTTACCTTTTTATTTCTATGGGGGATATGTGGGCTACTATGGTGAGGCGTATGGTTACATAGTTAGATTTTGTTGTTCTTACTCTTGCCCACATTATTGTGTACCTAGAAGGAAGGTTTAAATAGGTTGCACTGACCTCATGATTAAGTCTCTCTACCTCCATAATTTTTATTTTGATTTAAAAATTATGATGAAAATTTGCATTGGAGTCTTAACTGGCATGGCTAACTCATGTACCTTGATTTGAATACCATTGTATAACTTAGTTACTAATACATGCTACCCCAAATATTACATGACATCTTATGGAATTTAAGGGTATGACCTGATAAAATCTAGAGCCTCAAGACACCATATGTTAAAACACCCTAGTTACTCATAATATTTCCCTATCTTAGTCCAAGTGATGCCTATAAGGGTAGTAGCAGGCCAAAAGTCCATAGTAACATTAACTTGGCCTAGTGGGGACTTTCATTGGGTGAATCATTATAACAAAACTAAAAAATGATATTGGAAATTTTGTGAGGTACCTAAAATTACCATATCTATATTAATGGTAAGCTCATATGGGAAAAACTCAAGCCAATTGAAGTTCTCATATAGGTGTATCATGCGATACACAATGTTAATTACTCCTTTTGTTTCCTACTTGGCCTACTTTATTGTTTGTTAAAACCTCTTTATAATATATTATAGAATAATGCACATTAAAACATTCTCAATGGAGTAAATTAGGGTTCCTCTACCTACCCCATTGGGAAAGTTTTATTGAAAAAATGAAAAAATTGTTATTGCATTAGATTTGTATGGCAATAAGGATTTTCCATGATTCAGGAGGCTTGTGGCTCTTACCATGGTCTATGCATTGATCAAGATGGTGATATATTTGTAAAAATTAATATCTCCCTAATTTTATCTACTTAATAAATTATGCATGACCTCATCTAATTGGCCAAATGTAGGTAAATTGATTATCCTCTCTGCATCAGAACCTCGAAGTAGATGTTGAAGTATAAGAGCTCCTACTTGTGTACCTAGTTGTGTTGATGGGGTAAAGAGAGTAAATTCAATCATTTTCAAAAAATTTAAGGGATCTAGATCATTAAATTTGGTTTTTCAAAGACCTAGCCTAATCCCCATTTCTACCTTCTATGCATATGTGTGTGGGATCAACAACTTGCTCCTATCCATCACTAAACCTATAATATATGTTATTTGATTACTTTGTTCTACCAAAATATGGATCTTAGTTTTTATATATAGGAGTATATTAAGATAATATAGTATAATACTCTTGTTCAATAAAGTATATAATTTTTTGGAGTTGTTAATCCCCTTCATTTTATGGCTTTTGGCATACAACTTACTCTTGCCAACCTCTTTAAATGTACCGTCTACCAGTGCACAAGTGTTCTTCCTCATCTTTAATATTTTATCTTTGATAGTGACCTTTTTTGTCTCTAAAATATTTAAATTACCCTATAGTGTGTGTTTTATGTGACCCTATGTCACTTCATGCAGCCACTTTGTTTAATGAATCCACCTATTGTGTCCTAACTTGATCTACTTTGAACAAGATGCAATCTTTTGAAAGACCATGCCATTAATGGTTTTGTATGATCATTAGTGGTCCTTTTACCATACATGTCTTGTAATCACCACTTTCTTAGACTTAATTTGAGCTTGGTGTACTTTTTTTACCAGATTACTCCTTAATCTCCTTTGACAAAGCACAAGCTAGTGATAATTTACATTTTGAACTAACTTATTAAATGTATTTAATAATTTGTACTATGCAAGTTTTGGGACTTGGTTTTATTTAGAACTATTTTGTTCAGGATATTATTCAAACATTAAGGTTAGAGTTTTGATCATTGGGAAAGTGTTTGGGACTTGTTTATCAGACATTTTGCTCAGAACCTTTTTTTAGAAACTTTATAATTTAGGTTAGAAACTTTGAGCTTCAAGGATTTTGATCAAACTTGTTCATTAGAAATTTTATTTGAACATTGTTCTGAAGGATTTGGTTTTTTTTTATATTTTGATATCAAAACTTTAAATTGGGAATCTCTATTTGGATATTTTGTTCGAACATTTTTCCAAAGGATTTGGTATTGAGACATTTTCTATTCTTGGATGTTATAATGTGAGATTAAAAATAGTAAATCTTAAGCCTATAAACATTTATATGTCCTAGAAATATTTTATCACAATGGTACCATGTTATGAGACTTCTTTAATAATGTAGGGTCATTCTATAATAACACTAATTGTTCTAGATTCAACTCTTTAGATCACAAGTTACAATCATGACATGCCTAGTGAATTAGTATTCAAACAAGTCTTAAAATAATCAATTCAAAATTAAAAAATACAAAATGGATTTCCACTTTAGAAGGTGTTTTATTTATTATCTATGAATATCTCTACACATTCACTCATATATCCATAACTTGACTATCCATTGCATGCCAAGGTTATATCAAATCCCTTACAATAACCTTTACAATCAACATTTAGGGTATTACAAGGCCTTTCAAGGTATCCCCTAGGAGATACCTTGAAATAAAATTAAAATCATGTGCATGTTCAAGGTATCTACTTAGATAACCCTTAAAGGTAATACAAGACCATTCAAGGTATATCTTAGAAGATACCTTGAAGGTAATTATATTACCTTCAAGGGTACAAATAAAGTATCTCCTAGGAGATACATTTCATACATGAATAAGGTTACTATTGAAGGTATTACAAGGCTCTTCAAGGTATCTCTTAGGAGATACTTTGAAAGAAAATTCCAATCGTATACATTTTCAAGGTAGATACTAAGATACTCCTCAAAGGTACTATAAGGCCCTTTAAGGTATCTCTTAAGAGTTACTTTGAAATAAAATTCCAATCGTATGCATGTTCAATGTGTCTCCTAAGATAACCCTTGAAGTGAATTGTAATACCTTCAAGGGTACCTTAAAGTTATCTCCTAAGTGATACCTTTCAAACATGCAAAAGGTTGCCCTTGAAGGTATTACAATGCACTTCAAGGTATCTCCCAAATTCTAAATTATCTTAGTAGGATCTTATTCCATAAATAGTCACTAAAATCTATCAACTAGAATTACTATGACACATTCTTCATTAACATAACTTTAGTAACTCACAATAGAAATTTTAAAAGTGATATTTCATATATCAAATATTTAAAATACCATATCAATGACAAGAAATGGAAGAGACCACAATACAACATAAAATTGTAGAATAACCCAAAGGATTTTTTTTTTTGTATTTGATGTCAAAATTTCTCCTCTATGATTAGAGAGGGTGATACACTTTTTATTCACTTGGGATGGGGATAGCCTCATATCTTAAGAAAAGTTGAATTAAAACTCAACATCTCATCAGAGACAAAAAAATTTACAATAGGAAAGACTCCCAAATAAGGCTTACAGTTATAAGAGGGGTTACCTATGAGGTGGTAGATGTAAATGGTGGCACTTGTGCACTAGAAACTACAATAGCAATTGTATTTGCAAATGAAATCATTTTTAATGTAGCTAAAGTCATTGGCATAGTGTGTCATGACATTAAGTGGATTATTGAAACTAAAATATGAGTCATAGTTGGAGCAATGGTTTCAACTACAATTGTTGGTGGGGTGACCATAGATGTCAAGGCCAACTTGCTTGCTTGAATTTAGAGGTAGAAAGTATGGCTAGCCTAGAAGTCAATTTTAACTTTTTTGAAGCTCAATAGGGGTATTTTGAAAATTTAAATATTATCCTTAAAATTTGTGTGTATATTTATTGATGCCCCAATATCTATGTAAAGGGTTTTTGTAGTAACAACCCTTCTATCAAAACTTGCTAGTTTCTGTACTTCATCAATTTTTCTATAGATAGTGCCCTCAACCTTTGCTATAAAATTATTGGTAGATACATGGCGAAGGTCTTAAAAAATAGATTTGTGTACCAGATCTATGTGTGGAGTGACTACATTATTGATCCTTATTTCTCCATGAATAGCCATAGCTTGCCTCTCATGACTATTTAATTGTAGGACCAAAGACTTTATGTCTTGGTTCCATTCAAGTAAGGTGTCTCTCCTAGTAACTACATAGTTATGCACCTAGGCAACATCAAGGGATGATATTAGGTTCAAATGGGAATAAGATTTTTTCCTAGCTACTCTGCTCAAAAAATTTAGTTTAACCTTCATTTTATTCAACTTATTTGCCTCTACCTCTAGATATAGATCTCCCCATTAGGGTTGTGACTCCCCTTTTGTAACTCTAATTAATTGGATGATATTGTATAGCTTCTTGGTTGTACCCTATATGTTGTCAATGATGTCAATTTTGGGTTGTATGGTGGTTCTTCCTTGTAATTATTCAATGGCTTGATCATATCCTTTAAACATTTCCTTGATCACCCCTTGTAAAATCCAAAATGGTATAAGGGTCCTCCCAGGGTAGAGAGTTCACATCAAAGGGATGCAATTTTCTCCTTTTGGACAAAGATAAGATATATTCCCTTTATTATAATTCCACATCATACACTTTTTCAATTAGGGTCTTCCTTTTGACCCTCCTCATGTTATTCATCTCCTTGTCTAAATGGAACTTGACAACTGGTTACTCAATAAATGCTAGAAGTCCCCTACCCTCTTCTACTTATTATAGCTTTTATAGCCATTCTAGTATGTTCAAGGTTATTAAATGCTTAGTATCCTTTGTAGGATTTATTGGAGTGGAGGATTGAGGATTTTCTAGAGGGATCATGGGCTTAGGAGAAGAGGGTCCTATTTATAGGAAAGGTGGGACTACCTACCTCTAACTAGTGACCTTTTTAGGGGGTGTTATATCCATAACCATCTTGACCTTTTTCCAAATCATTTTGGGTGGTCACCAAATCATTATAGGTGTGAGTAAATTGGGTTAGTGACATCCCAATTTGGGTGGATGGTTGAGATGGGGAAATAGATGAATTAAAAATGGAGGCTGAGACTAGGCTCTCGAATGTGAGCTTAGTGATAGTGGTAGTGTGTGAATTATGGAGTGGACTAACTAGAACTCATTCAAAGAATTTGAAGAATAAGAGGGAGTGAAAATACTAGTTTCCACTAAAGTATAAATTATAAAAGATGACAATAAAGAGTAGTGGGTTAAGGTACTTACATGTTTCACAAAAGTAACTAGGGGAACTATTATGGTAGTTATGATTATTATCTATTGGGATGAAGGACACAAAGACACTCTCATTTATTATCCACATATGGAACCCAAGGGTCTCAAATCTAATTCATCCATGGTATCTCCCTCTTTTGGAAGTATCTCATTGGAAACTATACTAGTCCCCAAAATATGTGTACCCCCTAAATGGGCCTTTACTTCTTCAATCCATTCATCCTTAATATCACTGTTAGTAGTCTCATTGATAGATACTGAGAGTGATGTCTCATATTCACCTTCCCATTTTCCTTCATCTGAGGGTAATTTATTTAGTTCCTCATCACTATCCAATACCTCTATGGGTTCTATTATTCTAGAAACCTTCCCTCCCTTCAATCATCCCCTTGATCCCTCATTAGGTGCATCTTAGATAGGTGCACATTGTAGTGAGGTTGAAGGAGTCCTATTTTTCATTTTGTATATAATACGCTCCATGATGGGGGTAGAATTTTATGTGGAGGAAAGTGGAGAAAAAAATGATGAAGCAAGTATGATATTAGGTGGAGATGATGGGATAGTGGATGGATGTAAACCAATAGTTGAGCTGAGAACTTCTTGCATTATGGTGAGTGGAGGAAAGGGAAACATAGAGAAGGATTCACTAGTCCCCATAGTGGTGGCTTCTACATGAATTGGAGGTGAAGGTGGAAGAGGAGAATTCACTAAGGAGAAGAATGAAGGAAGATGAACTAATTAAACTATGGTGAATGGAATAAAAATAACATATGGAAAACTCCACCACTACCCATGGCATTTATAGTGCCTTGTATTGTAGAGGGTGGAAATGTCATCATTACCACTACATTATTTGCTATGATGGAAATGGAGGGTGGTGAGGCATGAGGATGTGCCTGAGGGGATTCCTACTCTTATTTTCCCATTTATGAAAGGGCCCCCTTAGGAGGCTCCAAAACTTAGTGCTCATTTTCAATATTTTTGGCCTACTCTTTGGTGGTTTCAATATTATATTGTATGTGCTTGTCCACCACCATTGACATGGTAACCTTATTAATCCTAGCATGGACCTCTATGTCATTCAAGGCATTCATAAACACCTCATCATGCCAAGTGTGGACATTCTCATAGTCAATATTTACCCTTCCTCTAAGTCTCTTTAGGTGTTTTCTCACATTCTCCCTAGGGTCCCATTCTCTATAGGATGTCCATTCGAAATCATAATGGGTTTGCATTTTTCCCATCAACTAGAAGTGTTCCCATTTGCTATATTAAATCTTAAAAATACTAAATGGAGTCAAGTTCATAGATCCATGCTCTTATTTCTTAGTTGAACATCCACTAAGTCAACCAATTGGGTAGCAAATTCTTATTTTATAACTTTGTTAGGGACTAACCTAGGTAGATATATAGGCTAAGCTCTGGTTCCCTCTATCTTGATTATGGTGTAGTCTGGATAGAGCCAATAATCTCTCATCTTTCATATGTTCTTCCTAATTTGATTTGAGAGCCTAGGCATATCTTTTCCGTAGATGGCTTGGTATGCCATCAGATAAAAGGTCTCAATAATCTTGGTCATGTTCCTCTTGAACCTATGAATGTGGATATTTTTTAACCTTTCACATATCTTTCTCAAAGATTATTCTTTAGAATCTTCCAAGGCTCGTCAAAATATGCATAGATGGTTTTGGTTATAGCATCCACCATGTAAGATATCATATAGAAGTTATGATCTAGGGAGTTATTCAAATTGTTTATTATGATAATGATGTTAGAACTGATGATTTCCCCTATGTAAATTATACTTTTGGAGGTGATAATAAGTTCAAGAAAGAAAATATACACCTCATTCACATAAGTCATTCTAAGGAAATCATATACTTTATTTAATAGGGGCATGGCAATTCTGACTCTAGGTCAAAAAGTGGCTATTAGGATAGCCAAAAAAAGGCCTCTAATTACAAAAGTATTGGAGTCATGGGTCCATTATTATATCTTGGTAGCTATGTTATTCTATTGTATCCAAGTATTCACTAAATTTTGGTTATATTCCAACTTAGGGGTAGGTATCTTGCAGTACTTTTTCAATTCTCTACTACTAAGGTGGGCCATTGGTGTTCTATTTTGGTGAAGTGCAAGATTTTTCCAAAAATTTTACCATTTAAAAATAAATAAAATAATAAGTTGATGTAGTACATTACCTCAAGTTTATTTACAATTTTATATAGACCCATTATCTTGATTACCAATAGGTCATCTTGGTACATCTTTGAGAATGTATAGAGTTGATCCTACATACTACAAGGTTTGGCATTATTGACTTCTTCTCAAATAGAAGAGAATTTCTTGAAATCATGTTTGAGGGTAACTTCATCAAACATGGTGTTAGTATACTATACTATTCCTACAATTGAATATGTATATGGAAGAGGTGAACTTTGAGATGAGGAGGTCATGATTATGTGGC
The DNA here is from genome assembly GCA_037957365.1 of Torreya grandis. Classification (NCBI taxonomy): domain Eukaryota; kingdom Viridiplantae; phylum Streptophyta; class Pinopsida; order Cupressales; family Taxaceae; genus Torreya; species Torreya grandis. The sequence continues at coordinate 4,359,617 of JARHVA010000467.1, read as the reverse complement.
TGTGAAACTTCTAGTTCATGAGGGTTCAAACTTAGGCTTGAAATTTGTAAGTTCGATGGTAATATAAGTGTAATTATATCTATAAATTGCATATATTTCATTTGGATTAAAATTTAAGGTTGTTCAATTTTTGTGAATTAATGGTTTCAATGGCTTTGGTGGCTCACTTTTATTTTTTTATATTTGAATTTCACTTGACTCACAAGATGGTGCCACTTTATAAGATTGTGCTAATTCACTTGCCTAGGAGATTTTGTATAATGCATTTATTAATTTAGTCTCTAGATGATCATGATGATTAAATTTATCATGATCTCACTTGCCTACTTGCCTAAGGATTAAGTTCAATCTATCAATCTCCAAATAAATAGGATGGAGACACTTGGCATAATCATGGAGAGTCGCTTGCCCAGTGAACTTGAGAGTGTTGAAATGTCATGGTTTCATTGGTGCATGCCACATGTCCTTGAATATTTAAAAATGAATTATTAAGCTTAATTTTATAATTACCCTTAAATTTATTATAAGTCCCTTCATGGTATTACCTGGTATTGCCTTTAAACCTTCAGGATATCCAGATGCATGTTTGAAAGGTATCTCCTAAGAGATACCTTCAAATTTTTGGGTCCAAAATAGAGGTTAAAATCACATAAATGATCCAAAAATATAATAAGCTAATCATTTTCCATAATTTTTCTCAAAACCTCCATTTCTCAATATCCTTTTATATGCTAATAAAATACATGGTTGAATATTGACTTAATTAGCTATTTTTCTCTACGCAACTATTCTACTCTTATGCATGTGTGAAATGTATCTCCTAGGAGATACCTTTAAATTAGGATGAAAAAAGAATTGAATTATGTAGTATATGATATTAAAATCTATTATTTTTTTGATTGACATAAACCATGTCATTTAAAAAATGTTATACATTACCGTTTTTAAAATTTTAGGTTTTAACATATCTCCATGTTTATGTTAAGGTATAAATATAGATTTATCTCATATATATATATATATATATATATATATATATATATATATATATATATATAGGTATATATATATATAGGTATATATATATAGGTATATATAGGTATAAATTGGATTCATTTTATAAATAACTTGATTAAAACTCTTCTCATGTCTTTTGCAAATGTCCAAGCTGAAAAATTATATGTCAATGGTTTTCCAATGTGGAGACTATGTTTCTCTCATAAATAATGGTAAGGTCATTGGTGAAGGAAGAATACACAAAGTGGCAGGTCTAGATGTTGAATCTCTAGAACCCATAAATCTCACTTCCACATACCACAATGAGGAAATACCTATTGAATGTGTAAGTGTTAATGTGACTAAAGCTTTTGATCTGACTCTACTATTTCCATTTATTATATCTTCTATGGATAATTTGGGGGATGTGGTTGATAATTTTACTATATGGAGCACAATAATTATGAAGCACATCACAAACAAGTTTTCTATAGATAATGACATGGAAAAAGACAAAATGATTTGAATTTAATTTTACATATATAGCCATTGCAGTAAGAAAACCCTTGCTTGCATTCATTTTTTTGATATATCGATGATCCTACCACATTTAAAAGCCTAAGAAAAACTTTAATTGGGAAAATGGTACATTTTTTTAAAAAATGTACATCCCTTACAAATGATGAAAAAATTGCTTTTGGTTATGTTGAATTTGCACAACTAGGTGAGATTTTTGGTTACATTTTTATCCTAATGTTATAAAATGAATTGGGAATTTGCATAAGGCAAGTTATACAACATTTTGAGACTTGTATTATAGAGGTAATTGAAACATATATTGTTACATTGCCTTCCAACAAAATAGTGGACACTGAGACTTGTAGAGTAATCAATTTACCATACATGACACCAAAGTAGAAAGATATTGGAAATGTTTGGGATGTAGAAAATAATGAATTCACTCCTTTCCTAACATTCCTAGTGCAAAATGCATCCAAAAAAATTAACTCATTCTCAAAAATACTTAGGCTAAAAAATAAATCAACCAAACACTTCACTCAACCAAGTGGAGTTTTATGAAAGCATATATAGTGAGATTTTAACAATGTATGTAGATAAATGTTTTACCAAAAAATGTTTTCAATTAGGATTGTCATTTCAGATGCTAAAATTTGTAAGGATAAATTTTTGTGATTCCACCACAATAGATAGGAGGCACCATGTCTTGGATTCCCTTTCTATTGGTTTGTTTAAGAAAAATAAAAACAAAGCTGCCATTGATTTTTAGGGTACAAAGATCTATTTTGAAGATTTGATTAAAATATATGGATTGAAAAGAAGTATCTTTTTTGACATTCAAAATTGTCAAAAAAATGGTGAACAAAATTTATTCCATGCAAGGAGATTTTGATAAAATCCAAAAAAGAAGATAATGGTAGGTAAAGATTTGTTGGACCAATTGGTGGATGGTTTTGTAGATGTTTCTCCATGACTAACATGCTAGGTAGATATATATGGCTCACAAGAAAATGCTTAACATCTTTCTACATATTTCACTCAAGAATTTATGAGGAACTACATCAATTCACAACTAGTAGATATGGAATATGAGTTAATATCCTAGTCAAAACTCAATAACATGTGGATAACTAATTTTCATGATGTGACCATTACCACGTATAATGACTTTGCTAGGTGCAAAACATGCATCTTGTTGACTCAAAAAAAATGCTCTAGGTCCCTCTCTAGAGATCAAGAATATTGTATCGATCAAGAATTTGTAATGCACTCAAATCAGATACTTTCTAAAAGATAAATGTATTACACACATAAATGAATGTCAAAGAAATACCCTAAAGAATGCCTCAGTATCATTCATGACAAGGTGGAACATCAAAAAACATTTATGTTGAGGACATTAATAAAAAACCATGGTTATCGATAGAATATTAGAGTTGTCAATGGAAGGTAATATAACACATGGTCATGGTGTAGGTAGATATGGGCATTTTTTTATCGTACGTTCTTTGAGGGTCTAACTTTACTATCACCTCATTGAACAAGTGATTCAAGGATATAAAAATAATAATGCCAAATAATTTTGGATCTTTAATAAATAAAAATTGGATCTTTAAAATATCCATTGTATGATGCAATTTTGTCTAATAACTGCTACCTTGAATGCAAGAAATATAGAGGAAAAGCATAATCAATTGGTGCCTTCAAGAAACTTTCTTCCAAGATATAACTTTAACTAGACAACTATTTTGGGGACAATAATAATAGATACTTACATTCATAATTATATTTAAAAAATGTTTAACCTTCAATGGAACTAATATTACATTTACAAATTCACAAAATCATGTTTTTTTGTATAGGTATGTGTTGCAATATTTATCTCTCCTTGTCTACAAAGGTGTTTTCCTTGATGTTGAGGTCAGATTTCTCCCTGAAGTACATACCCATGGGACATCAATGACACATTCAAAAAAAATTCCAAATGTATAAAGAGAAAAGATGTATGGAGTGTGTCAGAGATGATGGACAGTTATAGGACATGTGAAAATACACGAAACTTCACACTATATTTGATTGAAGAGGTAGTGGATTTCAAAGACTATGTTAATAGTTACCAGCTAAAGAGAAGAAATGAAATAGTAGGATTGACAAAAGGTCAATACTTTCTTGTATGTATGGAGTACATTCATCTCATTATGCATTGCAAAAACTCTATAAGAGATGGTCCCCATAATTACATTATGGGGAACAAAATAAAATGGTGAGCCAAATATTCTAGAAGGTAATCTAACAAAAATATATTTAAAAGACTTGAAAAATAGATAAATTTTTGAAGATTCCATTATTTTAAAAGTCTCAGATAGAAGTAGAAAAAAGAGTGAAAAACAAATTAAATATAACTTGATTAAGTATGTACAACAATTCAATGAATTTGGTTTAACTAGAAATAGTAAGTGGAAAGATCTAGCATATTACTTCCAAAACATCCATGACATAATGAAAGAAGATATGTTTCCTTCTAAAGTTGAATGCACATGATATTTTTGGCCTAGAACTCATCATGACATACCCTTTCATAGAGATCTACATAAAATGGTTCATGGTAGGACACTTGATTTTGGATTGGAATTTATAGATACATATGTTGGTCCAAGAAGAAAAATAATAACATTTGCATTTAATCCAGCTCAAAATGTGCAAATCAAATATATGTTATTTGTCAGACTTGACTATTCTACAAGAGTGGACTACACAATATGGGTTTCTAGAGCTAAAATCAATATTTAGATACTAAAAATAAATAGAGATATATAATAAAGGGTCAATGTAGATTAGTTCATCCTAGTTCATACAAGAAAAAATATGTAGAAGAAGTAAAATTTTATTCAGGATACTTGGAAAAGAAATGGAAGCCAAACCCAACTAACACATTTTTACCATCCATACTCATAGATAGTATCATCTATGTTTGGAAACTAAACAAAATTTGGAGAGGTCATACACTTGTTCTCACTAATTTTTTGAAAGGCATTATAACAGACTATTTGACTACATCATCCCACTAGGCACTATCAAAAAATGTGATAAAAGGATTGGGATTTTTGAAATGGTGTTTCCTTAATTTTGGAATGAGAAATATGAATTTTTTTTTCCAAAATTTAGTCCATTTTTTGGGAATGTATAATGTTTTATTATTTATATTTATTTCTAGTGGCACTTCACATTTTGGGTCTTGAAAAATACACTTCAACATTTGAGTTTTAAATTTTTTATGATGACAATTCAATATTTTGGTAACTATGCATCTATTTAATGGCATTTGACTATTGGAATGTCCACTTTACATTTTATTATTTAAAATGGTCTTCAAATTTTACGTATTTCAAATATCCAAATCATATTTTGAGAATCATAAAACCTCTTCAACTTTTTAGTTTTTCTAATTAAACTTCACATTTTGCATCCTTCAAAATGGTTTTCGATAAATGGTCTTCATAATTTTCACATCATAACTTAAACTTCAACATTCCTATGTTTTTGAAAATGTCTTTGGGGTCTATGCCTCAGAATTTCCCACTTGTACATCAATATTTGTTCTTCAACATTTGCATATTAATAAATAGTATTCATATTTTTAGTTTTTCAAATTATACTTCATACAATCACCCAAGATTGTGCCACATGGCATAATATAAATGAATAGACTATATGGAAGGATGACAAATCCAAAAAAGTCTCAAATAATGTGAGTACCTGAGATTGAAACATGCATCATAATATTTGTAACTTAACTATGTGGGAGACTATATTAATAATATAATAATATAACACCTATGATTGACACGTGGCATGTACACAAATATGAGATAAAATTAGATGGTCATGGGGACATCACCTAATTCAGATTAAATAGATAGTTCATGATCTAATCAACTATTGACATGTGTCATCCCAATCATCCTAGTTGATTTAAATCACATGTTTCCCAAGTACCCAATTTATATATGAATTATTTTTCCTTAAGAACTAAACTGCCAAGTCTTATTATCTATAAATGCATGGTCTATGAACCAGTTTGAATGACCGCATAAAATTATGACTATTTTGCATATTTAGATCGATGAGATTTATTTGTGATAAGTTTGACTAATTTTTAATTATTTTAAATAATTTGTACTTATTAAAAATACATCATTTAGATGTGATTTATTTGTAATAAGTCCAAGTAATTATGGATGAAGCTTAATTTATTTATGATAGTTTTCAGCTATTAATTATTTGTAATCATTTTAAATAATTTAGACTTATTACAAATAAATTAGATAGATGTGATTTATTTGTAATAAATCTAACTTAATCTTGATACATTCCAATTTATTTTTGATACAGTACAATTTTATTTTGATAGTTTTTAAAAAATTGGACTGTTGATAAGTCCATATCATCTAAAATAGTCCTTATAAGTGTCTAATATAAAATACCTATTGAAACTAGATGTGATAAGTTATATTATTTTGGGTTCTATGTTGCTTTTGCTCTGGTGCATTCAGATATAGGTCATGGACTATAGTTCCTTGTCAAATAGTTAAAACCTAGTTATTCATCTTCATATTAGTGATGGGAAAAATTGGTTAGTGGGAACATAATGTCTAGCTATTCGAAAGACTCAACTATTAATGAGAATTGCCTACATAGCCAATACTTAGATGAGGGTATTAAATTTATGTAGTTCTCCACTACATGTTGGATTTTATGTAAATCACGTAATGTGTGATAAAAAAGTACAATAGAGACCTAGCTTGTAACTTCAAAAATATAGTTCTTGGGATACTCTTTCAATACTTCAGACCTATAGATGTGGTGTCCCTATGATTAATATGGAAATAGGATAAAATAAGGAAGATTTTCTCTCTTGAGTTTTTATAGAATGATTTTAATAAATTACCTTATGACTGTCTATGTGTTCTCCAAGTGAGGAATGAATGAGGGTTGGTCTTGGATTTATAACAATCCCTTTGGAAAATATCTCACATTAAAAAAACTCCAACCAACCATATTAATATGTTTTACTTGTAAATTGGATGACATTAGGGCACTAAACACTTGCATTGGAATAGGACACTTGCATCAACATAGGTTTATGATTGAGATGTAAGTGTCTGGGTAATTAGAAAATAGGTTTAGGTCCAAAACTTGCAGAGATAGAAGATAAGTAAGTTTAAAGAATTTTGGGAAAGATATAAGGTTTGAGTCATCAAAATAAAATTGGTCAAACTAAGAGATAAGCAATTATTCATAAATATATATGTGAGCCTTTTGGTAGTGGGAAAGGTATATAAGCTGAAGGTACATCCATGATATGTATTTTCCAAGTGTACAAGACTTATGTTCTATATAATTCAAAAATAGTGTCTACAATAGGGGATACTCATATTATACATCTATAATTATGACAAACATGTTGTAGTGTATGTATTTTAGACATCAGTGCATTATATGGTATTCCATAAATTATTTTCATCTAATGTCATACTAACAAGATGTATAAGACCCTATTACTTTGTATAACTAGGAACAATGTGGTTATTATAACAAATCCAATCTAAATAGATAATATTATGTATCCCAAGGTATTTTTATTTTTATCTTGTAAATCCTATAGAGTGTACCCAAGGGAGTGGAGAAGTGCCATTATGTAAACTTATCACTTGAAGCATTGTCAATCATGACATTATCTATAGGTTGTTTATCAATATAGGCTTATATAAAGGGTGCATGAAAATATGAATCATCACCAACTATCCCACTTTAACTAAATGTGATCATAGACTATTATGGTGAAGTATCATGAAGTGTACCAGTAATAAAATCAATTCTATGGTCATACATCACATCTGGAGGATGCATGTTGTATGAATATTTTACCTTTGAAGTGTCCTTAGTTTATGTTGTCTCATGTTCATATAATGGATCATTAAATATCATCAAATTTTGATTTACATTATGTTATGGTCTAGATTCCTCTATATGGGTGCCTAAATAAATAATGTTTCCATCTATAATTTCATGTATCTTATGTCTCAGTTTGAAACATTTATTCATTGAACACCCCATAATTTGATGATAATAAAAATATGCATTATCATCATTGTTCCTTGGTATAGTCTTATTTGGATGAATATATTATGGAAGGAGTGTGATAAGGGTTACACTTGAGTAACTTCTTTATTATCATATGAGGAGGTAGTGTTAATATTGAAAACTACCTCTTAGTGGAGTTGTTAATTGTAGCTAGGTCATAAGTTCCAACATTAAATTGAATATAATATTTGATTAACTATTTTTATCATTTGGTTTGACCTTATAAAAAAAACTATTTGAAACTTAGTTTTTTAAGCAGTTATAAGAGTGGATGTATACTTGAGTTTGTAAAAATATATGATTTAACTTCTTTATCCCTCACTATCTAGCATATATCATCAAATTATTTGAATCTCTTGAATATATTTGACTCCTAGAGTGGTGATAGTAATCTTTTATTTAATATATATTATATTGTTTTTTTTCAAACATAACATTGGTAAACTTGGATACATGACCTAATATTGAAGTACACAATCAATAATTGGTTCATTATATACTTATATGGGCTTAGTAATTTATGATTAGGATAGTTTCTCATCAATGTTGATGGTAAAATGTGATAATAATTAGTTATAAAATGGGTTTAATACTATTATGGATTGGATGGGGTGATTGTTGAGTATTATCATTGATGTTAAAGGTGCATCTTGTGAAGGTTGATGTCAAAGGTGACTAAGAATAGTTGGCAATGTGTGATGTGACAATAATGCATAGAAGAGTGTTTTAATGAAAGAGTGATGTCATTTTATAAAGATAAAGAGATAATTTTATGGAAACTAATGTCTTTTTTTTGTATGAAGTTACATGTCATTGATGTCAAAGTGCATAGGAAGTCTACTCATGTGCCTAGTCATGACATGAAGAGGTATGTTCATGGAAAATGAATGAACATAGGCATGTGAAGTTTTTATTTCACTATTTTATCATGTATGTATGTATTTTAATCACTCATGAGATTTTTAGGGTGATCCTATAGGGGTAGCACCTTCAGTCTAAGTCTTTAACCAGACCACTTTTAGACCTTGTCTAGCCTAATGAGGTATTAATATCAGATTTAAAGGAAAGTATGCACATGTGAGCATGGATAAAGGGTGATATAAGTGTTTTTAGGAATTATCACAAAGTTTTAGTCTCAATATTTGAAATGAAAGTACATGAATCATTATTTTAATCCTTTTTGAGCTCATAAAATGAGGTCTCAAACCCAAGAATCACTTTCAGACATTCATTGGCAAGTGTAACCTATGCATGGAAATATAATATTTTAAGGAGATATGGGGTCCTATCTAATATATATATATATATATATATATATATATATATATATATATATATATATATATGCACTAGTTTTGGATTTAAATGACAGTCCTTTATGAATAATCGTCAACACCAAACCCTATGTTAAACCTCCATAAAACCCTAATAATAACTTGATACGAAAGATCTTGTTTTAAAAACATCACAATGGATTCAAATGCATATAAAATATATTTAATCATGTATTCAACTCTTTCAAGTACCTCTAAGTGGTGGTGGGTAGATAGATGAGAGAGAAAATGCATAAATATAAGATTATTTTCTAAGAAGTTGTTATAGCTCTCAAATTTTGTATTAGTTAAGAAAATAAAATGGATAGTATAAGAATATAAATACTCATTTTACATGTCCATGATAATTTATAGATAGTTTATACCCTTCAATTTTTCTAATTTGGTCATTCAAGTTAGCCAATCATAGATAGACATAATGGTGTGAATAATGTAAAACCTAGGTAGAGATGAACAGATAGATTTGAAGGTATGTGCATGATATATTGATTAAAAAAGTGTATGAAGGATTTATTTATGATTTTTCAGTCAGGATCATTATTTTATAAGATTTGGAGGTCATTTTATGTAGTGAAAAAGTTGATCACAAAATGACCTATCTGGTTTAGATAAGACTGTGTGATATAAGGTCAAAACATTGGTCTACAAGACAAATATTTGGAATTAGACCATATTAATTTTATAATTTATTTTTTTTATACATTTTATGACTATTTACATGAATCATGAGTCATGACAAGTGTCTACACAAGTTTTAGAGGTCTAATTCATCATGACTAGTTTTTGAGGTAAATTGGTAGTTTTGAGCAAGCAAGTTACAAAGATGTTCTTGAGACTTTATCTCCTAAGTTAAATTGGTGGTGATGACCCTAAGGTAATGGATAATATATATATATATTTATTTATTTTTTCATATTTTATTAGCTTAAGGGTGTTTAATCTTCATTTTTAGAAGACAAACTTTTGAGGTACATAGGCCTAATAAGGTAGTTTGTCCTAAAGGATATTTCATGGGATGAAAAAAATATATAGATATAATAAATAACATAGGAGTTTAATATATTTCATTGGATAATTAATTTAATTATTATTATTATTTGGATAGAGTCATCTAGGTCCAATAGGATTAAGTTTTGGCACCAAGAGGATAAACCTAATGCAATTAGGTCTCCATGAGGCCTAGAAGAGTAGTAAGGCATAATTTAGTTATTTAAAATTAAAATGGGTTAAAATTAAATTTTAATCATATTAATAATATGTTATAATACCTATTATATGTCTAACCTAAGAGGTTGAAGGTGTATGGTTGACCAAGTGGTGTGTGACCATGAGACTGGTTTATATACAAGGCAAGTTAGGCCTATTTATGTATGCAATATAAGTGAATAAAATATTGCATGGTTGAGAAAAAGGAGGTCTTGAAATGAGACCATAACAATAATATCAGAGGTGTGGTGATCAAAATTCATGATTGGTTGAGTTGCTGCTGATTCACTTAGGGAGTTGGTATTTCCTTGTAAGTGCGTGCTTGACTTTATTGGGGTTGGTACTCCAAGTTGTGTTGATGATAAAAAAAATTTTATATTTTATTTTATATTACTATATTTCATTTGTAAATATCATAATGGTTTTTTTTCTCCTTGAGGGTTTCCCACTCATATATGTGTTTTTTTATGTTATGCTCATGTGAATGGTTCTTCATGCATTGCTATATCACTGTATTACTTTCATGGTTCAAGTAATGTTAAAGTATAATTGATATAAATTTTTTTTAAACATTTATTCACCCCCATTATTAGTGATTGTGCTTCCAGCAAATATCATAAAACCATCACAATGCATATTCCTTAAGACTTCTTAATAATAACTTGGTCAATAGTTTGTCATTATATGCATAGTCTATGTATTCTACATGGAATGATCTAAGATGTGTATCAAGATCACCTTTACCTTATTAATTATTTTGGTAGCTAAAAATCCTATTGGTAAAGGATATTATTTTATCATAGGGGATATTGGGTTATAGATCATGTAATGCAAATACATGGAATTACTAGTCATTGAATGCACCTTTATCTAGCTATAACACCTTATCATGTAGAGTTGTAAAAATCTACTCAAAGGAATGTGAAATAGGTGAGGTTGGTAATGGAACATGTATTGTCATCAACGGAGGGGTAAAGGTTGCATTTGTAAGAATAGGTATGGAATTTTTTTTAGTCCTTATGTTCCCCCCAAATTTTGGGTGGATGTTATATTAGTCATTAAAGGTGTAGGCATAGGGATAGTAACAATAATAGAGGTTTAGTAAATTTATGTGTAATATTAGACAAATATTTATACATGTATCTTTTTATATAAAAAAATTCATCAATTTGATGTGGATTCATGTTAAGATATTCAATGAACTCTTTATTATCCATGATGTCTAGTTGATCTTTAGTAGTTGTATCATAAGTCTCATCATTCATAATAATTCAATAGATAGGGTGGATAGGATATGTTGTATGATCTATAGTAGGGAGAAAAAATGAGTTCAGACATGCCCTTTTCCATCTATTTGTAACAATAGGCATCTTGGATTGGATATTGTAACAGTAAAATTGAAGTAAGGCTTGGATTGTTCCTTGTTAATTTTAGCCTTATTAGCATATTTAGATTTGATAATTTTGACCCTTTTTATTACATTATTGATCAACATAATATACGCTATCCATTTAGAACAATATGAAAAGAGTAAATTCATTACATGTTTTAGCAAATAATGTTCATTCAATATGGCCATGATTAATATATACTAGTAGGGAATAATTAGAAATTAGGTTTGAAAATAAAACCCTAAGGTTAAAATCTGAAACCATGATGAATCTCTATGGTCAAAGGTGAAATTATTATTTTTGTATGGAAATAAAAAATCAAAACATGAAACCTTAGGGGGATATATGGAAAATATTTTTTGTGTAAGAAAATCAAAAATGAAATTAGAAACCCTATGTTTAAAAATATGAAACCTTGGAAGGATGGTTTTATCAATGCATATGGTTTCACCAATATGTTTTAACCTAATTTAGATTAATATTAATTACTCAACCTAATTAATATATAATTTATATCGATTCATATATTATGATAAGGTATTCAAGCATACACTTGAATGTAAAATACTGAAACTGATTGTAATGATTCAAAAAATGGCATATGTTATATGTAGTAAGTAAAAAAAGGGATGAATACTTAAATTTTATGTTTGACTATCTAACTATGATAGTATTCTATAAGTGAATATCAAAATAAAATAGGCATGTGGTATGTTTGGTTCATAAACTAATTATCTATTTGTGCAATGTTGGTTCTGTTGAATTAGGTCAATATCATTGGTCAATACTAACTTGTGTTGGTCATTAATAACCTAAGATAAAATGAGGAACTATACATATTTTTTATACATTCTCTATATTTGTGATCCTAAACCTTGGTGATGTGTTCATCTCTAGAAATTATTCTCCTTTACATTGAAACCCTAGGTATGCTTGTGAGAGCTAGAAACCTATAAAAAATGAGGAAGTGTAATTAGATAAATTAACCCCAATCACCCCTATTTTATGATTGATATTTGACTTCATATTTAATACTTTGAAGCTATAAATCAAGCCACACATAGTTATCCCACCTAGTGTGATTGTGAAATTGTGTTATTTCACTATATGTATAGAGCTAATGATTTGGATTTGGTACATGAAAACACTTTCTTTGACTTGGTTTTAGATTGCTTCAGACTTCACTTATGACTTCTCCTAGTAATGGGTTTGTAATTTGAGAAGAATATGGAATATTTTATTAATATGTATTAGTGTATATATGTGTTCTATATAAGTTCCAACTCCATTTTGAATGAGATCTTGATTTTTTTATAAATGAGTCCAATTTGTTAATTTTGATGCCATTAACATTTAAGGAAATTAGGATGACCCTCAAGAGAGATTTTATTTTGAAAAATAATCATTTCTAGAAGTGGGTCTATACTAACTAGATCAGGGTAGTATAGACTAGTGATACTAACCATATTTGGTAGAATAAACCTATGTATAGAGGGACTAAACTAAAAGTCTAGATATTTTTGGGTAGGATATTTATCAGGTTTGAAATATATAATGAGCTTCACATAGATGTGTAACAATAAAATATAAGGGTTGACTCGTACTATAAAATATAAGTGTGAGATATTGGAGGATTAAGATCTTTTTTGTCGGATTAATTCATGTGTGATAAATGTGTGTCAAGTTTGTCATTTTCAGGTGCCAAAGTCATTATTTTATTATCTACACCTAGTATAAATCTTGTAAGCTATAATTGGATTTTCAAGATGAAGAACAATGCCCAAGGAAAATTGTATAAGTATAAGGCTCACTTCATATAAAAAGTATTCTCATATGTCTATGGAATTTACTTTGGTGAGACCCTTTCTCTTGTTGTGAAATTAAATTGAATTATATTTATTTTATATATTTTTGTTGCAATTAATCTAGATCAGATCAATGTTTAGACATCAATTATACACAAAGAGCTTGAAAAAGAAATATACATTTCACAACAATAAAATTTCAAGCTAAAACGAAAAGAGAACTTTGTTTTTAGATTTAAGAAGTCTTTATATGTCTTGAAATAATCACCAAGGTGGTGTAAATTATAAGTTCAAAAGTTATTTGATTTGACTTGGGATTGTATTCAACAAAGTTAATCCTTATCATTTTTACAAGGTAAAGTGTGATAACTTTGTCATCATGGTTATTTATGTGGAGGACATGTTTTTGATCACAAATGATAAAAAAAGATCAAGTAGGTGAATTATTAATTGTCTCCACAATTTGATATGAAATATCCAAGGTTCATCTTAGGCATGAAAATCAAATGAGATCAAATGAATAGGAAACTTTGGTTAGATGAGAAGTACATTGAGACGATACTAAAATGGTTAAATATGCATGATCTTAATCCTATGCACACACTATTTCCAATTGATTATAAACTATTTGTGTGCACACATTAGGATGACCTATAACTATCAACATTCTCTCAATAGACTAGGATTTAAATAAGGTCATAACAATAGAGCCTGCATATACTTGGATGATCAGGTAAGGACCTAGAATGATGGTAGACCTATAAAAGGGTAATATGAACTTAAATGTTAAGATAAAATGGATTCCAAATCCTAAATATATGACATGGGGTATATCTCATTAGGTCTAATTTATGGATAAGTGATTGTAAGTATGATTGTATAGGTGCAAGTAAAATAAATGATGAGAAATGTGAGAGTAAATTAAATGAAATTTAAATGGCTATAAATAAGGTAAGGCACAATTTTCAACCAAATTTAGGTCTATGTAACTTAATATGATATATTAAAATCCTAATAAAACATATATCTATATCAACTTATTTGGTATAAGGAAGAGCATAAGCAAGGATACACACATACATACACAAAGTAATAAACCTATAATATCCCTTGTGTTGAGTTACCTTTCCTTTTATATCATTTGTGTTTTCATCTTGTGTTATTACCTTTAGTATGTTTATAGTTCAAATTTTGGTTCCCTCCATGTGCTTTGGGTAAACAAAGGTTATTTTAGTTTAAATGGGTTTAAATTTAATTAAAACTTGTCATATATTTTATATTCTTAAAAAAAAGTATTTAAAAGTGAAAACTATAAATGGGCATAGGCCTCATAAAAATTCAGTGAGCCCTATCTAGTAGGTTTGCTACTAAGCCTACAACCCTTAGAGTCCTAGCCTACTTGGTGGGATTGACCCACTAGTTGTAGTGTTTAGGAAGTTATGTAAGATAATTAAATTATTTTTAATAGGCCCATGTGGGTATGTAATAAAATTAATTATTTGTGTACATGATTGGTTTTACCTATGTAAATAAACCCACATATGAATAAATTAATTTGAGTGTAAGGAAAGTATGGACTTGTAAAAATTGGTATGGGTCTTTATATGACATGATTATGACCATTGTAAGGAGGGTAATTTCATCCATTAATGAGAGTGGGTAGAGTCTAGTGTGAGAGGTTTTTATTTAACCTCCCACCATTAGATCATTTTATCAGTTGGTTAACCATGGGAAGAGCTTGTTGGGAGGAGGTGCTTGGAAGGAAGAGCTTGGGAGGAGCTTGTTGGGTTTTTGGAATATTGGAACTTGCTTGTTAAGTGATGGAGAAATAGGTAGACCTCTTATAGTTATATGTTTATAAAATTTAACTTAGTAGTGTATGAACCTCCCTCAATCACATTTTGAAAAAGGAAAGAAATTTGTCGTAATTGTTTTCTCCCTCTCTTGGTGAAAACTAGTGGAATTAGCATAGTGTCAAAAGATAATATCCTTATGCTAAAATATAAAAAATGGTGTGTAAAGGAAATACGAAGTGTCTCCCCCAACTTTTATTTTCATCAAAGTGTATCATGTGTATAAATTTAAACTTTTTTTAGTGTTATTTATATATTTATCAAAATATTAAATTAAGTATATATGTGTATATATATTCAAACATATATATAAATATGTAATTCTAATTAATAAATGGGAAAACCCCCTTAAAATATGTGTGAATATTATAGTAGATAAACATGTGTGAATCATATTATACATATCAAGTTTCTCATATAAATAAATAAATAAATATATATATATAATATTATATTAGAATAAAAATAATAAACTGTAATAAATAAATTATTTTAAAGAACCCTAACTTACAAAAATAAACAACAATTTGACAAAATGAAGAAAATTATAGAAACAACATGGCAATTGACTATGTTTTCCCCTTAGAGTAAAGCTAATTGATTGTTTGGTATCAATGGGTAAGTAAAGATGAGGAGTATGATAAATAATATATTAGGTTCAAATGTAATTATTTCATAATTAGCTTCACTTCTATTAAAATAGCTTAGGAAAGTTATGTGAGTAGATATGGAATCCTTTCTATTCAAAATATGTTACATTTGTAAATGGTTCATTTTAATTATGATAGCTTAGGAAAATTATGGGAATAATTATGTATTATATTACCCTTTGACATTTAGTTCATTTATGTTAACAATAGCTTTCCATGCATTCAAATTTTGATGGCATATCATCGCATTGTAATAGATAAGGAATTTATGTAGTTATTAGTTTTATATAGCTAAATTAAATGTTTTTAATATTGAATTGTTTACAATGATTTCAATGTTCATAAAATACTTAAAGCATCATAATGGTTAATAATATATAGAATAATGATAATTAATTGGATTAGTTTAAATTAAAATTTCTTTCCATATGTTATTATTTTTGAATCAAATAACTTAGGAAAAACTAGATTGAACATATAGTAATTTGTTGCTTCAAGATCGATTTGTATTCAATATGTTGTTCGACTAGTTTAAGGAGACTAGATGTATCAATTAGTACTTTCTTACTATACTTAAGGGCATGGTTAATTTTTTTAATGAGATTTAATAATTTAGTAAAATCTATATATTCTAAAATAATTGTGAATTAAATATTTGATTGGCATAATGAATAAGTTTTACTATTTCTCTACCCTTTTCAAACCTATGAAAACCCTTTTGGAAATCAAAGAAAAATAATTATTAGAAAGTAAAAAACTTTTAACTTAAATTTTTAATGCTTTTTAAATGGATATGATTTTATAGAATTTTTTTCAAATAAATTGTCTCCCTTTAACTTCAAACAAAATTGACTAGTTTTCAAAACCATTTTTATAAGTGATATTCTAGTACCATTTTGACTCTTAAAGTGAATTTGGAACTGGTGTAAATTAAATAATTAAAATGAGAATTATCTCAATCAAATACTTTAGCCTAATTATTTTAGGTTGATAAATTCACAAACAATAATTAAACAATTTTTAACCCATTTAACAATGGTCCTTTTCAACCAATTTCAGAGACAGATTACAAGAGCAAATTTCCACTACTAGTTTTTGTTTCCAAATTCAACTTGAAATCAATGAAAATAAAATATAAAAAATTATAAATTATCAAATATTCAAATAATAATACAATTATAATATTTTAAAATTACCACAAGAATAATCAAATAAATTTTATTAAGAAAATTATTTTTAGTGAAATAATTTTGAAACCCATTTTTTGAAGAATTTTGTAGAGTAATTCATAACCTAAAAAATTTAGTTAAAAATGCTTAGTAAAATTGTTAGTTTATTATGAATTAAATATTCTAATGCATAAAACATGTTACTTCTAGCTTATAAAATATATCCTAATACTTAGGAAAAAAATAATCTCCTTGTGAATTAATACCATTGGTAATTTTGTACCTAGATATCAACATAGAAATTGGTGTGTTTTGTATCATTTAGAAGTGTCTTTTATTGTGGTGTTTTTTAAAGTGCCTAATTTCCATATATAAATTAGTTTGTGACTATAATACACTCTTCCATCCTAATTTATATATTTATTTCCTTATTTTTTATTTAGGCCTTAAACACATTTTATCTACTTAAGGATTTAGCTTCCCCATGATTAGGTTTAGGAAAGGTGTTCTATTAGTATTATAGGGTGATATTTATTTAATTATTGATCATAATTTAAAATTATAAAAAAAATAGATGTCTCTTTTAATTATTTTTAGCATTTGATTATACTTGGCCCATTTAGTGGTCGTGGTGTTACCCACAAGGGTAACTACATTATCTTAGTGGTATGATTGAATGACAAAGATGAAATGCCTTCACATTTAAACTAACACTTATTTTGTTAATTTGTGAAATAAAAATATATCTGATTCTTCTAATGAATATGATCATCAAATATATGTAGGTAGCTCATAGAGTGGGTACAGGCATAGAGAACTAATCCTTAGGATGCTCTCATAAATTGGGAATTATTAACTAACTTATAGAATTATCTTGTAACTCAGGCATCAAAACTTAACCCTTAGGGAATAAATTTTAGGGTGTACTTCCTCATTTTTTGTGACTATAGTTATTTTTTGGGTAGCAAACCCTCATTGTATCCCTAGTAAGTGAACTTGTGTTCTTTTGTCTTGACTTTGGTTGTAGATAGAAAACACTCTCAAGAGATGGAGTTTTTCAAAGTAGTGTAAGGTAAGTATCTATGAGACTTATAATATTATTGGATCAAATGAATGTGGTTTCCCTTTTCATTAATTTTTATCCTTTTTTTATCTTTCACAAAATTGCTTTTTAGTGAGCACATACACCTGAAGTTGTGTAGTTATTTTGTGATCAACAATTATTGAGTGTGTGGGTTTTTAATGAGTTTGACACTTAAATATTATAGAATATTATTTGTGTTGCATTGTTA
This sequence comes from Torreya grandis, assembly GCA_037957365.1. Lineage (NCBI taxonomy): Eukaryota > Viridiplantae > Streptophyta > Pinopsida > Cupressales > Taxaceae > Torreya > Torreya grandis. The sequence continues at coordinate 4,341,258 of JARHVA010000467.1, read as the reverse complement.
TATTCCTTATTAGTTTATATTTCCAACCCCTTGTGTTGATTATGTCTCACAAAGGAGACCCAGTCTAATTTCAAGGAGAACTACATCTAACCCTAATTCTAAAGAATGGATATGTAGGTTGTTCAAATTGTGGGCACGTTGAGTCTAGGTCATATCCTATATTATGGGTTTCATGTCATTATCCATCACATTAGTCATAGACATTGTTTTTTATTAACTTTATGTATAATAATAATAGAATAAAATTTAAGATTAATCTTTATGTATTATTATTAATCTTTATATAGTAAGACTAGTTTTCTTTGACATTAACTACCTCGAGAGAAATATTATATTTAAAATTTTCTTTGTTTGTATTCCCTTAGAATCAATGATTATGTAATAATTATCATAGGTACATCTCTCTTGAAAAATTCTTGGTGTAGTAACCCTCTTAAAAGTAAGTGTTGTCTAAGATAGCTATTGTTTTAGTTTGCATTTATATTTATTGACATTAGATTACCTTTAAGTCACCTTCTTAAACTAAATAAATCAAAAGAAAATAATTAAAATATACCACATTTTTAGGAACTCATATGGTCCCTCTCACTTAATAAGGATATTATTTTAATAATTATAGAAACCAATGATGAACTTAACTCTCACCTAAACATGTTTTTTGTTTTATTGAGAAGCCTTGGGGTAACAAGCAAAATAAAATTAATTAAATCATAAAATAATTTTATGTGTCACATTATTTTGTAATATTGAAATAATGAAAACAAAATTTAAACAATTAAACATCATTCATTTGAGTTAAAAAAAATACTATCACATTTTATTTGGATTTTGGGATTAAAAATTAGATGTGAAATTTTGGTATCAAATCATGGGTTAAGCACTAGGAACTTTGGGAAAATTAGAATGATTGGTTCAGTTACCTTCCACATCAAATATAAATCATGAAGTGTACTTTTAGTTTGGTCAAAATTATTTCAAGATACTTTTTATATACATAGATACTATTTGTGAGGGATGTTATCTTTGTTTTCTTTAGTTTCATTGTAGTTTAGATTCATGATTGGGAAGTTATAAAAAACATGTATATTTTTGTGGGATGTTCTTGAGGCACTAGGGTGATACATGTGGGATGACCACTTATTGTTATTCATTCAATAACAATATTGATATATGTTTTGGAATCACTATTAAATAAGATGACATATGTACATTGGTTGTTACCAATGAGATTACTTTAATCACTTTGTATTACTAGTGGAATTGTGTTATCATATTGTGATGTGTTTGTACTCCTTTAAACCCGTTGTTGTAAACCAATGCAAAAAAAAGTATATTGATTTGAATTATATGTTTACTTAAACTTGGTAATAGTCCATATATATGTAATTGAAACCTATCACTTTAACACATGTGATTTTGTATATGTATTAAACCTCTCAAACAACTCATCCTCTCTAAACAACCAACATTGTTGTATGATTATGATGTGTATGTTATGGTTTAAATATGATAATTGTGTTATTGATCTATATTTTAATTTTTTGAATTTAAATGTTATTATGATGTACCTTATGCATAAACCACATTTGTGTTAATTTTTTGTAAAGTAAAATTCATTTATGTAAACATATGACACCTAATTGAAGTTTTTATTATGTAGTGTTGTGTTATGTTGTATAACCCTAAATCATTTCTCTAGTGATTTATCACTAATGAAAGTATGGGATTGAGGGGGTGTAGATATTTTTTCATACTAGTTTGAACTAAGTTATGGGCTAAGAGGTGGAACTTCTCATATGTAGAAAACTAACTTTTCCCATTTTTATGAGGTGGTCACCTAAATCTTTAGGTGTGTGCACCATGAGTGCCTTGATCACCATGGTATCTTTATGCATAATGGTCACTTATGAATGAGGTGTATCTCCATTCATCCCTTAGTGGTTTTCAAAAGAATAACCTTCATGATTTATACCTGATGCAGCCTTGTGAACCTTTTAGGAGACATATAGATATTGATGTTTTTATCTTACCTCACAAGAGGTATTCGAGGCTTATTTTTTTCCTTATCCCCTCAGGTGGATTTATTAGCCACATAGTGTCATAATTTAAACTTTTAAAAAATTGTTATGTCAACTTTTTTTTTAATTTATTTGTAAATTTAAGTTGATTTAAAACCATCACATTTTTTTATTATCTTTGATTTAAGTTTTGTTAAAGAATTTATTTTATGATTGTTGAGTTTATTCTATTGAAATTAAAATGTTTGTGGCTCATATATGACTCTCTTATGTGGCCACTTGGCTCTTGACCAAATTACATTATTGAGTTAATTTCTTTTGAAATTTTATTTTTTTAACTAAATGTTGGTTTCACATATGTTTGTAATGTGCACATTATTCACCTTGTGTGGGTATGGAGGAGAATAAATAGTTTGTAAAATATCTAAAGTGTGTGATGGATAAAATTGTGAAACAAGTCTTGAATCCATCATCCTTCCCACTAAATGCATTGGTTACATGATACTATCTTGTTTTTATAAGTTATCTATAAAAGTTTCACCGTAGAGCATAATGGTTACTCTTCTACTTCAACAAATGATATTGTTCTTTTCAGATAGCACTTGATTCTTCATTGTGGAATATTACCATGGGATGGTGCTCATATTTGTTTAGTATTATCTACAACATAATTTTATGTATGATACACATGATACTTATCAAAATTATTTGGAAACATAAATTATTGGCATTTCAATTTATTTGAGACAAATTTTGGATGACAATGTCACACTTGGAACTACTTGAGAAAATAGATACCAACTACTTGAGTTAAAACCAAGGGATAAATATTAAATTATAATTTATAAGATAATTAAAATGCATAAAAATGAAAATGATATCTAAATTTGATAATCCTAACCTTATATTATAAGATAAAACCTTATGTAAGTTACTTAAAATGAAAATTATTAATGATGTGTGAAACCTTGTATGAAAAAAATTAGAATTATTTTAAATTATAAAAGTAAATTAATATAATCAAAACTATAAAAAATATTGTGATTTAAAAATGCAAAAAAATGTTTGATGTTATCATAAGTAGGTCTGCTTGAGTTGTAGCTTAGTGTATCCTTTAGAAGTATGTTTGAGTTTCAACACATATGTTTTTCCAGTGCATTGAGGATGATGTTTTTATAATATTTAGAGAATATAATAACCCTCATATTGAGTCACCTTTTTCTTTCCATTGTGGTGTGTTTGTCTTGTACGGTGACTCTTGGTGTGTGTAGAATTCAAATTTTGATTCCATCCATGTGTTGTAGGTAAACAATGATTATTTAAGTTTAAATGCATTTAAATTTAATTTAAACTTTCACATATTTATTTTATAAATTAAAAATGGGCATATGCATCCTATAAATTCTATGATCTCTATCTAGTAGGCTTACTAGTAAGCCTACAACCCTTAGAGTCATAGCCTAACTAGTAGGCTTGACCCATTAGTTAGAGTGTGTAGAAAGAGTGTAAGAGAATTAAATTGTTAGTAATAAACCCATGTGTGCATGTAATAAAATTATTTATTTGTGTAAGGAATTTTCTTAAAATAAATTCATTTGAGTAGAAGTAAATAATGGGATTGTAAGAAATATATGGGTCCTTTTATGGCATGATTGTGGCCCCTTTAAGGAGGGTACTTCCCTCCATTAATGAGAGTGGGTAGAGTATAGTGGGAGATATTTATATTTAACCGCCCACCATTAGCTCATTTTTTGGATTGGCAAACCATGAGAAGAGCTTGTTGGGAGGAGGTGATTGGATGGAAGAGAATAGGATAAGCTTTTATGGGCGTCAGAATCTTGGAACTTGCTTGTCAAATGATGGAGAAAGAGGTATACCTCTTATACTTATATGTTTATAAAATTTAAATTAGTATCATATGAATCTCCTTCAATCATGTTTCAAAATAAAAATCAAATAAAATTATCTTAATTATTTTATTTTTCTTCTCTCTATCTTGGTAAAAATTAGTGGAATTAGCATAGTGTCAAAAGACAATCATATTATGTTGAACTATGAATAATGGTGTGCAATGGTGATAGGCCATTCATTCATTTTTGGCAAAGTTTATCACAGTGAAAATTTAAACTTCTTCTAGTGTCATTTATATATTTATCAAATTCTTAAAATTAAGTATATACATGTTTATACATACAAACATATATATAAATATATAATTCTACTTTAAAAATGGGAAAAATGCCTTAAAATATATGTGTGATTATTATAGTGGATAAACTTAAATAAATCATATTATACATACCAAGTTTATTGTGTGTGAGTATGTAATAGTAAAAAATAGAATAAAAATAATAAATTTAATAAATTTAATTGAATTGAATTATTGTATTGTTATATTAAAATTTGTATAAAAGTGAATTTCAATCGAGGCTCTCGGCTATCACCTACTATTATATCATGTTGGTTAAGGGGACTTGGCTGACACCTACTTGGGATAAGCGAACCAAGGCTATAGGACAAGCTAGGGGCAGTCACCCCTGGTTGTGTCCCCCTTAAGGGACTTGCATACTTGAGGTGGGGAGATATTTCCCCACCTCCATGTACATTATTTTATTTTTATTTTTCTTTAATTTTTTTTTCAAAAAAATAAAAAATGTTGATATTTTTAAATAAATGGTAAACTAGTAAATTTGTGCTTTTAAATATTCAAAGTTATTTAAATCAAAATTATTCATATATTTATACATATAAATAAATATACTTTTATAACCAATGAAACCTCTGAGTCTCTTCCTCATACCTAATTTTAAGTATATATTTATGCAAACAATATGAATATATTTTTATGATAATATTAATAAATAAATAGATTATATACTCATAGTTGACTCAAAGAGCCATAACTTACACAAATAAATTACAATTTGAAAAAACAAACAAAATTATAAAAACAACATAGAAGTTGATTGTGTTTCCCCATTTGAGTAAAGCTAATTGATCATTTAGTTGCAATGGGTTAGTGGCTTCATTTAGATTCAAATATCATGGTTTTATGAGTAGATTCATTTTGTTTAAAATAGCTTAGGAAAACTTTGAATAGATAAAAAAAACCTTGCTATTCAAAATATGTTACATTTGTAAATGGTTATTTTCACTTATGATAGCTTAGGAAAGCTATGTGAATATTCATGTATTTTATTACTCTTGAAAATTCAATGCATTTATGGTGGTAAGATCTAGCCATGTATTCAAATGTTGATAGCATATCATGACATTATAATAGATAAGGAAGCTATGTGGTTAATAATGTTAAATTAATAAATGGAATGATTTTATAGTTGATAATAATAATGATAAGTAACTATCTTGATTTAAATTCAAGTTTATTTCCATATGATATTATTTTTGAATTAAATAACTTAGGGAAAATTAGATTGAGCAGATAGTAATTTTTTCCTTCAAGATTGGTTCATATTTAATGCATTACTCAACTAGCTCAAGGAGACTAGATGTATCAATAATTAATTATTTACCTTACTCAAAGACATGGTTAATATGTTTTTTTGAGATTGAATAACTTAGAAAAAGATATATAGGCTAAAATAATTGTGAATTAAATATCATTCTTACATAGTGAACAAGTTTTATTACTTTTTTTGCCTTGTTGAACCTTATGAAAACCCTTTTGGAAATCAAATAAAAATGATTATCAGAAAGTGAAAAAATAAAAAATAAAATTATTAATTATTTTCAAATTTATAAGAATTGACAAATTTTTAGTTTGATAAATTTATTCCCGTTGACTTCAAACAAAATCAACTGGTTTTCAAAACTATTTTTATAAGTGGTATTCTAGTACCATTTTGGCTCTTAAAGCCAATTTGGAACTAGTTTACAATGATAGTTATTTAAATCAAAGACATAAACCCAATTACTTTAGGATTTGAAATTTTCAAACAAAAATTAAACAATTTTTAACCCCTTGAGTAATGGTCCTTTGTGGCCAATTCTGGAGACAATTTATGAGAGCAAATTTTCTCTATTAGTTTTTATTTCCAAAGTTAATCAATGAAAATGAAATCTCAAAAAATTAAAATTATAAAATATTAAAGTCATGAAATAATTATAATATCTTAAAATTATAAAAAACAATAATCAAATAAATTTAATTCATATTTTTTATATTTTTAGTGAAGTAATTTTGAAACCCATTTTGTGAAGAATTTTGTGAAGCAATTTCTAACCTGTTAAATTCGGTTCAAAATGCTTAGTAAAGATGTGATTTTATTAAAAATAAAATATTTCAATGCATAAAACATGTTAATTATATCTTATATAACACATCCTAATACTTGGAAAAAAAATTCTTTGTTTTTGAATTGATACTAGGGGTACTCTTTGTGTGATTGTCAACCTATAAATTAGGGTGTTTTGTATTAGTTAAGAGTGTCATTTGTTGAAATGTATGTTAAATTTCATCATTTTCATATATAAATTACCTTTTTATTATCCTAAACTATTATATCCTAAGGTATATACTTATTTCCTTAGTTTGAGTTTGGGCCTTAAATGCATTTTATTTATTTAAGACTTTAGTTTCCCCATGATTAGGTTTATGGAAGGTGTTCTATTACTATTAAAGTGTGCTCTTGGTTTGATTATTTATATAAAATTATAAGTATAAAAATTTTGGTTTCCTTTTTTAATTATTATTAATGTCTAACTATGCTTTATCTAGTTAGTGTTTGTGGTGTTACCTGCAAGGGTACATTAGCTTAGCCATGTGATTGAATGATGAAGGTTGAATGCTTTCATATTTGACATAACACTCATTTTGGTATAATATGAGCTAAAAATAGCACTAATTTTGAGTTTAAAGGTGATTATCATCGATATATGAACATTTTGAGGATTGGGCATAGCCATATATAACTAACCCTTCGGACACTCCTCTATAGTAGGCATTATTAACTAACTTATAAAATGTTCTTGTAACTCAGGCTTTAAAAAATAACCCTTAGGGTTATAATATTTAGCACAAATTTTAGGGTGGTTTTCCTTGCATTTTTATATTCTTCTATTTTCTAATTTCATAGTATTATTTTTTCCATGGTTTTTTGTGACTATAGTTAGTTTTTGGGTAATGACCTTGATTGTATCCCTAGTAAATGAGATTATATTTTTCAATATTAACTTTGGTAATAAAGAGAAATAACTCTCAAGAGATGTAAATTTTATAAATATTTTAAGGAAATGTGGGTTCCTTTATGTTACTTTTCATCCATTTTTGTGCTCTTTCCTAAAAATGATTTTGGGTAAGCACAAACACCTTATGTTGTCTAGTTTTTTTATGATAAGTAATTATTGATTTGTGTGGTTTTTCCTTGAGTTTAAAATTTAGAGAATATATAATATATTTTTATTTTTTGTTAGTTTATTCTTTACTATTTTAGAGTGTCAAACCCCTTCAGTGATTACATCTTATGAAGGAGACCCATCACAATTTCAAGGAGAACTACATCTGACCTTGATTTTGAGGAACGGATATGTAGGTTGGTCATGATATGGGGGCATAAGGTATAGGTCATAGGATACATTATGGGTGTCCTATTTTCATCCCTCATGTTAGTATTATACATTTTTTTTGGATTAACTTTATGTATAATAATAATTAAATAAAATCTTGAATTAATTTATGTAGATTAGTGTTAATCCATATAAATTAAGATTGATTTATTTTGATGTTAGTTATCTTAATATAAATATAATATTAAAAAAATTCCCTATTTTTGTGCCCTTATAATCAATGATTTCGTAATAATTACTGTAGGGATTCTCCCTTGAAAAATCCTTAAGGTGTTAACATCTTAAAAATAATTATTTGCTAAGATAGTTATTGTCTTATTTTACATTTGTGTTTATTGGAATTGGATAACCTTTAGGTTGCCTTCCTAAACTAAATAAATAAAGATAATATAATAATAATAGACCTTATTAGGACCTTATATGGTCCCTCACACTTAACAAGGATATTAATTTAATAATTACATAAATCACTAATAAACTTAACTCTCACCTAAACATTTTATTTTTTGTTGTGTTGAGAAGCCTTGAGGTAACAAGTAAAATTAAATTAATAAAATCATTGAATAATTGTGTGTGTCACACTCTTGTTGTAATTTTTAAATAATGACAATAATAATTAAATAATTAAATGTCATTCACTTGAGTAAAAAATAAAAATAAAAATTACCATACTTTATTTGGGTTTTAGGATAAAACATTTGTACATGACAAAACCAAGCAATATATAATCTACTAAGTAAATAAAATAAAGGGTATATGGATATACAAATACATACATTTAATTGAACCCACCAATACCTTAATCTTCTCCTTTTTCTTAGATTATCCTTTTCAAGAGACATTGTATGTTGAAGACTTAAAATGAAAATATGAATACCTAAGTATCATTAATTAGGGAATCCTTTGGCTTCTATTATTGAGCTCTAGTGACATTATAAGAATATATCTCTAAGATAAGGTTTTAATCCTCTAAATCCTCCAAAAAATACTTATGAGTATAAATGTGAAATAATATAGAGTTGTGTGAATGTGTTATATCTTTAGGAATTAAATATGACCCTTATATATAGCTCCAATACCCAAAACTAGTATTAAACTCTAAGTCAATGGTAGTGGCCAAGATGATATAGTTGGAAGATGTTAGCTAACATAGTGCAGTATCAATTAGGATAATAAAATACAAATAATATAATATATACTCATATTTATATCAAGTTGGTTGATATAGTATAGGTAAGACAAGCATGAAAGAGACTGTATCAGGCTGGATGATATAGTACAATTTAGGGGAATCAAAAAATCTAGATGGAAAGTAGATAAAGAGATAATAAGGAAAGATAATAAAAGTAAATCATATTGATATTTATCATGATATTACATAATAGTGTGAAAAGATATCTCATAAATTATCATGAATAGATCTCACCCCATTCCCAATGTACCCTTTTAAGCATGCACTTAGGGAGTTGATGTGTCAATGAGCCACTGAAAGAGAAAAAATATTTAAATTATTTAATTTAAAATATCCAATGTATACATATGCCCCACCCAAAGTTCATCGCATGTCATAATAGTGTAACATGGGATGGTTCTTTGAGATAGAAACATAGTAACACAAAACAGCATAACTGAAAATTAATACAAAAATAATTGAAACTAAATGAAACTTAAAAACTTAAAAATGTGTACCTTCACTACCTTTATGATTGTATATTTGATGTTGTGACTGTTGTAGCTAATAAAAGGTGCCCATTGAGAATAACTAAAGGTGGACCTAAAAATATAAGAAAAACATATTTTTTAATAAAATAAATCTACTAGAACCTAATAATTGTGTAACTTGATAGGACCTTATGTCTTATTTCAATCTTTGAAAAGAGCCTAAAGAAACAAATATATGGATAAAATATAAAATCTCATGATAACTAATTGAAATTTTAAAATTTTTAAATTTTTATTATAAATAGGTAAAAAGAGTTACATTTGTGTATTTGCTATTTTTTGAAAACTATAGCTATGAGTATCTAAAAATAGTGTTATGAGAGATGATGGCTTATGGATGAGGATGTAGACATGTAGGAGGTTGGATTGTATAAACCATTGAATCCATATAGGTAGGTGGTGTAATTAATGTCCAATTTTATCATTTTGAATAAAATGAACTAGATTTAGGAAATCTATATGCTGAGGCAAATCCATGTAGCATAATTTTCCACAAGTGTCAAAAGGAAGATAAAAATAGGATAAGTAATAGGCAGTTGATGAAAATTAAAAAATAGGGAAAAATACATTAGTTGGGCCAAGGAAATAAATTGACTCCTTTAGATTGTTGTATCATCTAGGTCAATACAATTAGTAAGGGGAAATTTCAATTCTTGGCCAATGTTATGGGGTATAGCTAGTACAATTAGAAGATATGTGGGTTAATACCATAAGGTATGGCTAGTGTAGGAGGAAAATGATAGGATGGATGATATTGTAGGGTATGTCTAGTATAGTTAAGTACTAGTTGATATAGTATGAAGTGTCAGGTATGGCCAATATTGTAGGCTATGGTTAATGTAGTAGGGATCATATGTGGGTTAATACCATAGGGTATGGATAGTGAAATAAAAAAATGTCTGATACCATAGGGTATGGTTGATGCAATAGAAAATTTAAGGAAAATTAATATGGTATAGTAGTGGCCAATATAGTATAAAATGCAAATATGGTAATTAGAATGTAAATAGTAGTGGTAGGTGTAATAAAAATAATAATAATATGGTCAGTATAGTAGAAAGTAGAGACTATTTTGATTTTAAGTGTTATTTTTATTAGGTTTGTAATTTACTTATATATTTTTGGATCTAAATATGATTAGGTTTTATTGTTTAATATTTTATAATGGTTGATGAAATTATAGAGGAGCATCAATTCTAACTAGTTATCAGATCTCCTAGAGAGGTTATCATTCATAGATAAAGTACAATTTTTGAATCTCAAATATGGTGGGATTATGCAAATATGTTGGGTTCCTTTTAGTGTAGAGATCATATCCATTTTTTGGGGCAATTGGATAAGATCATATATACCTTCAAATGGGTGGTGGAGGGGGATACCATAAAGGTAGAGATCATCCTAGAGGATGTCCATGCCATACTATGGCTACCTATTATATGTACTTCAATGGTAAATGATATGCCACATGGTGGATGAGAGATAGAAGTTAGCATAATGAGCTATTAAATATAATCAATATGATGAGCATAATCTCATTGTAAGGATTTTTAAGGTATATATGTCATGCATTATAGATATCTATAAGATCATTATTTGGCATATAACTAAATGCATTCTACATCACAAGTCATATGGGGTTATGCTTATGTATAGTAAAACTATGTGTAATTCCACACTAGAGTAAAGAACTTTTTATGATATGGGAGCTACGTTATGGGTGTAACTCATACATGATTTTTATAGTGTACTTAGTTAGGGCTATCTAACTATGGATCTCATGATTCTTTTTAATTGTTTGATATATGAGAGGTTCCCCATGTAAAAACCTATGGGTTTACCTCATGTGATGATGATTTTCTCCCTAGGGTTAGGATATGGGTGCAAGATCATGTCATGCATGAGATTCCTCATGTGACATATTTGGATACTATTAGGATAGGTCATATAATTGGGTTCCATATAGGTGAAAAATAGATACTTGTCCATCTTGGCTAACCAAAATATATGTGAGGACCATCGGTAGGATCATAGGGCACTACTCCTTATGGGTCAAGCCATATTTATGTGAATGTGTACCTAGGTAGTTTAGATTTTCACACCTAGTGGCACCATTGGTTATCTCATCATATAAGGTGAGGTGTGTTAGGGATTCACAAGGGATATGAGGAAGAGGTTTGCCAACTATAGTCCCAGTAGTATAAAGACCCCATTAGCATGTGATAGTTAGGTGATGATGAAAATGGTAATGAGTAGCATGAGAAGGAGATGGGGGAGGTAGACAATCATTGGTTGTTACTTATAAGTAAGCCGATCCATAAGCATATCCATAGATGAGTTGGATCATATATGGTTATACATAGAGATCATATTGACAAGTTATGGTAGTCTATCATGGGAGATGGAGGATTTACACTGGCTTAGAGCCATGACAATGGAAATATAAGATGAAAGAGATTTGATATGGATATAGTAGGTATGAAAAATTATATAAGTTATGTTATCACTTTTACTTTCCTAGAGCTAGAGATATACAAGCTAGGTACTAGTGATTTGTATGATAGAGATTTTAATATATATGTGAAATCTAATGTCAAATTTATTTTTTATTTTTCATATGAATTGGAGGAGATGGCATGGTGATAGACTCTGGTGGAGATAACATGCCATAAAATAATGTATGTCATGCTACTAGACCATGATATAATTGTTATTCTAAATCCTATTGAAATATTAGTTGGGTCTCATGCCAATTTATTTAGATTAGTTAGAGTAATTATTAGGGACATCTAATGTTGAAAGTAGACTAAGACTAATTGATAAAATCATTAGATGAGGGAGGAGATATAGTAGAAACATGGTAGGTATTAGTCATGGAGCAATTTATGCACATGGAAACTAAAAGATTAGTGGTATACTTGTAGGCATAGGTTGTCCATCTACATTGACAAATATAGGGCATATAGTATCACACTCAATCACTATGGTCAAAATTTCAAGTTTCTCCTACATGAGCATCTAAGGTGATCATGGTACCTTACCCTCAAGGGGATGAATGTGATTCAAAGTCCTAGAGAGCCCAATTTTTTATCCTAATTTTGTATTGATATGTATCATGGTATATTCTAATATATAAAACTAAGAGAGACTTTTGTGTGTGTGTGTGTGTGTGTGTGTGTGTGTGTGTGTGTGTGTGTGTGTGTGTGTGTGTGTGTGTGTGCGTGTGTGTCTGTGTGTGTGTGTTTTTGTGTGTGTGTGTGTGTGTGTGTGTGTGTGTGTGTGTGTGTGTGTGTGTGCGTGCGTGTGTGTGTGTGTGTGTTTGTGTGTGTGTGTGTGTGTGTGTTGCGCGCGCACGTGTGGTTGTGTGTGTGTGTGTGTGTGTGTGTGTGTGTGTGTGTGTGTGTGTGTGTGTGTGTGTGTGTGTGTGTGTGTGTGTGTGTGTGTGTGTGTGTGTGTGTGTGTGTGTTTAATTGGTTATCTACATGTCTAAATATGTTTTATGTGTTTTTAATTTCTATCATGTACTATGGTTTTAATATCATGCTATGATAAAATGTGATATTATGATGTATGTTTCTTTATTTTATAGAAAATATGAGCAAATGCATGGTCAAAAAGAACAAAAACTAAAAAAATTATTATCTTGAGTAATTATATCTAAAAATCAACTACCAAAATATGTTAAATAAGATGAATGTAAAACATACTAGATATAAGCAAGATGAAAATCTTAAGACAAAACATAAGATATGTAAACAATTGTAAGTAAAAAGTTATAAATTATATTAAAATATAAGACAAAGATAATCATAAGAAGTGAAAAATAACTGTGAAAAGAGATATCCAATGTAATAAATGCAAAAGATAATCAAACCATGATATGTGATCAAAATGTTTTAAAATGTCAACCAATGTAATACACATAAAGTTAACTTAAATAAAACATAAGGGCAAATATAAATTATTTTAAGGTACATCTAATGTAATATATGAAGATATTTAAATCAAAAAAGAAATTTTATCAAAAATAAGCAAAGACCTCGATGAGTGAAAACTTGACATTGATGTTTGTGATAAATCAAGATGTAGGAAAACACAACCATAGATAACACTATGATGATATAAGTGGTTTGAAAATCAATGGTGATGGAAAAATGTGAATAAGGATTGGCTTTATTCCTTAGGGTCTTATAATGTAACTCACAAACTAAAAATATAAGAGGCATTATCCATGGAAACTAAAAGTCAAATCTAAAGCAAATAAATGGAAAATGAGAGTGAAAATAAGATGGACATGATTAGTTAAAATTAATATCCATAAATTGGATTCATAAAATATATTATTGAGATATAATTATGTGAGGTTCCACAAAGGTGATGTATAAATCCTTAGTGAATGAAAGACGCTCTAATCAAGTGGAAAAGGATAACAACTATCAACATCAAGAACCTAAAAAATCCCATCTATAAAGTGTAAGCTTTAATATAACTAGTTAATTATATAGATCATCCCATGAGGGTTATATTAATGAAAAATAAAAGTATCCTACCTTTTCATAATGCATTCCCTACTCCTCAAGACACCTTACATAATCTTAAGTCTACTATGAATATTGAGTATTGGTGTGAGAAAATAGGTAGAACTAGAATTTATTAAGATATGTAGGAAATAATGAAATAAGGCATCTGACCCCTATATAATTGTCTACCCCACCCAAATTACCTTATCTCTATCATGATGCCAAGTGTGTATTTTGAGATTTGACTAGAATAAGAGATGTGACAAAAATATCATGTCTTTTAGTGTGATCTGATTTTTAAGATATAATTTTCCTTTTAACATTGTCTTTTATTATGAGTTAGACTTTAATTCTTTTTGTATTTTTATATTTTCATCTTCTATATGGATTTTTAAAAAAATTAATGGGTTTTAAATATGACTAACACAAGAAATCATAAACCTATTTGATAGAGAGGATATCCTAAAGTCCAAGATGCCTAAAGACTCCTAGACTTGAAAGAGTGAAATCTTGAAACTAGCTCAAGTGTGACTTAAGTGAAATGAGAGTTAAATATGGAGATTATGTAATATCCTTCCATGTGAAAGGATAATAATATAAATATATGTTGGTATCTTATCACAAGAAGTGAGAGTTTTGATTCATAAGTGATTAGGCAAAATGAGGGATTTGAAAGTGCATGGAAATATAAGTCAAATCACAAAAATGAAACTTGAAGATAAGGTAAAATATATTAAATATGATAATAATGTCACTAAAAATCCATACTAACCTATAAATGATATATCATAAGCCTTGATAATATAAATCATCCCAAAATAGGGGGAATCCAAAGAGATAACAAAGAATCACAATCAAACTAAGCCCTACTAAAAGATGTTATAAGATGTGAAAAATAAACCCAAAGGTGTTATATCAGATCCATAAATGAATTCAAGGTTAACTATAAATTATCCTAAAATAAGGGGAAAGTAAAATGTTAAATAAAACCTAAATATGCTACCTAAGATCCACATGGAAAACTAAGGTGGACTATAAATTATCCCAAAAAAGGGGGAAGCTAAAATGTTGAAAATAAAAACTATAAGTTTCTACCTAATTTCCATAATGAAATCTAAGACCAACTAAAAAAAGAGTTATAAAATGATATAAATTAAATATATATTATTAAAATAAAGTGTTGGAACTTAAAGATCTTGATATAATCAAGATATGTACAGTGAACTTCACATATGGTAAAAGATGAAAATATGAGATCAAATCATGTAAATAAATGAAGTAAATATGAAGGGATGAAACATTTTCTCATAAATGGCATGAAATATATCCACACACATCATTTATAACATTTTTTAAGTGTCATTGTAAATTATTTTTAACTCAAACCATGGTCTCTTTTTTCTTTTTTGAGAGTCATAAAGGTACTTTTTGTTGAATTAACTCCAAGGTTAAAGTAGGCATTCTAGAAGGAGGACATGGAGCCTCCTAATTAAAATAACATAAGTTAGGGAGAGAGGGTTACATTTGGGAATGAATAGGACAAACAAACTTAGGTCAAATAAGTGGTTTTGGTCATAGGGGAGGTTGTTCCTCTATCCTATGTAGACCATGTTAATTTTGATAGGAATCATGAGGTGGGGAGCTTAGAAAATATTTGAAATGATAATTAATGGATCAACACATATCCATATAATGTGCACAACTTCCCATTTTTTTGGGTATAATTAGGTGTAATATTTGGAGGTTTTTAGACATCTTCAACTGAAGGGAAAATTCATTTTTTTTAGATGAAGTACACCTAGATACTATTGAAGGGTTTGAAAACTATTTAAATAATGTGTGATAGTGACATGGAAGAAATAAGAGTTATTAATATTATAATATCAAGGTGACCATCTATCTATGGTGGGACTTGGGCCTTTCAAATTTTAATGTGCTAAAAATTACTAGTAATATCTACACTCTTGAGTTGAATGACCAAAAACCTTATGAAACTCATCATATGGATCTTCTTCTAAGGTGGGTGGGCATGGTGTTGTATCCAACCTATGTGTAATAACATAATGATTTTTATCTAGAGTTTCATCTGGAGGTCCCATATCATCACTATCAGGGCATAAATTGGTTGAGTCAAGAACTTGATTTTTTTGCTTGAGCTATATCTAATACACTCAACACTAATGTTATGAGTGATCAGAGACTCTATAAAATGAACAAAATGGTGATAATATTTACTTAAGATACATCCTCATTGATAATCTTATAATTATATACAACATCAATAGAGTAAGCATTCTCTAATAATTAGAATATCTAGTGAACTAATAAGGTTCGATAATGGATCAATCATGAAGCATGCTCTAAAGATCTTCAAAAACAATAATAATTTTATGTGAATTGGAAGTTAGAACTAAATCCTTCTCATACTTATCAACATTAACTAAAGAAGGAATGATGTTAGGAAAGTTAGAGAGAGAATTTGTAAGTCAAATTATATCAACTAAATTAATTTTATAATAAAATGATGGTGTTTGTAAGAGCACTAAAGGGTGAAATGTTAACAAATGGTTTTTTCATCCTTGGCTTGGGCATAGCCAAAAAATTTGATTCATCTAAGGTGTAACTATCATTATAATCAATAATGGTGAGATGAAAGTTAAGGTATTTGACCATTATATCAATAAATAAGGATGGGAATGAAGCTTCTTAGGAATAACCATAGAATTAAAAAACTCAACATTTGGATTCTTATGATAACATGTTTGTTACATAGGAAATAATTGAGCTATGATTTTGTAATTAAGGTTTAAAGTTTTGATTTTTACACTAATTTCATCAACCTCATGATCATCAAAATAAATTGATTGGGTGGAATGTTTTCCACAAGCTCAATGTGATCACTATAACCATGGTTTGAGTTGATTCCATAATTAAAATGTCAATACTCATGAAATGGTATGCTCGATAAAGTTTCAAGCATTGGGATTTTATATACATTTGTTCTTTAAATTGTTCTAAAATATAAGTTTTTGTATTACCTTGTAACTTATAAATAACAACCATGTATGGAAACTTCATGCATTGGCATGAAAAATAGGCCACAACCCTCATACGATCAATCTAAGGGAAACCAAGAAAAATATTTCAAGATAGAGGGGAATTAAATATCATGACCTTAAATCTAACCATAACATGTGGTACCATGATATGAATCCAAAAACATCCTAATATAGCCATTTTTATTTGGCCATATCTTTATCACATGATCTAGGTAGACTTAAGGTTGCATTCAAAATAACTTAAAGTTTTGATGAATTCTAAGGAAGTGATGTAATTATCATAGCTTTTAGCTATCAAGGCTCACTTGGCTTGGATGTCACCAATTTAGACACTAATAAACAAATAAAGGTCATCTACATGTAGTGATATTTTTTTAAGGATTGTAGATGTGATAGGAAATTTTAAAGAGGGAGATGCATTGTTAGTGTGATTAACATGGATGGACATTTATTCATATCATTGCAAGATGCTTTCCTCAGACCCAAGCAAGGTAGATTCTTTCCCCATATGTGGTGGTCAAGAAATGTTCATATCAAAAAAAAAAATCATAAGGTGGTTTTTATATTGTGGATAAGTCCTCATAAGTTAAATAAAATAAATTGAGGAGGGAGTCTAAAAAATTCTTCTATGGGATCCCACTCATCAAAACTAGTGTGAGCTAGATATGAATGGAAAAAAGGGATTGAACTTTGAATTGGATCGGCCATATAATAATTTAAACCTAACTAAATCTGATTTAGAGTTAAATTTTATAGTCTTTCCACTATCAATATAGTTGAGGCAAGCTAGGCCAATTGTATTGACTTGGTTGATGTACTTGGTGTCACAAAAATAGAATGTATTAGCCTAAACATTAGAGTAGAATCATAAATAGGAGAATAAATAGATGATATAATAGAGGTAGATAAAGGAAAATATAATTTTACTAATTTGTATTATATAGTTGAAACAAAATTAGCTACATAAATATATTGTACCAAGATGGTTGGTATAGTTGGACCTGAACTAGATCAAAAATATTATATCATGTTAATCGATACATTAGGAATTTAATTGGTCAAAGAAATATATTGTATCGAGATGGTGATATAGCTTTAAAATCAAGGAAATATACTAGGTTTATTGATGTAGTTGGGCTATCAAAATTCACAAAAGTAATAGTTTCTTTAGATACAACATTTGAGAAAGAATGTGGTGAACAGGGTTGAAATCTTATATAAGCTAGATAATGGATGTGAGGCTTAAGAGAATAAGTATAGATGTAGGAAACAAACATTTCATGTTTTTAATGTTCACCAAGTTTTCCTCATTATTAGAATAATGAGGGTTAACCATGGTTTTAACAACATTAATAATTGGATGGGAAGATGTTTGATCTTAACTATTAGTTGGTCAATTTTGGTTATGATTTGGAAGAGGATTGGAATAGATGGTAAGGTGAGAATTTATTTAGTTAATGGATTCACATTTGACCTTATATTAATAAGCCTTAGCTACCTTATCATAGGCATAATGGCATTCTCTAATTATGGATTCATGATTAAAGTTTGTGTTAGGTGTGGAGCCTGATTGTCTTCCAGGATCAGAGGTTAAAATTATAATGTTATTTTAGTTAGGTTTGGATCCCATTCTTTGAATTCATAATTACATATGGGGTTTTAAGGGGGGAACCCTCCTTTTAGCGTCTAGGGGTGATAACCTCCCTAATGGGGGGTCTGGGGGCTGCACATCTTGGAGATTTTTTTTATTAAAATTGTCTTGTTAAATTATAATTTCATAGTCAATCTGGACCATTGATTAAAGGTTTCCAAATCTGATGATAGATGTTTTTTTAGGTGTTTTTACCTAAAAATTTTATTTATTAAGAGATTTTTAGTTGTGGAGCCTGATTATCTTCCAAGATCAGAGGTTAAAATTTTGATGTTATTATACACAGGTTTAGATCCCATTCTTTGAATCCCTAATGGCATGATGGGTTGCAAGGGGGGATCCCCCTTGAAGGTCTTAGGGGGGATGGCCCCCCCTGATGGGTAGTCTAGGGGTCATGCACCCCAGAGAAATTTTTTATTAAAAATTACCTTGATAAATTGTAATTTCATAATCAATCTAGGTTGATGATTAAAGGTTTCTAGATCTGATCATAGAGGTTATGTTTAGGTGTTTTTTCCCTAAAATGTATTGATATATAGATTATATTTATGATTGTGAGTGATAATGAAATATTATACATAGAGAATAGGTGGAAAATGTAGAGAGGTGTAAAAGGGTTTGTTACAGGATTTTATTTCTTCCTTGTATTGCTGAAAATAATATACTTGACAAGTTTGGTGGATGTAGCCCATCTCAGGTGAACCATGTTAAATTTGGTGTCTCTTATTATGTGTATGTTTATTTTCTAGAATGTTTTATTAATTCATTTCATTGTTTCTCTTTTATATGATTTGGGTATAGATATGGGTTTTAATTTATCCTAAGAAGTGGTATCAGAGCAAAGGTTTTTGTTTGCATAATTTTAAATTGCAAAAAAAAATGGTTTGACCTTGAATGGGAGCTATGGTGGATAAAAATAAATTTAAGGTAGATAATTTCAATGGATATAACTTTGGATTTTGGAATATTTAGATGGATGATTACCTTTACCATAAGGATCTATATTTTCCATTGGGAGGGCAAGCCAAGAAGCCATTGACAATGTCAAATGAAGATTGGGAACTATTGGATCCGAAAGCCATTGGAACCATATGGTTGTGCATTTCATCTTTAGTATCATTTAAAATATCATAATAAAATATGATATAAGGTCTTATGAGTGAATTAGATAAGTTATATGAAAGACCCTCTGTCTCAAATAAAATATTTTTAATAAAAAAAATTGTTTAATATGAAAATGGTTTAGTACCAGATCATTTAAATGAGTTTAACATAATTACTAGTTAATTATATTTCATAAATATTGAATTTTATGATGAGTTTAGGGTTATTATTTTTTTTTTCCTTGTCTTAAAGCTATAATAGCTTGGTAATGGTAGTAAGCAACTCTGTGTCTAATAATGCTAAACTAAAGTTTTAAGATGTGGTGGGTGTTATCCTAAGTAAGGAAATGTGAAATAAAAGCAAGGTGAAACATCTATATCTAGAAATGCATTAATAGTGAAGAATTGAGAAAGAATAAAGGAAGAGAAAACCATGGAAAATCAAAAGGGGGTGCAAGATCTAATTCAAGAGGCAATATAAAGTGTCGGATATGTAGCAAGCTAGGACACATAAAGAAAGAGTGTTGGTTTTGAAAGGAAAAATTGGATAAGGACCAATAGGAAGACAATAGAGAAGCAAATGTAGCAGGTGATGTATTACAATATGCTCTTATACTTTGGATAATATTACTAAATATTGGGTTTTAGATTCAGGTGCTTCTTTTCATGCTAGCCCTCATAAACATTATTTTATATATTATGTTCAAGGTAATTATTAGAATGTTTACCTTGGTGATAATGAACCCTATAGCATTATTAGAAAAATAAGTGTTAATATTAAATTATAAAATGAAAACACTTGTGTTTTAAAGGATGTTAGGCATGTTCCAAGCTTAAGGAGAAATCTAATCTTTACAGGGCAGTTGGGTAGTGAGGGTTGTATGGTCACATTTATAGCCTAATCATTGAAGGTTATAATGGGTTATTTGGTGGTTGTAAAAGGTAAGAAAGTAAGAACTTTATATTTGTATACAAATAATTTTAATTCATCTTTTGATTTAGCTGTTATAGATAAAGACGTAGCTTTATGGCATTATAGACTTGGCCACATGAGTGAAAAGGAAATGAATACCCTAGATGCAAAGGATAAACTACCAGGTTTGAAAGAATTAGATCTAGAATTTTTTGAGCACTGTGTATATGGGAAACAAAAATGTGTGATTTTTCTTAGGGTTAGACTAGCCAGGAAGGAGAAGAAGTTAGAGCTTATGCATATGAATATATGAGGATCAACTCAGGTATCTTTACTTAGTAGTTCATATTATTATGTTATTTTTATTGATGATTCAACTAGGAAGGTTTGGGTATACTGTATAAAAAAGAAGTATGATGTTTTTGATACATTCAAAAAATGGTAAGCTTTAGTTAAAAATAAAATAGGTTTAAAATTAAAATGTCTCAAATCAGATAATGGAGGTGAGTATTGTAGTAATGCTTTTAACAATTACTATTTGGAAAGTGAAATTTGTAGATATAAAATAGTTCCAAGAAAACCACAACAAAATGGTGTGTTATAAATAATGAGTAGGACTATTGTGGAGTGTGCTAGATGCATGAGATTTCATGTAGGTTTACCTTTACATTTTTGGGTAAATGTTGTAACTACAGTAGTTTATCTGATAAATAGAGGACCTTTGAGTGCTTTGAATGGTGGAATACTAGAGGAGGCATAGACTGAAAAGAAGGTATATTATTCTTTTCTAAGAGTTTTTGGTTATGAGGCATTTTCTTATATTGACAAAGATCATAGTAATAAGTTAGAAGCTAAGTCTCAAAAATGCACATTTATTGGTTATGTAACTAATGACTTTGGATTTTGGTTGTGGAATATGGAAGATAAGAAAATAATTAGGTGTAGAGATGTTGTGTTCAATGAAAAATTCATGTACAAGGACCAATTGTAAGAAAAGAAGCAAGAAGAATCCAAAAAGAAATACATAGTGTAATAATATATTACAAAAAAATATGTCCCAAAGGTTCTTGATAAACATGTGCAATAGGAACAAGTACCTCAAACCCCTATTAGAATATTTGCAATAGTAATTAGACCACCTGATCATTTTTCTCTTTCTTTATATTATTGATTACTTACTGATGGTGGTGAGCCATAAATCTATGAATAAGTAGTGCATATTGATGCCAAGGATAAGTGGGATCAAAATATGGATGAGGAGTATGATGCTCTAATGGAAAACTAGACATGGGATTTGGTGGAGCTTCCTAAAGGAAAGAAGGCATTACAAAATGTGGGTATACAAGATAAATGAGGAGAATAAAAGTAAAAAGAAATTTAAGGCCAGAATGGTGGTTAAAGGTTTTTCAATTTATAAATTTAATGGCAAGGAGAATTTGGTGTGAAAATTAAAGAAGAGCTTGTATGGCCTGAAATAAGATCCAAGACAATGGTATATTAAGTTTGATAGTTTTATGATGGAACAAGGTTATTCTAGATGTCATTCAGACCATTGTGTATATTTTAAAATATTTAAAAATGGTAGTTATATTATTTTACTTTTATATGTAGATGATATGCTTGTCACTGGTTCCAACATACATACTATTAATTAACTCAAAAAATAATTAAGCGATTGCTTTTCTATGAAGGATATAGGTGTAACTAAAAAGATACTTGATATGTGGATAACAAGATATAGAAAGAATAAGAAGCTGGAATTATCATAGGGAGAGTATATCAAAAAAGTGTTAAAAATATTTAATATACATGATGCAAAATTAGTTGGGACACCTTTGGTTGCACATTTTAAGTTAACAAAGAAATAATGTCTTAAATCACAAGAAGAAAATAATCTAATGTCTAACATTCCATACTCATCAGTAGTTGGTAGTTTAATGTATTTAATGGTGTGTACGAGGCCAAACATTGCACATAAAGTGGGAGTGGTGAGTAGGTTCATGAGTGATCCAAGCAAGGAACATTGAAAGGTAGTAAAATGGATCCTTCATTACTTAAGAGGGACCATAGATATAGTGTTAAGTTATGATGGATCAGATTTGACATTACAAGGATATGTTGACTCAGATATGGTAGGTGAATTGGATGGTAGAATAAACATTATAAGGTATGTGTTTATAGTAGGTGCTACATTAGTTAGTTGGATATCATGGTTACAGAAGGTTGTGGCACTTTCAACCATAGAGACTAAGTATGTTACTTCTATAGAAGCAAGCAAGGAAATAATTTAGTTACAAAGGTTGATGGAAGAATTAGAACATATTCAAGAAAGATGTAACCCCCCTTGTGGGGTCTGAGGGGGATAACCCCTCAATGGGGGATTTAGGGGCCACATGTCCTAGATAAAATTTTTGTAGACACCTAAATTTGGCCACCAATGGCTTCATATCTGACTTTAGACTAATTCTTGACAATAATTGAATATATAGCTCAAAAATTTCTATTAGTCTCGAATTTGGTTTCATAGCCTTGTATTAAATCAGCTTGGCCTATTAAATCAATTAAACAAAGTAAATACACACATTGAATTAATTAAAATCAAATAAATGACCAAATGCCTAAAAAGAATTAATTAAATTGCACATCCTAATCAAAATAAATTATCAAGTTAAATCAATTTCAAATCTTAATTGAGTTCACCATGAGCTAATAAATCAATTAAATCAATTACTAAAAAGGAAATCCAAGATCATCTTACCTTTGTGAGTTGTCTCAAATGGAAAATATGTAAAATAATATTCTAATAATATGTCGACACCAACCAAATTTAGTAAACTCAACCATGGTTTTGAGTTGTCCCTTTTGGAAAATATCTAAATAGAATATCATAGGAATATGCCAAACTCAACCAAGCTTAATAAACTCAACCATGGTCAGATTTAACCCATTCCAAAGAATTTGAAAGCCTATAAAAGCAAGCCTAGAGCTATTAATTTTAAGAGATCAATCAAGTTAGATTTATAATGTAAGAATAAATTCATGAAGATAAAATCATAGTGTTATAATGTTGAAATTAAGCCAAGCCATCAATCAAGCCAACCATTCAACAATGGTGCATAGAGGAGATGATGTTAGCCATATGTCATTGATGAAGATTTATTATGCATAATCCGAGCATGCCAAATGAAGGAATCACTTGGATCTCTCAAGGAAGGTAAATATTATTTTTCTTTGCATTTTAGTTGGGTTTTTAATTGTTGTTTGTTCATTAAGCTCCCTCTAAGATCTAAGCCTAGAGATGTTATGCTAGTGTGTTTATTTCATTTTGAGAATAACACAATAAAAATAATCCTATATTTTTCAAATTATTTGATCACAAATGGCACGTCTAGTGGGACTATCTTCATGAGAGTGCAACCCACAAACTTTTTTATATTTCATAGTATTAATTCTTTTTTTGTTGGTTTTGCTTTGAGTAAAAATGGCCAATAAAGAATTCATAAATTTTTATTTACTAAAAAATTTTGTCTAAATTTTTTTATGAATATATATAAATATGTCATTGATATTTTATAAAAAAAAAAAAAAAAAAATCTTTATATTTTAGAAGTTGTAGTTCTTTTAGTGACTATCACTTTATGTTTTTTAATTTTCTGGTAAAAATGGTTAGTACAGAGATCATAACATTTTTTTATTAATTTTTTTTACCTAATTTTTTTTAAATAGGTACACACTTGACCTATAAATAACCTCCAAAAAATTCATGATAAATAGATTTTTATTTTTAAATTTATGGCTAAATTACTGGCTATAGGTTTTTATGATTTTTGTGTTTAGTTTTCTTGTTTTTTACCTTCTAACTTGTTTCCATGTTTCATAAGTTTATTTTATTTCTTTTAAGTTTTTTTTTTTGTTTTTTTTTTTTTTTTTTTTCAGTTTTTTATTGAGATTTTTTATAACCTTTACCTAACCTAACATTTTTTTTTGTGGGTTTTGCCTTCAGATTGACATATTTAACCCTTCAAAGTTGCTTGTCTTATTTGATAAATAAGCTTAAAGGCTAATGAAGTTCTGACCATTTATTTACAAGACCTATGTGGAGAAAACTATTTCAATAAAGATTAGTATTTTCACACTTCATTTGCATTTCTAAAAAAAACTAAGAATCCTTAATTTTGGTGTTTAAAAAAACTTTTTAAGGTGTTTTATTGGTTAATTTTTTATGGTTTCTTTCAAAGTTCACAACTTAAAGCCAAGGGGCTAAAAGAACACCACTACACATTTTGTTTAGTGATATAAAATTGAATACATTTAAAATTTCATTGCAAGTTATTTTCATTATTTTTTTAGTCTAATATTTTTTAAGTAAATAGGGATTTGTGTGTGTATGCTCTCCCATTTTCTCCTTTTAGGGAACTTTTGGGATCAAAATCACCAACTTCTTTTTGGGTGGTTTGTAATTATTTCCATTTAAACTTATTAAATCCAAGGGGATAGTAATAAATCTAATCAAACAAATTCAATTTGGTGCAATGAAATTAACTTCACTTTCGTTATTTACAAACTTGCTTGTTGATTGTGTGTTTTTATGAAAAAAGATGTACATATATGCTCTCTCATCCATCCCCTTTAGGAAAATTTTGGGATCAAAAGTTCCATCTCATCAAAATTTGAGCCTAGTATAAGGCATGACAATAATGTATTTTAAATCCCTCCCCAAAAATATGCAATAGTATTAGGTGATCTTGAGGTAACCATAAAGTCTTTATATTGTGTCATTTATTTCATGCATCTTGGCTTGTGAGGGGGACTTCATTACCTCCCATGAGTTAATTAGGGAATATTTGACCTGAGGTTTCATCTCCTAGCACTAAATTTAACCAATCCTACTAATATTATAGGTTTGAGTGGTTAAACCACCTTCTAGTGTTATATTTTCACACAGGACGTATCTACACATTGGACATCGCACTACACTAAACAAGCGATGGATGTAGTGGTTGTAAAAAGGGCAAGACTTTTTTGCAACAAGTCAAGTGTCATAGAAACCCAATTAAAGTGTGTTTATTTTTCATCATTTGACATGAAATTCATTATCCAATTGATTCATATAGAACATTCATAAAATAATTAGTGTAGTCAACCCTATATTTCCATACCCTTGCTAAGATTTGGATGATTATACTTAGTGTATTTTGGTCATTTTTGCTTGGTGTGTTAGACTAAAATTTGTATTTTTAAAATCATATCATTTAATGATTCATGAGTCCACATCACTCCATTTTTTAAGGAGGTATTATGCCATCCATATGACACTTTGATTTAACTTAGCAAACATTTTCTTTTTATGTCAAAATATTGAGAGTAATGCTTGATTGAGGAGGGTAATGCTATGATACCTAAATCATTTCAAAATATTGTGCCTTTTAAGTCTTGAAACATAAACCATTTGTCACATCATCTTTTGAGAGTGCTAATGCCATTAGGCTGCCCATTTTATTTCAAAAGACTTATCTTGTTTCATCTTGCATTTTTATTATCATTTATTTGCAACTAATCACTTGAGCCTTATTGAATCTTGGATTAGCATGGTCAAATTGTTCAATTATTTATAGCTCTTTTTCATCAAATTTATAGTTTATCCTTAGTTTCATCTTTGATTAACTATTACAAGTTCAAATTCAAATATTGATTGATTTCAGTTTAGACCTTAATTCATGGGGTTGATACCCAGATCTTCCTCTTTTGGATTATGTAACTTGGGTTAATTTTTAACTCAAATTTGGAAAATTATATTGTTTTGTGCTTTTATTTTGGTCAAATAAGTTAATCTCAAAACATCTCTTATTTAGCATCTTATACCAATCAGATCATGTTTTATGCCTAGAGTCATGTACCTTGTCTATGTTAAACTGTTCTAAGTTTGTTAGATTAATCAATCATCCTTTTTACATCAAGATTTTTCCACCATTTTGACATTAGTCCTTACATATCCTATTTGAGCCTGGCTTTTGACTCTGTGTTTGGACAAAAGACCTAACAACTTTTCCCTTTAGTAGCTTAGACTTACTTGGAACATGTTTCAACATTAGAGTTTAGTAGTTTGATTCTTAGGTCATTTTGCATGAATTTTATATGTATCAGACACTTAGCATTTTTAATTTGATGATACACTATTTTTATCAAGTTTTTTAATAGACTTTCTAGAGATTCAACTCCACCCCTTTTAACCAAGCTAGATCACGTTTAAACCCTTTGTCCTTTGGATATAGTGTTTCAGAGTTTGTATCACTTTGAACCTTTTTATTTTTAGAGCTTTCATCATCTATGCAGATATGTCTAGATACACCTATGGTGGTGTCACATAGAATCCAACTTATGATGGAATGGCCACATAGAATCCTGCTAAGAACTGCTATAGAGAAATATTTTCTAAGGAGTTTTGTTATTCTCCCTATAATACTCCATATGGGGAACATAGTCAAAACCCAAAAAATCCAAATCAAATTACCAATTGGGATGATATGGTTTATGAGGAGGAATTTGAATACCCAACTACAAATAATGTTATTTGGGATATGAATCCATACCCTCTTTATGATAGTTATTACATGGAACATAGTCAAGAACCAACTTATGATCCAACTCAAGATTGGAAAGATATGGTTTATCAAGAGGACTTAGATGCTTTGGCTTGTGCAAAAAATCAAGTTCCATGATTTTATTTTCTTATCCAATCATCGACTACCCCTAATCCTCTTTTGGATTATACAAGCTATCAAGCTCTACAATATCCAAGGAATACCATTACCATTCTTAGACCTCATGATCCACAATATTGTTACCATTTTAGGCCTTCATCATTTGGATCATGTGAGAAATCATGATCCACAATCATTATCTAACCATAGACGATTCCTCATCTAGTATAAATCCCATCCAAACCTCAACCCATATAATCACTTGAAGACTAAGCTATGATCAAAACTAGTATTTTCTAACTCATTGAAAACCAAGGCTAAGAGAACCAACCATTTGTGATAAGTCGACCTATGATGAATCACCTTTCAATCCTATACCTATTGTTAAGGAGTCTCAATCTAATGAGCTAGTCTTTGTTGAGTCACTTCTTAATGATTATAACTACCTTTGGTTAAATAAATACCTTGACCATATACCTATTCTCCAAGAACTTCTTATTGACAAGCCATTCTCTAGGGAGTTGTCTCTTGACTATTTTCCATTATGGATAAATATCACTTTGAAAAAATAGTCTTTATGGAGCCCATTATGCCATTACATGTCCAATACCAAACATTCAACAAGACATCATTGTAATAGAGTACCCATCAGATAAAGAATTAAAATTAGAGTTAGGTTCTATTATTGAATTGAAATTAGATTTAGCATCAAAATTAGAATTAACATCAGTATCAACATTAGCTTTAGAGTCCATTGAGTCATAATCAAATTTATAAGAAGAATATGTTCATGGTTTTTACGACATTGGTTACGCATGCCTCACAGATTAATTTGAATACATTTTTTATCCTTCTATGATTTTTGAGAATGATTAGTTCAACATTGACACAAGTTCTCGTAGTATCTTATATGAGGATTTTACAACCTCTTCTCATCCCATTACCATTCCACATACCATTACCACCAATTAACATAGCCATATTATTGACATTCCATCTCCCACAAGTGTCAATTGGGACAAAAAAACATACCTTATTGAACTGCATCCATGGTGATATATTCTATGAAGAAAATCAAGGAGGCCAAGACCACAATCATATAGTAGAAGAATACTTTCTTAGTGAAACCTTTTCAAAGGTGTTAGGTAGAAACCAAAGTCAACACATAAAATCTTCTAGTGAAACCTTTTCAAAGGTGTTAGGGGATAGTCAAATTCAAAAGTCCATGTTACTTAGTGAAACCATCTCAAAGGTGCTATGGGAAAATTAAGATAAATTCATTGGTAAAAGCCTCTTCAAGGCACCAATGGCTAAACACAAATTTTTGTTACTGTTTAATGAAGACATTATTAAAGATCAAATCAAAATATCTTCCACTCTACAACCTAATTAGATGGTAGTTATTGTCAGACCTAAACAATAGAAACATTTGGTGGTCTTATTGAGAGAATATTTAGAAGTCTTCAGCCCTATCAAATCCAAATTTATGTCAAATCCAGAATCAATAACATTGTGTGTGCCTAAAAATCTTGATCTTCATTTATTTTCCATCCATTATACATTCCATTATCCTCCACTATTCCATTTCACAAACAAACCTATCAACCAACATTTATCAATATTTACCATCTATGGTCACACTTTCCTTTGTAGAGGCTATGAGGATATATTTTATTAGCACTTTAAGGAATTAGAATCAAGGACCAATGAAGATCATAACAACATTCTCAGCATCCAAATTTGTAGCCAGTTCTTGATATAACAATTGTTTAGATGAGGTGTAGGCTAGCAATTTACATGATTGATTATTCTAGTTGTATCATTTATTGATCAGGATGTGCATCTCCACTTTAACAAGAACAATAGAATCATTTATAATACCTAGAATAACACTAAACATGTACCATATCATATCAAGTTATCAATCCTTTTGTCATTATCACATATCCTAACCATTCACCTTATCACTTAGGGGAAACTCTCTTACCATTTTTATCTAATATATAAAAAACCATCATTATCCTAAAGTAAGACCATGCCATCCTCTAATTTTGACATTCTAACCAGACTGTCCAACCATTCCATTCCTACTCGACCAAAAATGTTTTAAATCCTATCAACCTAGCCCTTTTGACCTTGGTTCATCCATTGGTTTCACATTTTAAGCATATAGAATCAGACCAATTTTAGTAGTTTTTTCAAGCACTTCAGACAAAGGCAATATTTTGGAGTTGTATGATATAAGTATTGGTAGTCGTATCCTTTATTTCTTATTCCCTTCTTATGGAGTTTATATATGTGAGCCTGATTATATCATCTGCTAAGATAAATCCATGTTCATTGGTCTTGATACTAATTATATCACCTGTTCGGATAAATTGGTATTATTGATCTATCAATTGTATCCTAGTTATAACTACCTATGGGTAAACTAGGGGAAAATTTTGTTTATTGTGCCTTGACATATCACCTAGACACTCCTATGTTATACTATGCCATAATACCAACTATGCCTATTTTATTTGAATTAGCTACTACACTAGTCAAATTTCTCCATTGTGAGGTGAACTACTAGAGCTAAAGCCATTTTGGGACTATGTGGGTCGTTTATGTTGTGATCAATTTAGTCCCCCCTTCAGTCACACTCTCACCATTTTACAAGCATCATTTTAGGTTATAACACTCTCACCATTTTGTGAGCTTGGACCATTTTAGTGTCTTGTCATTATCTATTGAGTTGAGATGATTTGAAAATTCCAAAAATATATGAAAATTATTTAGAAAAACCAAAAACATTGACCACTTCTTTGCCTTATGGATTATAGGAACCCTCACTAAGTCGCAAGCAAATCACTTGTTCCTTAGTTTCTCCATCATTTTTGGCCTTTTTTCCTATGTTATCACCATTTTTGAATTCATCCCTATTATTCTATCACATCCATCATGTCTTTTTCAATCATCATTTTCTTCCCATTTCTTGGGAGAACTATATTTAGCTTGAAGTTTTGTTGGATTGTCATATCCATAAAACTGTGTAGTTAGCATCCACTTGCCTAGAGCATATGGAGACAGCTCAACCACCCCTTTCCTTTTCTTTTATTCCCCCATCTTGTTTATTTGTTCAGTTATCACCTAGTCTTTAGGGGCAATGTTTGTCATGTTGTTTATACTAACATAAGGACTAACACTTTTTTATTTCTTTGTTTGTCTATTTTTTTAATTTGTTTATTTGTTTGTGTTCATGTTTGTTTGCTTTCAACACTATGGTTGTGATTCAATCTATGTATGTTCATTGGGTGATTCCTTTCACATTATTCTTGAATCTATCCATATTCAAATTTCTACATTTTTATCATGGTTTTTATCATCGAAGCAATAGTTTTCCATTGAGTATCAGATATTAGAAGTCAGTCTTTATGCATATTTTGGCCAAGCCCCCATGGTGTTCTATCATGAGGACTACCATCAAATGCTATAGTAAAAATCAGCTTTAAAAGGTCTACAACATCAATACAACATCACCATCTCCTCAATACCGACATCAACAACAATCCTAATCCAATACCCAATCATATCTCAAATAGAGTAATTAAATAACAAAATAATTTCAACCTTTGTTAGTTTAGATGAGCATCTCCCTACTAGCAGGTTGTCTTAATTCATCTTTATCCTCTATATCAACTTATCAATCATCAACCATCAATCATGTTTTCATCATCCAGGTATACTACATCAGCACTATACACCATCCCACATGCATTCTCAATGATTATATCACCTGTTCAGGCAAATAATTATGTTATCACCAATTTTACTTTCTTGTTTGTCTATATTAATTGGGTTAGCTCTATCTTCTCAATTATTATATCATCTATTGGGTAAAATCATATGTTATCATGCCATGTTGTCAAAATAAGGGTAAAATGTTTATAACTGCCTTTGGGCAAACCATTGTACACCATCCCATTTGCATTTATTAGTGATTTTGCCTAACTTTAGGTAAATCATTATGTTGTCACCCCATCATCTTCATTTATTTTTCCCCTCATTTTTGTTATTTATTTCAAGGGATCATTTGTCACCCCACTTACCAACCACTCCCTCGAGGGGGAAGCTACAGTTCAATCATTACCATTACAATCGTATGCATAAAGAACCATTTTATTTTTTAAAAATACGTTACTATGATTATAACTTGAAATATCTTCCCAAACAAGGGCAAGTTCTAGACACCTAAATTTGGCCACCAATGGCTTCATATCCAACTTTAGACCAATTCTTGCCAATCATTGAATATCTAGCCCAAAAAAATTTATTAGTCTCAATTTTGGCTTCATAACCTTGCATTAAATCAATTCAGCCTATTAAATTAATTAATCAAGGAAAATACACACATTGAATTAATCAAAATCAAATAAATAACCAAATGCCTAAAAATAATTAATTAAATTGCACATCTTAATCAAAATCAATTAGTAAGTTAAATCAATTTAAAATCTTAATTGAGTTCACCCATGAGCTAATAAATCAATTACTAAAAAGGAAATTCAAGAGCATCTTACCTTTGTGAGTTGTCTCAAATAGAAAATATCTAAGAAAATATTCTAAGAATATGATAACACCAACCAAAGTTAGTAAACTCAACCATGGTTGTGAGTTGTCCCTTTTAGAAAATATCTAAATAGAATATCCTAAGAATATGCCAAACTCAAACAAGCTTAATAAACTCAACCATGGTCAAATTTAACCTATTCCAAGGGATTTGAAATCCTATAAAATCAAGCCTAGAGATCTTCATTTTAGGAACTCAATCAAGTTAGATTTATAATGCAGGAATAGATTCATGAAGCTAAAAGCATAGTGTTATAATGTTGAAATTAAACTAAGCCATCAATCAAGCTAAACATTCAATAATGGTGCATAGAGGAGATGATGTTAGCCATATGTAATTGATGAAGACTTCTTATGCATAATCTGAGCAAGATAAATGAAGGGATCATTTGGAGCTCTCAAGGAAGGTAAAAATTGTTGTTCTTTGCATTTTAGTTGGATTTTCAATTGTTTTTTGTTCATTAAGCTCCCCTTAAGATCTAAGCCTAGAGATGTTATGCTAGTGTGTTTATTTCATTTTGATTTCATTTTGAGACTAACATAATACTAATCATCCTCTCTTTGTCAAATTTTTTTATCATAATTTTTATTAAAATTACTTCGTTAAATTGTAATTGAGTAGTCAATCTGGGCCATTGATTAAAGGTTTCCAGATCTGATGGTAGAGGTTATGTTTAGGTGTTTTTACCTTAAAATGTATTGATATATGGCTAAAATTTATGAGTGTGAATGATAATGAAATATTTTTTCTCCTTTATATTATTGGAAAAAATATACTGGATAAGTTTGGTAGATGTATCCCATCTTGGGTGAACCACGTTAAATTTGGTGTCTCCTATTATGTGTATGTTTATGTTTATTTTCTAAAATATTTGATTAATTCATTTCATAGTTTCTCTTGCATGTGATTTGGGGATAGATCTGGGTTTTAATTTATCCTAACAAGTGGTATTAGAGCAAAGATTTTTGTTTGCATAATTTTAAATTGCAAAAAAAAGAGTTTGACCTCAACTGAAAGCTATTATGAATGAAAATAAATCTAAGGTGGAGAAGATAAATGGATAAAACTTTGGATTGTAGAAGATGTAGATGAAGGATTGCCTTTAGTAAAAGGACTTGAATTTCCCATTGGGAGGGCAAGCCAATAATCCATCAAAAAATTTAGATGAAGATTGGGAATTATTGGATCAAAAATCCCTTGAAAACATATGGTTGTGTCTTGCATCTTTTGTAGCATTCAACATATCAAAAGATTAGACAACATAAGGTCTTATAAGTGTATTAGGCAAGTTATATGAAAAACCCTCTACCTCAAATAAAATATTTTTGATGAAAATTTTGTTTAATATGAAAATGTCTAAAAATGGTTTAGTACCAGATCATTTAAAAGAGTTTAACATAGTTACTAGTTAGTTACATTCTATAAATATTGATTTTGATGATGAAGTTATGGCTCTTCTTATTCTTTGTTCCTTGCCTAAAATTTGGAATAACTTAGTAATGATAGTAGCTCTATGTCTAGTAATGCCAAACTAAAGTTTGAAGATGTGGTGGGTATTATCATAATGAAGAAATACAAAGGAAAATCATAGGTGAAACATCCATTTATGGAAACACATTAGTAGTGGAGAATAGAGAAAGGAAAAATAATATAGGAAGAGGAAACTATGGAAAATCAAAAGGGAGTGCAAGATCTAAATCAAGAGGCAATATGGAATGTTGGATCTATGGTAAGCTAGGATACACAGAGTGTTGGTTTCAAAAGTAAAAATTGGGTAAGGACCAAAAAGAAGGTAGTAGAGAAGAAAATGTAGTAGGTAATGCATTAAAAGATTTTCTTATACTTTATTCGGATAATATTATTGAATCTTGGGTTTTATATTTAGGTACTTCTTTCCATGCTAGCCCTCATAGACATTATTTTATAGATTATGTTCAAATTGATTATGGGAATGTTTACCTTGGTGATGATGAATTTTATAGTATTGTTAGAAAAGGAAGTGTTTAGGTTACATTATAAAATAGAAACATGTGGATGCTGAAGGATGTTAGGCATATTCTAAGCTTGAAGAGAAATCTGATCTCTATAGGGCAGTTAGGTAGTGAGAGTTATATGGTCACATTTATAGTCAAATCATGGAAGGTTGCAAATGGTTCTTTAGTGGTTTCAAAAGGTAAGAAAGTAATCACTTTATATTTGTCTACAAATAATGCTAATTCATCTTGTGTTGTAACTACTACAGATAAAGATGTAGGTTTGTAGCATTATAGACTTGGCCACATGAGTGAAAAGGGAATGAAAACCCTACATGCAAAGGATAAACTACCAGGTTTGAAAGAACTAGATCTAGACTTTTATGATCACTATGTATATGGGAAATAAAAATGTGTAAGGTTTCTCAGGGTTGGACCAACCAAAAAAGAGCAGAAGTTAGAGCTTGTGCATATGAATGTATGGGGACCAACTCAGGTATTTTCACTTGGTAGTTTATATTATTATGTTACTTTTATTGATGATGCAACTAGGAAGGTTTGGTTATACTATATAAATATGAATTATAATGTTTTTGATACATTTAAGAAATGGAAATCTTTAGTTGAAAATGAAATAGGTTTAAAACTAAAATGTCTCAGATCAGATAATGGAGGTGAGTATTGTAGTAACACTTTTAACAATTAATATTCAAAAAGTGGAATTCATAGACAAAAAATAATTCTAGGAACACCATAATGTAATGGTGTGTTAGAAAGAATGAACATGACTATTATGGAGCATGTCAGATACATGAGATTGCATGTAGGTTTGCCTTTATAGTTTTGGGTAGATGTTGTAACTACAACAATTTATCTAATAAATAGAGGACCTTCAAAAGCTTTAGATGGTGGAATACTAGAGGAAACATAGACTAGAAAGAAGGTAGATTATTATTTTCTAAGAGTTTTTGGTTGTGATGCATTTCCTTATATTGATAAAGATCATAGGAATAAATTATAAGCTAAGTCTCAAAAATGCACATTTATTATTTATAGAACTAATGACTTTAGATTTTGATTGTGGAATATGGAAGATAAGAAAATAGTCAGGAGTAGAAATGTTGTGTTCAATGAAAAAGTCATGTGCAGGGACTAGTTGTAGAAAAAGAAACAAGAAGAATCCAAAAAATAATATATAGTATTAGAAGACATTATATAAAAACATGTTCTAAAGGTTTTTGATCAAAATGTGCAATAGGAATAGGTACCTTAATCCCCTATTAGAAGATCTACAAGAGTAAGTAGACCACTTGATTGTTTTTCTTTTTCTTTATATTATTTATTACTTACTGATGGTGGTGAGCTAGAAAACTATGAAGAAGCAATGTAGATTAATGCCAACGATAAGTGGAAGTAAGCTATGGATGAGGAGTATGATGCTCTAATGGAAAACCAGACATGGGATTTGGTGCATCTTTCCAAAGGAAAGAAGGCATTGTAGAATAAATGGGTATACAAAATAAAGGATGAGAATGTAGGTAAAATAAATTCAAGGCCAGAATGGTGGTTAAAGGTTTTGCGCAAAATAAAAGTATATATTTTGATGAAATATTTTCACTAATTGTTAAAATGGCTTCAATTAGAAATATTTTAAGCTTAGTAGCTATTGAATATTTACACTTAGAATAGTTAGATGTAAAGAATACTTTCCTACATGGGGATTTGAAGGAGGAAATATACATGGAGTAGCCACAAGGTTATGAAGTTAATGGTAAGGAGAATTTGGTGTGTAAATTAAAGAAGATCTTGTATGGCCTGAAACATGTTCCAAGACAATGGTATATTAAGTTTGATATTTTATGATGGAACAAGATTATTCTAGATGTCATTCAAACCATTGTGTATATTTTAAAAGATTTAAAAGTGGTAGCTCTATTAATTTACTTTCATATGTAGATGATATGCTTGTATCTAGTTCCAACATGCACAATATTAATGTACTCAAAAAATAGTTCAATGATTACTTTTCTATGAAAGATCTAGGTGAAACTAAACAAATACTTGGTATGCAGATAACTAAAGATAAAAAGAATATGAAGCTATAATTATCATAGGGAGAGTACATTAAAAAAGTGTTAGAAATATTTAATATGTACGATGCAAAATCAGTTGGGATACCTTTGGCTACACACTTTAAATTAACAAAGGAATAATGTCCTAAAATATAAGAAGAAATGAATTTGATGTCTAACATTCCATACTCATCAGTAGTTGGTGGTTTAATATATGCAATGGTATGTACAAAGTTGAACATTGCACATGTAGTGGGAGAGGTGAGTAGGTTCATAAGTGATCAAATAATTAACATTGGAAGGTAATAAAATGGATCCTTCATTACTTAATAAGAACCATAGATATAGTGTTAAGTTATGGCAAATCAGATGTGACATTATAAGGATATGTTGACTCAGATATTGCAAGTGACTTAGATGGTAGAAGAAGCACTATAGGGTATGTGTTTATATTAGGTGGTACAATAGTTAGTTGGGTATTATGATTAAAAAAGGTTTTGGCACATTCAACCATAGAGCTTGAGTATTTTGTTGCTATAGAATCAACCCAAAAAATAATTTGGTTACAGAAGTTGATGGAAGAATTGAAACATAGTCAAGAAAGATGTACACTATATAGTGACAGTTAGAGTGCAATCTATTGGTTAAATATTTTATCGATCAACGTACTGATAAAAAAATAGGTCTGATCAGCTAAAGTAGGAATATTAGTCATCTAAAGTGTGTAGGTTTACCACATCAGAAGGAGACTGATCTCTCCTCTCATTAAGGGGAGGTTCCCTATAAATAGGCTATATAAATATATATATATATATATATATATATATATAATAGAAAATAATACTCAAGGGTAGGACAAACCATCCATCTCTCTTTCTTCAGAGATGATGTGTGCAGATCAAAGGAGAAACTTAAGGAAAATGACAAAAAGCACTCGTCTTCTTTCAGAAGTACTATTTAGCAAGCCACAAGAATACTCCAGATAGTAACAATAAAATGTAACAAAGGATGTAATAACTAGCAAATTAAAATGTAGCACAAAGTCTTCACCTGGATTGCTCAAGAGTAAGATACGAAGGACAATGAGGGCACAAAGTCACCTCAAGGTCCTTTACACAGAAATGAAAAGAAAACACAATGAAAGGCAATTATGGGGGCACAAAGTCTCTCCAAAATTGATTCTTTAGGACACCTTTTTGACTAATTTCACTAATCCTGCTTGTTGAATTAAAAGAACAAAAAATAAATCAAGGAAAAAGACATAAGAACAGTTTCCTTAACAACAAAGATATTACAACACAAAGTCTAAAAAACCATTTGCTTTCTTATTCCAATAACAAAATATGATCAGCAATCTGAGCTCAAAGTCTCAGTAATGCCTTATAATTTGGGCAGAGTTTCATTCTGATTGTCAAAAAGGAGATACATTTACAATGAAAGAGAGTCCCTTAATATAGTCTCTTCAAGGAGGACTCAGGGACATAGTAATACATCATGTTGCATTGAAAACTATTAAGAAGATAGGCTAGAACTTAGGGATGTTTTACCCATTTGATTTTCTCAATGTAGATAAACAAGTCACACCATTGAAAGATTTGCAATTTTCAATGTCCACCTGGTGATCTGATCCTTTTTCATCATTCCTCCTTTTCTGGTTAAGTGAATTGGGTCCTTGATTCAATTTGATGCTTTGTTCTTTAATTGCTTCCTATTTGTCTCAACCTTGAAGTCTTTGAATGCATTCAAGACCATAGATTTAAATCTACTAGGATCAAAGGATATTTTATAAGCTTTGAAATTAACGTTCACGCACCCATCGATGCACTCTCAACGGCTAGTTCATTGTCTTGAATTTGATGTCTTCAGGCACGTCACCCCTTGGTCCTTCATATTTTCTATTTAGCACTTTTTGGAAAGAATCTAGCCTTTTGGGCCTTAAGAAATGATCTACCTTGGGTTGGAAAGAGGCCCCCCTCGCAAGGGTATCTGCCCTTCTGGCGGTCTTCAAATGGCAGGTCACTAGATTCTTCTTTTGGATTGCTTATTTCTGGTGGGTAGCTAAGTTCTTATTTTGGGCTTCATGAAAATGTCCTTCACTTTGGCAGCCAAGAGTCCCCTGTAAGGGCACTTGCCCTTCAGGGTCCTTCGGCGGCTTTCACCTTGGCAGTTCCCGTAGACAAATCCCATGGCATTTTCCCACAGACAAATCCTCGGGCTTTCTCCCATGGACGTTTCCTCGCACACTTTCTTGCAGACATTTTCCTCGAGGAAAATTCCTATGGACAAAAAGTCTGGGGAAAATTCTCATGGATAAAAAGTCTGTGGAAATGTTGACTCATTCTTTGAAAACTCCTTCGAGGTCTTTTGGCCTGCAGCTTCTCTGAATTCCTTCGAACAAAAAGTCTAAAGGAATTGCTTCTTTACCTTGATCTTTCTCAACTATCTTAAACAAAAATCTAAAGGAATTTACTTAATATTTCCTTGAAAATAACCCTTTTGAAGGGTGTTTTTGTCAATTAAGTGTCCTCTGCAAGGGCACTTGTCCTTCGAGAAGCTCTCTTTGAACTGTCACAGTGAACCTCTCCATTGAACCACTTCATTGAACCATGGCAATGAACCAAGATTTGAACCTCTTGTTGAACCAAGACATTAAACCAATTGGTTTAACCAAGCTTTGAACCAAAATGGTTCAAGCTAATGGTTCAAGCCGATGGTTCAATTGAGTGAACCAAGTCGATGAACTAAGCATTGAACCAAACATTGAACTTGCCTTTGAACCATGTCTTTAAACCAACCGTTGAACCAAGTTTTAGTTCAACGATTCAAACAAAGCCTTGAACTGATTAAAAAACTATTTGATTGAACCAAAGGATGAACCAAAGCATTGAACTGCTTGATTGAACTAAGACACTGAACCATTTCTTTGATTGAACCCATCGTTGAACCTATTGAACCTTGAACCCATTAAACTTTTAAACCAAAGAGGTTTAATGGTTTAACAGTTCAAGCCACCTTATTTTTGACCAAGTGTTTTGAAGCTGATGAACCATGAAGTGGTTGAACTTTGAACCTTGATGAAGCACTTAACACTTGCCAACGATGTCAAACCTGTTGAACCAAGACATTGAACCAAAATTTGGTTCAACAGTTTAAACAAAGCTTTAAACTGACTGACAAACTGTTCGATTGAACCAAAGGATGACTCAAAGCATTTGAACCAAATGAGTGAAACAAAGCATTGAACCTGCTATTGAGTCTATAGATTTCAACCTGTAAAAGCCCATTAAACTTGACCTGCTGAGTCCATAGATTTCTTCTTCCTACTGAGTCCATAGATTCAAGCCTATAGAGTTTGTAGTTTCATAAGAAGCTTGAAAAATGAGGATTTTGAATGCCCAGAATAAATTTTGGAAAGGAAAGAGATAATTTTGGTATGTAGGACCAAAATAGTTCAAATGTTGTCCCAAAAATGAGGGATATTTTTAGGGGACAACAGCTGGCTCCAGTTGGGGAACTTCTGTCAATTGCAAAAAGAATTGAAAGGAGTAGAATATAGAATCTCTAGTGTCTTCATGTGTACCATTGGGTTATGGATTCATGCTACCCAAGAATGAAAGGCTCCAAAAATGGAAACAAACAAAACAAAATAGAATTGAAAACTGTACAAATATACATATATACAGATGTAAAGATCTGACACTTCAAGAGTTGAAATGTTTTAGATGCTACCCATTATGGGGTAGAGAAAAGAGTGTGTCATCTTGATATTTCAATAAAAATCTATTTTCACCAATGTGCTAATGAATTATAAATGGGCCTCTCCAAAGGGAGTCAAACTTTCCATGCATCCCCTTTGGTTTTCTTTTTTTGTCCCACAACAGGACTTGATCCCTAATCTAGAAATCACAATTTTTGGCCTTTTGATCAAAGATTTTATTTACCAAACTTTGATGAGCAGAAATTCTATCCACCACCATGGTTCTCTATTCATCTAGTTCAGCTAGGTACATGATTATTTTATCAAGAGAACTTTCATATGTCTGATCTTCAATTGCCTTTGCCAATTTCAAGGCTGGCAATTCTAAGGTGATTAGTATCTCAGCATTATACCATAAATAAGTTTAAAAGGAGACATACCAATTGCCCTGTTTGGTGTGATCCTGTCTATCCATAGAGCATCAACCAATGCTTTATGCCATGTTCTCTGATTGTCATCTACTAGCTTCTTGATAATAGTTACCAGATTCTTATTGCTAGATTTAGCTTGTCCATTCCCTTATGGAAAATAATCAAAAGAGTGAGAGAGTGTAATTCCAAAATGGAAACAAAATTATGTAATCTCTTGAGAGGTGAAACACGCTACATTATTAGTAACAATTTTGATTGGAACTCTAAACTTGGAAATGATACTCTTTGAGGAAGTTGCATACAACTTCTGAAGTAGCATGCTTAGTTGGGATTGCTTCTACCCACTTGGTGAAATAATCAGTTGTTGTAAGGACATAATCATGTCCAACACTAGAAGATGGGTATATTGTCCCAATAAAATCAAGTCCCCATTTTTGGAAAGGTTCTTCTATGATCACTGGCTTGAGAGGCATATTAGCTAACTTGGGTCTTCCAACAAATTACTGACAGAGTTCACATTTTCTCACCCACTTATGTGCATCTTGGAAAAGAGTTGGCCAGTAATACCTAGCTCGCAGAATCTTGTGAGTAGTCACAGAAGCAGAAAAATGTCTTCCACAGGCCAAATTGTGGAAAGATTTCAAAATCTAGGTTTGCTACCCTTTATCTACACAGCGAAGGAATACTCCATCTATGCTTCTCTTATACAGGTTGTTATCTCAAAGGACAAAATTGGCATCTTTCAACTTGATGTCTTCCTTTCTTTGTAAGACAAATGAGTAGGACATTCACCATAAGTAAGGAAATGAGTGATACCTAAATACCACTCATTGGTAGTGGAGACAAAAAGGACTATTGGTGTCTTTTCCACTTCAGTTTCTTCATGTTGTGTGTTTTTTGGCTTAATTATCAGTAATTAATTGGCATAAGCCTTTACCCCTGACCAACTTTGTCAGCTTGATGTCTAGATTAAACTCTTGGATCTTTGCAATCCAATTACCTCTTTTCATGCCAAACTCCTACTGAGTTAATATAGACTTGACTGTAATATCAAGCACTAGGGTAGTAGTATGTGAATTTAGAATATAGAAGCAGAAATGTTTGATTGCTTTTACCAAGGCATAAGCATGCTTCTCTATATTTAAATACTTCATCTCATGGGTTTTGAGAGGGCAACTCATGAAAGAGATAGGATATTTCATACCTTCCTTGTCCTGTTGAACAAGAATCACTGAAAGAGTGTGTTGAGATGCATAGCTGTATATGATGAAATCTTTGTTGTAATTTTGGCAAACCAAGGTAGGGGCATGAGCAATGGTAGTTTTGATATCTTGAAATGTTGATTTACCTTCTTTAGTCTAGCTAAAGACGGTCTTCCCTTTCATCATGTTCACTATGTGTCTAGTCTTCTCAACAAATTTGGGGATGAATCTCCATAAGAAATTCACCTTTCTAAAGAAAAAATGAACAACATTCTTACTTGTAGGTAGATTAAGCTCTTGAATAGACTTGACTCTGTCTAAGTCAATCTTTATGCCTTCTTTGGACATAATGTGTCCAAGGAGTTTCCCTTCTGTTACTCCAAAAATTGACTTTTTAGGATTTAAGGAAATACCATTCTAGTAGCAACACTCCAGCACTTGTAGGTGGCGTACATGATTAGATCGACACTTTGAAAAGATAGTCAAATCATTGAGGTATACCACTATGAATTTACCAATATCATCTTTGAAAGCCAAATCCATAGCTCTCTGAAAGGTAGCACCAACATTTGTTAGACCAAAAAGCATTCTCCTATATGCAAATGTACTCCAAGGCATGATGAATGTAGTCTTGTGTTGGTTTGCCTCACCAACTTCAACTTGATTATAACCTGAAAAGCCATCCAGCATTGATAACATCTCTGCACCTATCACTATTTGAAGCACTTGATCCATAATGTGCAAATGATAATTATCTTTCAAAGATGCTTGATTCAGATTTCTAAAATCTACACAAATGTAGATTTTGCCATTCTTCTTCCTTACAGGCACTATGTTCACAATCCATATAGAATGATGAATTGGAAAGATGATTCTAGCATTTAACATCTTTTATATCTCAGATAGAATAGTACTTGATATTTTTGGATTAGACTATCTAGATTTTTGCTTGTAGGGCATTGAGTCGGCCTTGAGAGGAATGTTATGACAGATTTCCTCTGG
Source organism: Torreya grandis (assembly GCA_037957365.1). Lineage (NCBI taxonomy): Eukaryota > Viridiplantae > Streptophyta > Pinopsida > Cupressales > Taxaceae > Torreya > Torreya grandis. The sequence continues at coordinate 4,298,999 of JARHVA010000467.1, read as the reverse complement.
TCTGAGAGACTTCAAGTCTTCATAAGAATATGATAATACATCCATGTATTGATAGAGTAAAGAAGTGAACTTTAATCTTTCTTCAGGGGTGCAACACTTACCAATATTGATCATCTTGGGATTTTCTTCAGTAGACAAATTCACTTGATTGAATCCTTGAGAGAAACTTGAGTCTGTTTGTTATTGTTTAATGAATCTATCATGTTTGTCAAAATCTTTTCAAGAGAAACCAGGCCTTTGGGAATTTTGTTTCCTTTCATCTGGAAGAATTCTTCATTTATATTTGAGCTAGATTCAGACACAGATCCATTCTTTTGAGGTTCACTACCTTCAAAACATAATTGTTCAAAATTATCTTTTCATTCCAGAAAGGCAATGGTTTGATGATCATCATTGAATACTTGCCAATGATCAGCATTATCAGGAAAACTTGGTCTATAGACCATCTCAATGGTATACCTGTCTTCTTTGAAATCTGAATGAGGAACTAAGAGAGTTCCTAAAATAGCAAGTGCATCAGCTTTATCATTAGACTCTCTGGGTATGGTAGAAATGTTGAAAGCATCAAAACTTTCAATTTGGTCCCAAACCAAGTTACGGTAGTGGCGTAATCTTTCATTCTTAGTTTGGTATAAATTCTTCACTTTACAAACTACTAATTCAGCATCCCCTTTGGCATGAAGAAACTTGATGCCTTTTTCTTGAGCAGCCTTCATGCCCAGCAATAGAGATTCATATTCAGTTGTATTATTAGTATTGCTAAACTGTAATTTGTAAGATGAAGGTAAGATATCTCCTTGAGGAGATATCAAAACAATCTCAGCTCCTGAACCAGTAGAGGAACAACTACCATCAAATTCCAAAGTCCATATCTCATCTGATATTGATTTTTCTTTAGACTTTTCTTCATTAGAGATAGAGGATCCTTCTTGGTCTATACTGCAGCCTACTAGTTTTTCTATTGTTCTTGTAAAACTAATTTTTGAGTTGATAATTTTAGGTGTTTCATGCATTTCATCTATAGACAAAAAATAGTTACCCATACCTACAAATTCAAAAAGGATTTGAGCTTCAGGGGTTGATGTCTGGGTGACTACATACTTTGCTTCCTTTTTAGGGAGCAACCTCTTCATTATGCCTTGGATAGGGATCCTTGCCTCAGATAGATCCATGCTTAGTTCTCCTCCAACATGTCCTTGCAAAAATTTCATCTAAGCAAAATGCCATAGGATGCTGGGACGTCAGCCACCAAGATAGTCATCTTGATTCTCTTGTCTGGAAAGACTGCAAATGCAAATTGTGCATCTTTGATTTTCCCCAACAATGGTATTTGCTTGTTCTCCATGGAGAAACATCTTCCAAAGGTTTTGGTCAATGTGAGACCAAGAGACTTAGCTACTTTAGCTAGCATGACATTATCAGATGCACTTGAATCTATGATACAGTTACTCAGCTTGTGGCCATTAATTAATAGGGAAACATAGAAAGGTTCTATTTTTCCAAGAGCAGCTAGGGGAGTAATGACCAAATTATTTGGAATAGGAGTGTTCTTTGGACAACTAGGAGTTACATTTTTAGCCTTTTGTCTTGCAGGGATGGTTTGGTTTTTGACATATTGGACCAGCTTATTCAATTGGTCAGGATTGGACTACAAATATTTGAACTTAGACATTTGTGTTTTTGTCTTTTTGACATGATCGATTATGTCAAATGGTTGAATCGAGCTAGGTATAGAGAAAGGTACTTCAACTTTTTGAGTTTTAGGAGGGATGGGAGGTGGGCTAGTTTGCAAATTTGAATTAGAAGGGGAAGACAAAATTGATGTATTTGCTTTTTGAGTGATTACCAGATCTTTTGATTGAAAAGGCAAATTAGTTCCATGCTTAACAATCATGACTGTTAGCTGTAGTTGTTCTTTTATCTTCTCTTTATCAACTTGCTAGACTGATTGGTTCTTAGATCTAGTAAACACTGCATATGATCCATCAATAGCTTCTCCTTTGCTTTCGGGTTCATCTTGGTAATTTAGGAAACCAATATGGGAGTTTCCAGCTGATTCTTCTTGATTGTCTTCAAGGAAATCAGCGTCATTTTCTTGATTCAATTTAGGCTGATAAGAGAATTTTGATTCTACTTCAAGATATCCCATTGCTGAATTAGTTGGAGGATCTTCCAGGGCAAGTTTCCCTTATGGGGGAGGAAGGCAATTTTTTTGCCCTTGATTCTTAGTAGCATTGCCCTGATAAGACTGATTTGGGAATTTACTTCTATATGAAGGAGCAGAAGACATTCCTTGAGCCATTTGCTTTTTGAGAGCAAGCAACTCATTTGCTAATTTCTATAGCATTGGATCTATGGTACGTATAGATGCATATTCAGAAGATGATGAAGCTATATTTCTATTTGGATCTCTTCTTATCTTCCCTATTAAGATGAGATCATATTCTACTTCAGTGGCCAAAAGTTGAGTTGCAGTAAGATCTATTTGCCCAGAATGCCTCAAAATAAAACTGACTTTTAGTAACTAAAAATTAATAAAAAAGCATTTGAGATTCTCAGCTGTAGGTCGAGCAATTACAGGGATTCTATTTCTCAATTTTTCAAATTTGGCTATCAAGTCCCTCATTGATTCATGAGGCTCTTTCTTCATCTATGTAAGTTGAGCCAGAAGTGTATGTGTATCTTCTATAGGTTTAAATCTAGCTTCAAACTTAGATTTGAGAGTATTCCAATTAGTTACTGACCAAGCTTGCAGATGATAAAACCAATTTTCAGTAGCACCTTGTAATGTTTATACAAATAACTTGACTTCTACATCTTCAAATTCTACTCTAATTACTCCACAAGCTATGCTGAAGGCTGCAATGTGCTCATCAAGATGAACTTTCCCATCACCATAGAATTTGGGGAAGTTCTTCCTTAAACTACGTGAAAGATCATGTAGAGGTGGAGTAATATTGAGAGGACCAAAAGCATTACCCAAGGGGCCTTGAACTACCATTATAGGATTCTAAAAAGGTGGGATAACAAATCTTAGAGGGGTAATTATTGGCAAAGTTTTATCAACAATAGAAGTAAATACTTCATCTGGCAATAGAGATCTTGTTTTATTAAGAGGAAAACTCTTGGTTCATTGGAGACGAGATGGTGAAGGAAATAGATCAAAATCACTTTGTTTTACCAACTCGAATACAGGGTTAATGATACTTTTAGCCCTTTGGCTTCGTGTATACCTTGAATCTACTAGATTGTGAAATAAAAATGGAAAAGAATTGACCTTGCTTCAGTAAAAGCTTGAGGCTTTAAACTATGCATTCTTTCTTGGTTAGTGTGGAGGTGAATGGATAGATTATAAATGGATAATGGATATGATTTCCCCAGTAGAGTCATCAAAAAATTGTTGGTTGAATATTTTGTTGATCAACGTACTGATAAACAAAATAGGTCTGATCAACTAAAGTAAGAAGATTAGTCGTCCAAAGTGTGTAGGTTTACCACATCAGAAGGAGACTGATCTCTCCTCTCATTAAGGGGAGGTTCCCTATAAATAGGCTATATATATATGAATAGAAAATAATACTCAAGGGTAGGACAAACCATCCATCTCTCTTTCTTTAGAGATGATGTGTGCAGATCAAAGGAGAAACTCAAGGAAAATGACAAAAAGCACTCCTCTTCTTTCAGAAGTACTATTTATCAAGCCACAAGAATACTCCAGATAGTAACAATAAAATAACAAAGGATGTAATAACCAGCAAATTGAAATGCAGCATAAAGTCTTCACCTGGATTGCTCAAGAGTAAGATACGAAGGACAATGAGGGCACAAAGTCACATCAAGGTCCTTTACACAGAAATGAAAAGAAAACACACTGAAAGGCAATTATGGGGGCACAAAGTCTCTCCATAATTGATTCTTCAGGACACCTTTCTAACTAATTTCACTAATCTTGCTTGTTGAATTAAAAGAATAGAAAATAAATCAAGGAAAAAGACATAAGAACAGTTTCCTTAACAACAAAGATATTACAGCACAAAGTCTAAAAAAACATTTTCTTTCTTATTCCAATAACAAAATATGATCAACAATCTGAGCTCAAAGTCTTAGTAATGCCTTACAATTTAGGCAGAGTTTTGTTCTGATTGTCAAAAAAAGAGATACATTTACAATGAAAGAGAGTCCCTTATATAGTCTCTTCAAGGAGGACTCGGGAACAATAATACATCATGTTACATTGAAAACTGTTAGGAAGACAGGCTAGAACTTAAGGGTGTTTTACCCATTTGATTTTCTCAATGTAGATAAACAAGTCATGCCATTGAAAGATTTGCAATTTTCAATGTCCACCTGGTGATCTGATCCTTTTTCATCATTCCTCCTTTCCTGGTTAAGTGAATTGGGTCCTTGATTCAATTTGATGCTTTGTTTTTTAATTGCTTCTTGTTGGTCTCAGCCTTTAAGTCTTTGAATACATTTAGGACCATAGATTTGAATCTACTAGGATCAACGGCTATTTTACAAGCTTTGAAATTGATGTTCATGCACCCGTCGATGCGCTCTCAACGGCTAGTTCACTGTCTTGAATTTGACGTCTTCAGGTGCATCACCCCTTGGTCCTTCTTCAGCTTTTCTATTTGGCACTTTTTTAGAAAGAATCTACCCTTTCAGGCCTTAAGAAATGATCTTCCTTGGGTCAGAAAGAGGCCCCCCCGCAAGGGTATCTGCCCTTCGGGCAGTCTTCAAATGGTAGGTTGCTAGATTCTTCTTTCGGATTGCTTGTTTATAGTGGGTAGCTAAGTTATTCTTTTGGGCTTCATGAAAATGTCCTTCACTTTGGCAGCTGAGAGTCCCCCACAAGGGCACCTATCCTTTGGGGTCCTTCAGCAGCCTTTGCCTTGGCAGTTCCCACGGATAAATCCCATAGCATTTTCCTATGAACAAATCCCCAGGCTTTCTCCCATGGACGTTTCCTCACGTGCTTTCTTGTGGACATTTTCCCCGGGGAAAATTCTCATGGACAAAAAGTCTAGGGAAAATTCCCACAAACAAAAATTCTGTGGAAATGTTGACTCATTCTTTGAAAATTCCTTTAGTGTCTTTTGGCCCGCAGCTTCTCTAAATTCCTTCGAATAAAAAGTCTGAAGGAATTGCTTCTTTGCCTTGATCTTTCTCAATTGTCTTAAACAAAAATTTGAAGGAATTTACTTAACTATTTCCTTGAAAATAACCCTTCCAAAGGGTGTTTTTGTCGATTAAGTGTCCTCTACAAGGGCACTTGTCCTTTGAGAAGCTCTCTTTGAACTGTCATAGTGAACCTCTCCGTTGAACCACTTCGTTGAACCACGGCAATGAACCAAGCTTTGAACCTCTTTTTGAACCAAGCCAAGCTTTGAACCAAAATGGTTCAAGCTGATGGTTCAATTAAATGAACCAAGTCGATGAACTAAGCATTGAACCAAACAGTTGAACTTGCCTTTGAACCATGTCTTTGAACCAACCATTGAACCAAGTTTTGGTTCAATAGTTTAAACAAAGCCTTGAACCGATTAATGAATTATTTGATTGAACCAAAGGATGAACCAAAGCATTGAACCGCTTGATTGAATTGAGACATCAAACCATTTATTTGATTGAACATACCATTGAACCTATTGAACATTGAACCCATTAAACTTTTGAACCAAAGAGGTTCAATGGTTTAATGGTTCAAGCCGCCTTCTTTTTGACTAAGTGTTTTAAAGTCAATGAACCATGAAATGGTTGAAATTTGAACCTTGATGAAGCACTTAACACTTGCCAATGATATCAAACTTGTTGAACCAAGACGTTGAATGAAAATTTGGTTTAACGGTTCAAACAAAGCTTTGAACCGACTGACGAATTGTTAGATTGAACCAAAGGATGAATCAAAGCATTTGAACCAAATGAGTGAAACAAAGCATTGAACCTACTACTGAGTTCATAGATTTCAACTTGTAAAAGCCCATTGAACTTGACCTGCTGAGTCCATAGATTTCTTCTTCTTGTTGAGTCTATAGATTCAAGCCTGCAGAGTCCGTAGTTTCATAAGAAGCTTGAAAAATGAGGATGTTGAATGCCCAAAACAAATTTTGGAAAGGGAAGAGATAATTTTGGTCTGTAGGACCAAAATAGTTCAAATGTTGTCCCAAAAGTGAGTGATATTTTTGGGGCACAACACAATCCATCTATAAAAGAACTTATTTTTTCACTTCAAGAAAATACACATTTAGTTACAGTATCATATCATTTGTTCAGTGATAGAGGAAGAACTAAAATTTGAGAAGATACATACTAGTGAAAATATTTTGGATATAATGACCAAGGTAGTTACAAGAGAGAAGTTAAATATTTATTCAAATTCAATTGATCTTCATGGATGATAATTAAAATAACTTATCTAGGTCTAGATAGTATAGTGGATGCAGTAGCGGTAGAGTTGTTACAATCAGTCTCCAAGTGGGAGATTTTAAGGTGTGGAGCCTAGTTGTCTTCCAAGATCAAAGGTTAAAATTTTGATATTATTTCATTCGAGTTTGGATCTCATTATTTGAATCCCTGATGGTTCAGGGGATTTCAAGAGGGGGAACCCCCCTTGTGGGTTCTAGGGGGATGACCCCTTGATAGGGGATTTAGGGGTTGCACACCTTAGAGAAATGTTTTATTAAAATTATCTTGTTAAATTATAATTTCATAGTCAATCTGGGTCATTGATTAAATGTTTCCAGATCTAATGGTAGAGGTTATGTTTAGGTGTTTATACCCTAAAATTTATTGATAAATGGTTTATATGTATGAGTGTGAATTTTAATGAAATATTATACATAAAAAGGAGGTAGAAAAGGTAGAGAGGTGTAATAGGGTTTGTTACAGGATTTTGTTTCTCCCTTGTATTATTGGAAATAATACACTAGAAAAGTTTGGTGGATGTATCCCATCTTGGGTGAACCACATTAAATTTGGTGTCTCCTGTTATGTGTATGTTTATGTTTATTTTTTGGAATATTTGATTAATTCATTTCATAGTTTCTCTTATATATGATTTGGAGATAGATCTATGTTTTAATTTATCATAATAGTTTGGACCAAGAATAACTCAAAATCTATATGTCTAATTTACATACAAGATTCATGAGAAAGACCCCAATTTACATGGAAAAAAATTTAGGATCATATTAATGATCATTAGGATGGGAATGATCAATATCTCTAAGTGATGATCCATGATTTCATATCCTAATCTCATCTAGGGATAGATGTTGTTGGATTTCTTAGTTTTTGACTTGTGAGGAGGGATAAGATGTTAGAAAGAACTTCCCTTGATAGGTGGGGAGAGACTAACTTTTTTAGAGATTCTTAACATAATGATATGGATGGTTTTCTTAGAATCATGATTATTAGAGACGTCATCATTATAAATGTGCCTTTTTTTTAGGTATCATAAGCATTTGAGTGCCAAGCTTAAAATGGAAGGCTTGAATTGTCTTATAAGTTAGTCTTAACATTTGGATTTATCTAAGGCTTCCTCCAATGATTTTGGAGAAAGAATCCTAATAATGTATTATAACTTGGAATTTAATGCATTAGTAAAGAGTTGAAGGAGGTTTTCTTCCATCATATTTTATTTATCTTTGTTTTCTAAGGCTATTCAATATTTGATAAAGGTATGGGCAGTCTCATTTTCTACTTGTTTGCAATTGTTAAAGTGAGCTAAGTTATTTTCAATAAAATCATTAGATTAAAACTCTTGGACCAATGAATTTAATAAGTCTTCAATTCTATAAATAAATTTAGCCCTTAGTTGACTGTACTATTCTAAAGCATCCCCAGAAAAGGTTTTGGTAAGTATTTTGTTAGCGATAAAGGTGTTAAGTTTAATCCAACCTTTATAAATATTACCAAATGCCTTCATATGTATAACACAGTCAATGGTTCCATTATAAGAGATTGTAAGAGTGATACCACCTATGTAAATATCTATAATTTGAGGGACTAATGGTTCATTTTGAAGGTGTTTGATAGCTTTATTACAAATATAGGGTTGTAGAATGAGGTTGCTAACAACATCTATAAGGGGGTTGGGAGGGAATTTTGATTTAAAACTCCTCACTAAAGTTATTAATGTTTATTTTGCATTTTCATAAGTTAGTTTTTCATTTGCATCATTTTATCTCTATTCATGGCTTGAATTTTTTTCATTTGACTCATTTCTTATAAGATGATTTGATTAGGATCATGACTATCTTTGTTAGAAGAAGAGGCTTGAGTGGCTTATTGTGATAAACAATATATAGTATTAACATTGGTATTATTATGATCACTTTAGATAGGCCCATTGTAATAAATATTTTCCATGTTAGTAGTTATACTAGGTATGGTGGACTAGGAAGGAAATGGGGAAGATATAAATCAATTTTCCCCAAGTCCTATAGAAACATTGGGAGTAGGGGAAGGGAATAATTCATATGGTGTGCCATCATGATGTGATAAAAAATTATATAGTCCTTTCCCCTATGCTCATGATTCTCTTATAGAAAAAATTCCATTTCACCTATGCATTTTATGTCACATTCATCTTCAACCTCATGGTCTTGGATTAGGTGATCTCATCTAGTGTTTTTAGGATTTTTATATGGATCATAGCATTTGGATTTAGCAGAGTCTATGTTACATTTTTTTGTAACTTGATCTTCAATCATAGTAAAATGATAAGGCATTGAAGTATTTTTAGAAAACCTATCATGACTAATGAGTTTCATAGAATTATGATTGTTGTAAAATCCTTCTAAATCTTAAAAATATTTTTCTTCAAATATTTCCAAGTTATGTGCCATTTTAAAATAGAAAAGATCAATTGTATGAAATTGGTCGATTCAATTGATTTCAAGTTAATGCTAAAAATATATTGTATCGGGTTGGTCAATATAGTAGGTAACAGAAACAAGAAATAGAAATTTCTATTGATCTAGTAAATATATTATGATCACAAAATAAATTATTTTGGGTTAGTCAATATAGTTAGAAGGAAACTTATAATTATATCGAGTTAGTCAATGAAGTTGTCAACAACAACAAAATTATATTAGACTAGTTGATGTAGTTGGAAAGAAACGAGCAAAGTTGAATTGTATCAATTTGGTAAATGAAATTTTCAAAAAGAACATAATAGTTTTGGGTCAGTTGATACATTTTGGAAATTAAAAAAACTATATCATGCTCTCCAATATAGTTTTGTCAAATCTAATAAACTAGCCAAATACTATAAAATGAACCAAACAATTTTTTTTAAATGGGATATATAACTAAGGTAGGTGTGATTGATTTGTAAGATCTTATATATATTTATATAATGTGTTAATAGTGAGTAGGGTTGAAAGGGAACTAACTATGGAGTATTCCATCATCTCATAGACACACTATCCTATCTTTAAGGTACATTGAGAGTAAATGTCTGGGGATAACCACTTAATGGTGCACTACAAAATCAAATGGCTAAAAGGATTCTTATTAGTTGAAAAGAAATCCTAGTGGGATTATACTATAATGATATATATATGTTGAAGTTAAATTTCACATATAGTGTTATATAATAGCTTAAGTACTGGGGTAGTACCCCTCAAACCATGACTTGGGTAAAACTGATGACTTTTTACCTAGAACTATATCTCATATGAGTTTTACAACTATCAAAACATATTTCATACAAGAATAGAAATATATATGATTCAAATTGAAAGAAATAATTATAAATACATAATGAAATAAATAAACACTAAACTATATCATGTTATCTAATGTAGTTGGAAGAAAAAATTATAAAATTGAACTATATTTGGTTGGTCGATGTAGTTGATAGAACATATAGAATTATATTGGGTTAGATGATACAATTGTTAAAAATTTGGGAATTATATCAAGATGGCTGATACAATTGTTAAATTTAAGAAAACTGTATCAAATTGATTGATACTTTTGGTTTGAAAATATATGATGGTTGTGAACATGTCACTTAAAATCAAAAATATAAATCTAAAAATGATCCAATCAAATGTGGGATAAGATTAATGTCTAGCTCACCATAATGCATTATGATGTGTTGATGCATATAAATGTACCATGGGGTTATGATAGTGTTGAAAACACTTTTCATTTCAAGGTTCAAATAATCTTTAACATGAGTTGTTGGTTGTGATCTTCCTAAGATCTGTGGTGGAGTAGCGGTCGAGCTATTTGACTATTTCAAAAAATTATTATGCAAGTGGTTATTGGGAGCAACCTTGGTCCTAAATTTTTGTGAATATAAATGTTATTTAGTTGAATCTTATGAATAATGATCAAAATACAAAGTCTAAAACTATAATCTAGAATGAATATTAATAATGAAAAAGTAAACTATAGTGATTTGATCAAAAAATGAGAAAATAGGAAAGGTAAGGTAGAAAGAGAGATGTTTCTATTCTTTAGTTTAGACATATTGACAAAGCTCTCATTTCATCAAATATATGCGTCTTCAAACTAGCATATGACATGAAATTACCAACTAATACATATCCTATCATATACCAGGAAAATATTTAATTATTTTTTAAAACATGCAAATTAGAAATTAGATTCACTTTAAAGATTTACCTAAACAAGAAAATTGCATTTTCACATCTTCCAGATTAGCAATGATATTGAAATAAATCTAATAACTTTTAGTCAATCTAGCATAAGCTCAAATTAGCAAGTCTGCATTAATACATGCACATCTAGAATTCATAAAATTAGTTCAAATATAAACATTAAAGTAGATATTTGAGGAAGAAACCATGATTAAAAAAACAAACAAATAAAATGAGACAATATTCATAGAATTCTTCTACTTATATTATTTTCTCCAAAATTTACAAAATATTTTTTCTCTCAAAACTTCCTCTTTTGTTCAAATGATAATACCCATTTTTATAGGCTGAAAGAGAAACCTATGAGGTATGTCAAATAGTCATTATCAAATGGGAATTAGACAATTTATAAGGATAGATATATTCTTACAAATATTTTAATACCAATGACACTTTTCAAATGTGACTAGCCTATAATCCATGTGTGTTACACATTATACATACTTTTACAAAATAGTATATTTTTTTGAAATGATTTACATGTTTTGATACAAAATAATATTATAAGTTAACCTAGATGACTTTGAGATACCCTTATAACTTTATCCTTTTGTTTTTGTTCCAAAATCTTCATGGATTTGTCATATTGTTCATCAATCAACTTGAGATTGACGATTGGCTCTATGTTGCCCTGCTAGATCTCTAAATATTTCATTTGATCTACCCATGGCTTGCTTGATGCTCCTAAAATTACCAATGGGATTCTAAAATTATGACACTTGGTATTTCTACATTCCTTCTATGTACTCTATTGTCAGTCTCCATTTAGTTAACACTCTTACACCACATAGCATCCTTTCATTAAATATGGGCTTATTGACTTATTGACTTGATTCACACCATCAATATCTATCTACATAGTTGAATATGCACCATCGATATTTGATTTACATGATCAAATGTACATCATTGATTTGCAAAACATACAATCAAATGTGGGCCATTGATCTATTTAACATTCATCATGGTTTTGATGCATGTCACCATTGCATTCAATCTCAAGTTCCTTTGCCCTATGGACTTTGAGATCACTATTATATCTCCATCTACATGATTGAATGCACACCATATATGTATCTTGAATTTTTGACCTTAGTCTTCAACATGGATCATTGATCAAACTTTATACATAAGAATACACACCATCGATCTTGATCCGAAGGGTTTTGACTTATTGACTTCAGGCGATCACCCATGTTTTATTTATCCTTGATCTAATCGAGAGAGGTTTTGACACTTGGTATCCCTGTGTTTAATTCATACATGTAAACATTAAAATCAAAGAATAAGTGCTCAAGACATAAAAAGACTTAGTATAAATCCTAGACTAAGGTGTTAATGAATTAATAAACTCTATCGAAACTTAGGCTAAAATTAAACTAAGATTAAGATGGAATAATGTGACCTGTGGAAAATATGAATCCATTTTAATAAGAACTTAGGCTAAAGTAATTTAGACTAATGTTTTGAATGTTATTTAAACTTGGATTCCATTAATCAATTAAGGACCAAATGTTAACGTAATGACTCGAATGGGGCCATATTAGTTAACCAAGGGTCAAATTAACATTGAAGCATAAACCCATGAAAATTTATTCATTGTTATGAAGATCCATTGATCCTTCAAGATGGAAAAACATGAGCCAAATATTAGCAACATTAGATAAGATCAAATAAAGCTTATGTGTTAGTATGTCAATATAAGCTAAATCAACACATGATATTCAATAATGCACTCTAAATAAGTTGAATGCCTAATTTATAACATAATTTACAAAATTTGAATAAGGGTCCCCTTTTTTTAGAAATAGAGGATGTTGACCTCAATAAATGGCAACTTTTAGGGGAAACAATGTAGAATGTTAGAATTCAGATACATTTGGTTCAAAATAATAACTAGACTAATCATTCCACATGATCAAGTACCATTATTAAGATCAATTCATAATTGAAACAAGTCTTCCAAATGCATAATCAAGGTCAAATATAAAAACATAGTCATGTTATGTGTGTTCTTTGATTCATTTATTGATTCTCATTAGCATTGAGAGAATAACTTCTAGATTTCATGACCTTAATCATTAACATAGACTTGTAGCATTTTTAGATATTCATTATGAATCATTATTTATAAGAGGGTAAGTCTTGGGCATTGATTTACTACTAGTTAGGCATCTATAACACTGATAAAGATACCTTTGGTTCCACTCTAGGCCTTTCTCTACTACCAATCAAGCATCCATAGCCCCAATGGAGGTTACCATAATTACCTTTACTCAAAAAACTTTTATATTTTCAATAATGTTTTTATTTTTGTATTTTTCAACTATATTTAGCTTTCCAACAAATGTTAGAAACCATAATTAGCTAGGTGTTTAGGATTGTTTTCAAATGTGTGATTTTCAAGATAATCATCCTTGGTCATAGACTTCATTCCATGTAATAATGTTCTTTAAGTGATAACATTACTTTGTTCTAATAATTAAAATTTCACTTAACACATGCAATCCTTATTGAAATTAAACTTAGATAAAAATAAGGTTTAATATTTTTAAGGAATAATTAGTTTATATATTAATCTTTATCAATTTTGTAGAAACATAACATTAACCTTAGAATTTCAAAAATCCATGATCAACCAATGTTTATGAGTCATATCCATATTCTTGGTTTATGAAGTTATTTTGAGATCTTGGATGGATTTGGATCTTGAAGACTTGTCTTGGAAAAGACTTATTGGAAGCCAAAGAACAAAGTAAAGAAATTAAACACACAACAAGAAAAAAAATATTTACAAACAAGGGACAAGAATAAAACTAATCTAAACCTACCTACACTAACTCTAACTAATCTTACATATTACTCCATAAATACTTGAGGTAGAACAACATAGAAGTAATGCTTGAGATATTGTTCATTGGTTGGAAAAGCGAACTGTACTCCCTATAAGTCTTTGATCTTAAAGGTTTTTTCTCCTAATGTCTCAACAATTTGTTAAGGGCCACTCCATAAAGGAGTGAATTTTCCATCTTTCCCTTTTGGCTCAGATGCTTTGTCCCATAAGAGAACTAGGTCTCCCTATCTAAACACCTTGATATTTAGCTATTTGTAAAACCATCTTTTGATAGTGGTTTGATGTTTGGTGAAATTATTAAATCCTTCTTCTCTATCATCCTCCATTTTAATGATGTCAAGAAACTTGGAATTAGCATATTCTTGATCTTCTTCTATATACTCTTATATAAATCTATAATTTAGAAATTTGAGAGTAATTGGAAAGATTGGTTCTTGTTTATATACCAAGAGAATTGGTGATACTTTCAAAACTTATTTCACTCTGGTTATATCTTCCCATAGAGCATACTTTAGTAATAAATTCCATGTTCTTAGTTTTTGAGCTGTAGACTTCTTAATAAATTTCATCAAATTCTTATTTGTAGACTTTGAAAATCCATTACCCTAAGGGTAATGATTAGATGAAAACTTAAAAGATATTTTATTGTCATAATCCCACTCAATCATCTATATATATATATATATATATATATATATATATATATATATATATATATATATATATATATAAATGTTGATCATTTATCATAGAATAATGATACTGGCATCCTAAACTTGGTGCAAATGTTCTATTCTAAGAACTTGATAGCATCCTTCGTCCTACACTATTTTATTATTATTGCCTCTATCCATATTGTAAAATAATTTCTAATAGTAATAACATGCTTGTATATAATTGAATAATTAGGGTTGATAACCCCTAAAAATTCCAAACCCCATTGAGTAAATGGTTTATCAATTAAAACTGGCCTCAAGGGCATAGTTGCTTTAGGTTCCTTTGTATTGAAGATTTGGCATTGATGACATTCCCTAAGATGCTTGTGAGCATCTTTGAAAATGGTTGTCTAATAATATCCTACCCTTAAGATTTTTTAAGCTATTATTTTCCTAGAGGAGTGTCCACTCCCAAGTTTCTTATGAAAGGTACTTAAGATTTTAGCTAGTTCTTCCTTTGAAATGCATCTCAAATACACTCCATAGTTATTCCTATAAATTATCCCATCCTTGATCAAGAAGTGAGTTTATTTGAGCCTCAAAGATCTTCTCTATTCTCTGATCAATCTTGTAGGATAAAAACCATTGATCAAAAAATGAATGATTACATCATACTAGTCATTTGGTTGAAATTGTTATTAGTCAACATACATAATGCTCAATTTAGGATTAGCGTTAGTAATAAATTGAATTAATCCCTAAAACCTCATTAATTTAGTAGTTTTTATTTCAAGATCATAATACTGAAGTATGCACATCCATTTGTCTCTTCTTTTTCCTAATTCATGACTCAACATGAGTTTGGTAGCATTATCTAGCAATATAGCATGAACTTTATTCCTAGGAATATAGTGTCTAAACTTTTTAATTTCCTTAACCAAAGCAAATACTTATTTATCAATTAGGTAGTAATTTAACTCAACACTTTTGAATTTAGTACTCATAAATGCAACTGGATGATCACATTTATCAATTTATAAGTTAATAAAGTTGATATAATATGTTCAAAATTAAAAAAATAAAGATAAAAATCTTTTATAAAGTCATGACTTATCAGCACAAGTGCTTATCCTATTGCTTCATTGATATCCTTGAAGGCTTTCTTCATTTCTTCATTCCATTCAACCTTTTTATACTTATTTAGCATGTCATTGAGTGGTTTCACAATCTCTATGTCCTTAAAAAATTGATCTTCTCAAAGAAAGACTTTAGATCTTTTCTACTATTTGGGGGTTCTATTTTAGATATAGCATTGACTCTATTTTGATCTATAGAAATTCCATCTCTAGTTATCACATGTCCTAGCAATTTCCCTTCAGTTATATAACATATGTTTTTCTTGGGGTTAAGGGAAAGTCCATACCTTTGACAATCTTCAAATACTTATTTTAAATGCATTATGTGATCTTCCATATTCTTTAAAAACATAGTCAAATCATCCATATATATAATGATACATTTACCTATGAGACCTTGAAAGGTATGGTCCATAGCTCTCTAAAAGGTAGCTCATGCATTGATGAGTCCAAAAGGCATCCTCTTGTAAGCAAAAAATCCCCCATTTTGTTATGAATGCAGTCTTCATTCTATCTTCCTTGTTAACAAGTACTTGATTGTAACCTAAAAATCCATCTAAAAAAGACATCATGGTAGAACCACTAACTATTTGAATCACCTAGTCAAGGGATGGAAAAGTACAATTATCTTCTTTGGAAGATTTGTTTAAGTTCCTAAAATCTATGCATAATTTAATCTCTCCATTTTTATTTCTACCTAGTATTAGATTATCTACCTAGGTATAATGTCTAATTGGAAAGACTATTTTTGCATCTAATAATTTCTTGACCTCTTTATAAATTAATGGTTGAAAAATAGGATTAATTCATCTTTGCTTTTGCTTGAATTGTTTATAGGATTCTTTCAAGGGAATTGTATGGGTGATAAATCAAGGATAAAATATCTTCAAGTCTTCATAAGACCATGTAATAACATTCTTGTCCCTGGTTAGTAGGTCTCTAGCATTTTTAGACTCTATGTTGTGTATGTTGTACCAAGGTTTAATAGCTAAGGTTGACCTTGAGTTCCTAGGTCAACTACATTATAATCCTTCCCATTTACTTTGGGAACTTTAGTAGTTTCAACTAGATTATCTTTGTTAAATAATCTTTCCAAGGCAATCATGCCTTTGGGAATCATGTTATCATTCAGTTGTATTATTTTGTCATCAATTCTATCATTAATAGATTTTTCATTAACCTCATCAATAATATGAGACTCAAACACTCCTAAATTATTCATGAATTCAATGATTTTTTAGTCATCACTAAACACTTTTATATAATTAAAATTATCAGTTATAGAGGGGAATGGGACCAATTCAATGTTGAGCCTTTAAAAATCTTGATTTGGCATTAATTTAGTTGTAGCTAAATCTAGTTTATCACTAGACTGGTTTCATTCTCTAAGGATTGAAACAATATTGAAAGCATCAAAATAATCAATCAAGTGCAATACTCTAAACTTGTATTTATTCATATAAGATAATTTACATTGATACTTTTTTTTGACCTAATTGACTACTAGTTCAGAATCACCTGATACTAGTAGTTCTTTAACCTTATGTTTAATAAAAATTATAATCCTAAGATTAATGCTTCATACTCTGCTAAATTATTGGTGCTAGGAAAATGAAGTTTGTAAGAAGATTTATATTCTTTCCCAATGGGATTGATTAAAAATATTCCTACTCTAGACCCAAATTTGAATCTAGCACCATAAACATATAATTTCCAAAGTCTAGGCATAAGATGAGAATCCTTAGGGTTACATACCTAAGGAGTGTCAAGGGCGTAAACCCCTAAATCAAAATTAACCATATCAACCTTTTCGTTGGTTAAATTATATTTAGTGATCATATGCTTCATCTTTGGTTCCCTTTAAATTCAAATTTGATTAGGAACTCCCCTCCATAGTAGCCACATGTGAGAGAAACTAGTTGACATGTATCCACTCAAATATTTGGTCCAATATATACTAAGAAACATCACATAAGCATCTAGAATGTCCAAAAATTGAATATAAATAAATTATTGCACTCTTGGTTCAGAAGTAAGTTGCATATGCACATTTAACAATTCACCAATCACTTTTAACTCTAGATTTGTCTAATTGAGTCACTAATCTATCAGACTTAATAGGAGTTAAACCAAGATTTTCACAAATACCTACTAGCATAATATTTACAGAGGCACCTGAATCTAATATATAGTTATGTAAGTTTTTACTAAATACTCTAATTGTTAATAAAAAGGTGAAACCTCTATTTTATTCTTATACATTACTACATTTGCATTTGTAGGTTTTTGTGATTTACTAGGTTTTTAAGTTAAATATTATAATAAGTCTCTCTATTTAGTTATTTGAGTCAACTAATTCAAGGTGATATTAGCTTTAATTTTATTCATAGCCTCTACTATGTTGAATCCACTCCTAGTAGAATAACTAGATAAATCAACATTATTTCTAGTATTACTTCCCTTTGGAGGTTTTAGAGTATTATCTGGTTTGGGATCAGGAGGAGTATTAATGTTTTTTGGTGGAGTGGACCTTGTCATTGGTTGGTTTTGTTATTTTTTCCTTAATAGATAAGTCTGTTTTAGATGCTATTGAAAATCATGAATCTCCTCTGGAGTATATTTAAGTTCATTCTCATCTTGAAATGGAAAATCAAAGGTTTCCACCATAAGAGTTGTTTCAAAATATTTAGATATTTTTGAAGAGTAAGATGACCTTGTAGAATTATCTTTGTTTGGAACAACTTCAAATGTATCCAATTCATATTTAAATACTTCAAAAGGATTACAAAATTTTATATAATCTAATTCACCTTGTTTTGCAATGTTATGAACCCTACAATAATTAGCTAAAGCTACATCACAAGTGTTTATTTCAGGTATGTTCTTAGTTATAGATGACTCATTATTATTATTTTGATTGATAATATGAAACCTAATTGTAGGTTTGTTAAACTTTTGATAAGAATAGTTTCTATTGGAATTATTTCCAGTGTTATATACCTATTTTTATAACTAAATAAAATTAGTGCTTAGCTTTTGAACCATTTTAAATAAAGAGTCATTTTCATTCTTAGGTTCTTTCAAATTGTGGACTTGATTACTATTAATATATATTGGCACCATATCTCATTAGTATTGTGTATGGGATCCACTTTTAGAGTTATTTTCCAATCCTAGGTTCTGATCAGGATGAGCATGACTCAAAGGTAACTGGTTTAAAACTAGAGTTTGATTCAAAGTAGGCATGTTCTGATTAACATTTGGGATGAAATTCAATATAATAAAATTAGGATTTATATTAGGAATATCATATGCTAATTGACCTTGGGGTTTCATTTGATCACTAATTTTCATAGCTTCAGCATAGACCAAAGCTAATGTATTTATAACCCTATCAGCTCTTTTTAGAAATACATAAGTCATTAGATCTAAAGCATCCTTATAAATCTCTAAAGCTAAAGCTTCATTAGGATTATAGGTAGTTATAATTATACTAAACATCTTTTGAAATCTAGCATTGAAAGCTCTAATGGTTTCATTTGAATCTCTCTTCACCGTAGTGAACTTTTGATATAGAATATATGGATTAATGATCTTTCCAAACTAATCAATGAATTTATTATTGAAATCATTCTAGATAATGATGTAATTTTTATGAATATTAAAAAACTAATCATATGCTACATCTCTAAAGGTAAAAGGAAACAGCCTTTAAGCAATATCTTCATGAATAACATTCAACAATCTTAAGGCAACCTTAAAAGACTTGATGTGTTCTTTAGCAGTAACAATGCCTATAGGATTGAATGAAGGTAAATATTTATTTATATTTCTTGGTAAGTCATGTACCTAAACTAGGCACATTGATGAAAATACAACTAACCAAGCCATACTTTAATGAGGATTGAATACAACCACAAAAATAGGTGAAGTAGGTTGAGATTTAGAAATTTTATGTTTACCTTTATCCTCTCTTGTTTTCCTATGAATTTTCAAGGAAAGAAGTGGTAGATTTGTCTTAGACTGTGACCTAGTTATTATCCATGGTAGTTTAAACTTGTAAAATCTAAATCCTATTCAAAATACAATGTAGAAACTTTATCTTTACAAAAACAAATAATCTCTAGATTTTTATAGATATCAATTTAATTCTTACCAATAAGTAGATTTGTATGTTTAAATTTCTAAGTTAAAATAAACTTTACATAAATTCATACAAATATTTCAAAGAAGAACTATGTTTAACTATATTAGCTTATATATACATCTAAACTTGTGAATATTAGTGATCTTTGAACAAAATTACTATCACTAACCTTAAACACATCAGATTCACAAAGCTTAAGCAACCTTTGCAATAATTTTACATAAATACTCAAAAAATAACTATATTTAGCTAAATAAGACTAAATAATGACATAAAACCATGAATATCAGTGATATTTACAAATTTAAGATAATATAAACATAAATCTATAAAGGATTAAGTGATCTTTGAATAAGATTCACTAAAAATTAGCTCAAAATACTTCAGATTTACAAATATTTAGCTTAGCCCTTCCTTCTAACATCAATTATCCTACCTATTTATGTGTGTAAATATATCATATGGTTTTGGTAGCATTAAAAACACTTCTCATTTCAAGATTCAAATAATCTTTTGCATGAGTGTTTGTTTGTGATCTTCCTGAGATCTGTGGTAGAGTAGCGGCTGAGCAATT
The DNA here is from genome assembly GCA_037957365.1 of Torreya grandis. Classification (NCBI taxonomy): domain Eukaryota; kingdom Viridiplantae; phylum Streptophyta; class Pinopsida; order Cupressales; family Taxaceae; genus Torreya; species Torreya grandis. Next base: position 4,278,950 of record JARHVA010000467.1, on the reverse strand, counting down.
TGACTATTTCACAAAATGATTATGCAATTGGTTATTGGGAGAAACCTTGGTCCTATATTTTTATGAAGATAAATGTTATTTAGCTAAATCTAATTAATAATGTTTAGAATCTAAATTATAAAACTCTAATCTATCATGAATATTAATAATGAGAAACTAAACTCTAGTAATTTGATCAAAAAATGAGAAAATAGGCAAGGTAAGGTAGAAATAGATATGTTTATGTCCGTTAGTTCAAACATCTTGACAAAGCTCTCATTTAATTAAATATATGTATCTTAAAACTAGCATATGAAATGAAATTACCAATTAGTATAGATCCTATCATATACCAAGCAAATGTCTAAGGATATTTCAAAACATGCAAATTCAAGATCAAATTCAATTTAAAGATTTAATTAAACAAGAAAATTGAATTTGCACATCTTCTAGAAAAGTAATGATATTGAAATGAATCTAATAAATTTCTATCAACCTAGCATAAGCTCAAATTAACAACTCTACATTAATACATGAAATCTCAAATTCATAAAAGTAGTTCAAATCTAAACATTAGAATAAAGATTTGAGGAAGTAGCCATGATAACAAATAAACAAACAAACAAAATGAGATAATCTTCACATAATTATCATGCTTATATTATTTATTCAAAAATTTATAAAATAGTTTTGCTCTCAAAACTTCCTCCTTTATTCAAATGATAATACCCCTTTCTATAGGTTGAAATAACAACCTATGAGGTATGTTGTTTAGTCATTATCAAATGGGAATCAAACACGTGTCAAGGACAAATATCTTCTTAAGAATATTCTAATACTAATGAAACTTTTCAAATGTGACTAACCTATAAGCCATGTACATTACACATTACACATGTTTTTATAAAATAGTATATTATTATAAAATGATTTATGTGTTTTGATATATAAGAATATTCTAAGTCAACCTTGTTGACCTTGAGATGCCCTTACAGCTGTAGACTTTTGTTTTGGTTCCAAAATCTTCATGGATTTGTCATATTATTCATCAATCAACTTGAGATTGATGATTGGTTGTATAAATAACTCCTCTATTTTTCCTACTATATCTCTAAAGATTTTATCCATTCTACCCATGGCTTCCTTGATGCTCCTAACATTACCAATGGGCTTTTGAAATTGTGACACTTGGAAGCTCGATGTTCTTTCTATGTACTTTGTTTTTAGTCTCTATTAATTTAACACTCTAATGTCATGTGGCATGCTTATGTGTGATATGGGATTATTGACTTATTAACTTGATTCACACCATTGATCTTTATATGCATGGTTGAACACATACCATCAATTTTTGATATGCATGATCAAACATGCCCTATTGATTTGCTAAACATATGATCAAATGTGGGTTGTTGATACATTGAACATTCACCATAATTATGACACATGTCACCATCACATTAAATCTCAATTTCCTTAGACCTATGGACTTTGAGCTTATTTTTAGATCTCCATTTGTATGATTGAATACACATCATATATATCTTGACTTATTGAGCTTAGTCTTCAACATAAATCATCAATAAGAATTTGTATGTAAGAATACGCACCATCAATCTTGATCTAGGGGATTTTAACTTTAAATTTGGGTGATCACCCACATTTAATTGATCCTTGATCTGATCGATCAAGGTTTCAACACTTGGTATCCCTACATTCAATTTGTACCTATGAATAGTAAAATCAAAGAATAACTACTCAGGACATATAAAGACTTAGCACAAATCTTAGACTAAGGTTTTAATGAATTAATAATCTTGATCAAAACTTAAGATAAAATTAAACTAAGACTGAGATTTAATAAATTGACTCATTGAAAATATGAATCCATTTTAGTAAGAACTTAGGCTCAAGTAATTTAAACTAAGGTTTTGAACGTTATTTAAACTTAGATTCCATTAATCAATTAAGGACTAAATGTTAACATAATGACTTGAATGGGACCATATTAGTTAACCAACTAAGGATCAAATTAACATTGAATCATAAATGCATGAACATTTGTTCATTATTATAAATATCCATTGATCCTATAAGATGGAAATAATGAGCCAAATGTTTACAACATTAGATATGATCAAATAAATATTATGTGCTAGCATTTCAATGTTAGCTAAATCAACACATGATTTTTAATAATGCATGCTAATCAAGTTGAAAGCATAATTTGAAAATTTTGAATAAGGGTCCTCATTTTTTAGAAATGGGGATGTTGACCTCAACATGATGTGAAGCCAAAGTGAAGATAAATAATAAAAATAAATGGAAACATGAAGACAATATAACTAGGGGTGGGATAAGATTCACATTGGGTTCATTATAATATATTATGATGGTGAATCCAAAGTGAAGAAATTGCTAATAATAAAATATAAATGTGAATACAATCCAACCAGTGGTGAGATAAGATTCATGTCAGGTTCACAAAAATGTATGCATAGACTAGGATGACCTATAACTATCCCCTTTCTCTAATAGATTAGGACTCAAATAATGACATAAAAATAGAGTATGCATGTACTTCTATAATCAAATATAGACTTTAATAATTTTATACCTAATAGAGGGTAATCTACACTCAAATTTTAAGAGGAAAGGGTTCCAAAGCCTACACCTATGACATGGGATATATCTCTCACTAGGACTCCATTATGGGTAAATGATTATAGCAGTGATTATAAATATGTAAGTAAAGTAAATTATGGGTAAGCTGAAAGTAAAGTAAATATTAGGTACATAGATGTAAAGGAGATAAGTTACAATGGTCCACAAAATGGAGGTATGTGCAACCTAAGGTGATAGATGGAAAGCCTAAGAAAGCATATATCTATACCATAATATTAAATATAAGTAATATAATAGGAAATTATATACACATACATCCATAAATTAATAAACCAAGTAATATCTAATCTACTAAGTAAATAAATGAAAGAGTATAAGGATAGAAATAATTACCTTTGGATAAACACTGCCGATGCTTCAATATCCCCTTTAGCTCAAGTGGGAAATTTTAATAGATGTTATATGTTGAATAATTCAAATTTTAATATGAACACATAATTATCCTTAAGTATGGACTCCTTTTAACTCTCATATTGATCTCTAAAGACACTATAAGACTAGATCTTCAAGATAAAGTTTTAATCCTCTAACTCCTCTAAATACTAATTAATAGCATAAATACACATGAAAATAGAGTGTATGAATGTGATATATATTTATTAATTATATTATCCCTATATATGCATTTAATACCCAAAACTAACCCTAAAATCTAATCCAATAGTATCTGCCAAGCTGATATAGTTATCAAATGTCAACTGACATAGTATGGTATCAACTAGGTTGATACAATACAAATGCTAGAAGATAGAATCATAAACATATTTAGATGGTTGACATAGTATGGGAAATACAAGCATGAAATATGTTATATCATCTTGAACAATACAATAGGATATAGGGAAACTAGCAAATTTAGATGTAAAGTAGATAGAGAGGTAATATAAAAAGATAATTAAAGGAGATTAGACTGATAGTAATGATGCTATGACATAATAATTTGTAAACATCACTCACAAATTACCATGAGCCAATCCCACCCCATTCTTGGTGTAACCTTTAAGGTGTGCTCTTAGGGAGATTGATGAATTGATGATTTGTTACAAGAGAAAGTGTTAGTAAAGTGATAAAGTGAAAATATTATGTGTATACACTATCTACTACATAATGTCCCAAAAAATAATAAGAATTGGAGAACATGGTTTAGGTTCTGTATGTGAGTGTGGTAGGAAACTTGATGTATACAATGGTCCACACAAAACCTAGTATCACACATGTAATGGGACTAGTGATAAAAATCATATCCAATCTAAGAAAGAAACATTATATGGTAGTGATGAGGATGTTAATGTATTTTTGAAGGACTTATGACTATGAATGTACTATTAGGGTATACCTAGTTAAATAAAGTTTTTGAATCTATAGGGATTTATGCATTAGAATTGGGATAGAGATCTTGATTGTCAAATATCTATCAGTGTGTATGGGTTTAACTTGTTTGGTGGAGAAGTAAGTTAGATGATCAAATAATAGGCAAGTGTTATGATATCCACTGTATAGGCTAAGGATATGGCACCTAATCATGTGATCAAAGAAGCAGGTTGGCTTTAAATTTTGTGTTTTATTTTTAGATTCACTTGCAAGGTTGTAAGGATATATTAAAATAATCAAAGCATAATATATCTAGTAAGGAACCATAGATATCATTCTTAGATGAAGCACATTGATGTGTAATATCATTTTTAAGGGAAATGGTGGAAAATAATAAGGTGGACATGAATGAAAATGTTGAAGATTTGTTGACCAAGGTGGTAAGTATTGTTATCACCCACATTTATACCCTTGAAAGATAGTTCAATCCTTCCAAATTTGGGATAACATGGAGACAATAATAGGCTATGTGTGGCCTAATTTTGGATTGAATCTCTAGGTTAAATACTAGCTCCCCTTGATGTATCACTTAGGCTCATTCACTAATCTACAAACTTGCTAGGAAAAGAGAGAAACCTACTCTAATAGAGGTGATGCACTAAAATAGTTGACCACTACCAACTAGTTACATGTGCACATCAACCATGAGACTAACCTAAAATAACACTACTTCAAATCTACCTCTTTACATCATTACTTCATTATGAAGGTAATGAAAAATTCTCAGGATAGGTGTAACATCCCCACAAGGATTTACTATAATAATGCAGTAGAAAAAATTACTCAACACTTATTCTTTCATTATATTACACCATGAAAATCTAATTAGTGATTTTTAACATACTAAAAGTCATATTAAATTTATATAAACATATAACAATAATATTTACCAATCACTAAAAACTTATGTAAATAATCATAATTGCATAAGGAAAGTAATCATAATAAAATCTAGCCATGGCTAGTACTATAATAAAATATTTGCTAACAATGTAAATACTAATCAATTACATTTCCATCAGGTATGTTACCTCAATTTATAAGTACAATAATGGATACAATGATCCATAAATCTCAAGTCACACTGAATCCTATATATTTGATAATCTCAAGTGTAATCTTCAAGTAGTTATGTAGTGGGGAGGGAGGGCATCATTCAAGAACTTTTCCACACCAACCATAGACCATATATCTCCTAAACAATCCTTCAAATAGGTAACGTCCCTCCCTTTAAAAATGGGTAGATAGTGATGGCACGAGAATCTAGAGAGACATGTTAGTACTTGTGTGTTGTAATATTTATAATACATGATGTGTACTATAAATAATTGAGTTTTAACATGATATCAAACAAGAATGTAAATCATACATATGAAATGACAATGTCTCTTAAAATATTAATTTGGCAAAAAGTTTCAAATAATATCTGATCTCTATGATCAGTCAAATTGATACACACCACTTGATTGGATTACCTTCATTTAGTGTTGATGATTCTAACTAAGCCAATGAAGTCTATCTCACTACTTAGTTAGAATCATCAATGTTATATTTGGTTAACATATAGTTATAACAAATAGGTTCATGAAATTATTCTTATTAACAAGTACCAACAGATGATAATTATAGAAATAATTACTATGCATACATTTAGTCCATCAAACATATGAATGAACCTCATTCATATTATTTATCTCATAAAAAATATTTATGACAAGTAAGTTTATTTACCATACGAGTATAATACAAGTCATTTGAAGAATCTATTTTCCTTTATTATATGTTAAGCACAAAATTAACATTTTCATGACATAAAGTTTATACCATTCAAAATAATCAACATTCATAATTTTCATAAAGATTTAACAACGTTCACTTATTCATCCATTTTCTAATTTAGGCTATGTTTGTATAGTTATAGTCCCTTATCTTTTTTTATTGCATGACAACTTATTAGTCACTACTATAATTATAATCAGGCTACCTATTCTATAAATATATGTTATACATGTATAGGAGGACATATGTTCTCTTATCCATGTATTTTATATATTTATATGATCATAATATATATATATATATATATATATATATATATATATATATATCCCATATTATATAATTAACTATACAAATATTATTCTGACCTACTAATAGAACTTTTTTCATTTTTTTAAGCTGAAAAGATAAAACTTTCAAGAAAAAGGCTTGAAAATAAAAAGAGCCTTAATATTTCCAAAAAATCTATTTATAATTTAACATCAAAAATAATGAATCCAACTAGGCTCAGATTTATTCCTAATTTCATATTTATGTTATTCCTAAACTTTAAGTCATTTATTTAATAATATAAGTTATCAAATATTGTGGGGAAATAGTTAATAATTTTCTTAACACAATTAATGTGTTTTCAATTTAAATATAATGCTCATAGTTTCTATTTCCAAAAATAACATATTTGACTCCCTATGCTCATAGGATACAAGTTGATTCACAATTTAAGTCTGGTTTATTACAAAAACACATAGTTCTTAATAATCTTACTCAAACATATACAAGTCTCATAGCAATTCACATAATCTAATATGTATATAAAACATACACATTATACTTATTTTCATAGGTCGTGACTATATGTTTTCATACTCATAATAGCTATGTGTGTTATATTCATGTGCATTCATTTTCATAGTTTATAGATAAAATTATTACATTCATATTGATACCTTATCCCACTAAATTGTGTGATTGTCTTAATATATATATATATATATATATATATATATATATGTATGTATGTATGTATGTATGTATGTATGTATATGTATAAACTATATATCCTTTGGATATATTTATATACATAGTTTGTATATAAATATCCATACTATATTTTGTATAAATCCACAATAAACAAAATGCTATAGTCACAATATGTTTATATGTCTTTATATGATACATAGTTTTTAAGCCACATATGGTACATAGAACAAAACCAATTTTGAAACCTGTTTTCATAATTTTGATAAGGAGTGGATCCCCTATAAATACATTAATGGCAATTTCTTATTTCCAAATGTTTTACCATTTCAAATAGAACTCTGTTTTATCTATGTTTTGACTGTCTCTATAATATCTTCATAATAAACAATAGTATATCTATTTCCAAAATTAAAACCCATCTAAAATTTTAATGACTCAGTCAATATATTTTCAAAACAAGGATAATTAATTATTTTCCATTTCATAATTGAGTATGAAAGTATAATACTTATATCTAAAACTCATTCTTTGTTTGCATATAAATATTTCCTTAGGTTTTATTTTTTTGAACTGGGGAAGTATGACATTTAACTTTAAACCTCATTTAATACCTTTGATTTAACATCCTTCTAATTCTAAATTGAAACACTTAATATTAAAGGATAATGAGTTAGCATTGTGGATGGCCGAGCCATCCACAGGACTAAGAATGTATCCATTCAAAACTATAATCCATTTCCCAGACCCTAAATTTCATAATCATTCACAAAAATCCCTTTTAAAATTGAATGTTTTTAATAATACCAACCTTCTCAATGTTACTATTTTGCAACTCCAAGAACTCAAAATCCCTTTACTTCACTACTCTATGATTTTCCCTTTTTCCATGTATCTCGTTTCTTCCCACAACTCCTTATTCTTTTTTCTCACTAACCTCATTTTATTCCAACTTTGCATTCCATTAATCATGATATTTTTTATTCCATGCATAATATCCAAATCTTCCTCTAAACTCCACTAATCCATAGTTATCTTCTCTATTAACTTTCTAGAATCCCTAATTTCTCTCTCTTCAAACTTTCTCAAATAATATAAATAATTTATATTTTTTTGTATTTTTTGCATGTTCACTTCACTATAAGCCCCTGAGTATATCCACTACACAAGTTTATATTAATCATTAACATAATGATATCCAAACTTCTAATTTTAATGTAGTTTCATGCATGACAATCAAAGAATAGGCTTATATTGGACTTAACTCTATGTTAGTATTTCTAGGATAGTTTAATCTCCTTGAATATAATAAAATGAAAGGTAATTATCTCTTTATCAAAAGATATATAAATATATAATGATACCAATAACAAGATAATTGTTATAGTCAATTATTAGTGTATATATACTATATATATGTCTTAAATTTATTTTTAATAGCTTAACTTATATTGATATTCTGAATATCAATGTTAGTAAGATAAATGTTCAATGACATTTTTAAAGACATTATACTAGTCTATACATATAATATCCATTAGATATTTATTATTTGATTTCTTCTCAAAAATCATAGACAGACATAAGTAAAGTAACCTCATGTAATCATACTACAACATCAAGTATTGAGTCTACATAAAAAATACAATCACATATTAGATTTGTTTCTTAAATACGCACTAATATTTAAAACACACAAACTATAATATTTAAAAATACAAACACATAATGCATATAACATTTTTAATCTAATGTGATGTGTACAAGGTTCTTGACAATTCCTATATCATCCTTCACTATCTCTATCTATGCCACCCTCTTTGATGATGCTCTCCCTCTATCATGCTCTAAGGGATAAATTCCCCTGCATCCATATCATGACAAGAAGATAGTTATTCAAGTATATCATGATACATATAAAATAATACTATAACAATAATTGTAACAATGTTATAACAACAAATGTAACATAATCATTATGTACAAAATCCATAATTCATCATCTCAAAATAATTAACACATGAAATCTAAGTCACATACATTTGTCCCATAATAGCATATGACTTCTAATTTTTTCAAAAAGTAACAATCAATTTAATCAACCTTATTAATCCATGGATAATTAGGTAAATCAGTTTAGTAAGAGATTCAGGGTATAACATCCTTCCCCCTAAAACTAATCATTATCCTAATAACACTTATTTAAACCATAGTTATGAATAATAAATAGATTTTAACATAATAAAAACATAGTATATAACATCAAATAAAACAAACAAATGTGGAAATAACCTGTAGAACTCATCATAGTACTGGTCCCACAAGACCTTGCATTATGACACTTATATATTATGCAAATGAATTTTGTGAGTGTTAATTAATCTGATTGGTTCTTCCTTGACCACCCCAGGATCCAAAACTTACAAAGCATTCCAATCCAACACATGTGAAGGATCAACTATATATTTTTTAAGATAAGATACATGGAAGACATTATGCAATAGAGCTAAGGTTGATGGCAATGCAAGACTATACACTACAAGATTGACCACTTATAAACCCTCATAGATTCCACCATATCTCAGTGAAAGTTTTATTCCCAAATTTAATCAAGATCTTTTACAACTTAACTCATAAAAAAACTTTATCACCTATTGTAAAATGCCTAGTTATTCTCTTCATATTAGCATACCTTTTTTCCTATCATTGGCCTTGAAAAATATTTGTCTAATTTTTTTAATCTATTCCTCCATTTCTAAAATCATTTCAGGTCTAAAGACTACCCTATCTTCTAACATATCCTAACTAATTGGTGTCCTACACCTTCTCCCATAAAGTACTTCAAATGGTGCCATCTTCATAGTAGATTGTTAGGAATTATTATATGTAAAATAAACCAAAGGAAGGTATTATTATCATTTCTATTATTGATCCTTGAAATAAATATGAATAAGTTCCTCTAACACTAACTAACTCACTTAGTTTGATTATCAGTCTGTGGGTGATATGCAGTGCTAAAATGTAGTTATGTACATAAAGCTAAATTCAAAATTAACCAAAATCTAGATGTCATTCTTAGATCATGATCCAGTATGATATTCTCTAGAAATACATGAAATCAATACAATTCCTTTATGAATCTCTTTTCAATAGTTGGTTCATCATCTATCAAATTATCTAGAATAAAATGTGTTACCTTGGTTAAGTTATCAACTACAACCAAGAGCATGACATGCTTACTCCATGATAATGGTAATACTTGGACAAAGTCCATACTAATATCCTATTATTTCCACTCTAGTATGTCATGTGGCTATAACAATCTGGCCAGATGCACATGTTCATCTTTCACCCACTAACATTCCAAACAACATGACATGAATTCCATTGCATCTTTCTTGATTTTCTTCTAGAAATAAAGTGGTCTAAGCTCTACCATAAGCTTGGTCACTCATGGATGTCCTAAATATGGGGCATTATGCAATTACTTTAGCATTGTGCTCTTCATATTTTTTTGATCTAACACATACATCCTTTTTTTATAACATAGAAAACCATCACTCTCTAAGCTATATCATTTATGCTGAGGATTTTGAGCATTCTCAGACAAATCTTTTTTAAATTGATCATAAAATTTGTCCCCTAGATATAATTCAATCACATGATCCCTAAAAGTACTTCTAATAGTAGTTATGACTATTATGTACCTTCTATGAATTAAGGAATCAGCTAATCTATTCTCTTTACCTTTGATGTAATTGATATCAAAGTTATAGTCAAACGAAAACTCTAACCAATGCCTCTGATGATCATTAAAATTTGGTTGGATGAAAATGTCCCAAGTTATCAATTTTGAGCTCAAGCATTTTTCCCAACAAATAATGTCTCCAAAATTTTAAAGAATGAATAATTGATACAAGTTCAAGGTCATGAGGGGTGTAATTCACTTCATAAGGCTTCAAATTCCTTCACTCATAAGCTACTATTGCACCATCCTGCATATGGACTCCTCCTAGTATATCCCTAGATGCATATATGATCACTAAAAATTGATCACTAGGATTAGGAACTCTTAACATTGGTGATAAAGTAAGCCTTATTTTTAATTCCTAAAAATACACTTCACATTTATCTAACTAGATAAAACTTTGATTTTTATGTTGTAGAGAGTTAATTGGATTAGCTATCTTGGAAAAATTTGAGATGAATTTACTGTAATAGCTCGTTAATCCCATGAAACTCTTAACCTCATACATATTACTTGGTTTTGGTCACTCCATAATGTCTCTTATCTTAGTTGGATCAACATAAATTCCATCTGTTGAGATAATATGTCCTAGATATTGCACTTTCTTTTACAAAAATACACACTTGGACAATTTTCCATACAACTTGTGCTTTTACAAACATATAAAATCAACTCTAGATGTCAAAGATGCTCTTCTTCATCCTTAGAATAAATTAAAATCTCATCTAAAAAGACTAAAACAAAATGATCTAGGTAATCTCTAAACACACTATTCATGAGATTAATGAATGTTGTTGGTGCATTTGTCAACTCAAACAATAATATTGTGAACTTGTAATGCCCACAATAAGTTATAAATGTCATCATTAGAATATATTAATCTTTTATCCTTAATTGATGATATGCATCTCTAATATCAATATTATAAAAGATATTTTTTCATCACATTTTATTGAAAATATCATCTATTCAAGGTAGTGGATACCTGTTCTTGATGGTTACTTTATTCAACATTATATAATCAATGCAAAGTCAAAGAGTTTCATCCTTATTAATGAAAAAACTAGTACACCCCATGGTGACACACTTACTCTAATCAATCCTTTGGATAACAATTCTTGAAGTTGTGCCTTCAATTATACTAATCTTATTTTGATATCAATAGATAGATAAAATTCCCATTTAGGAGGTAATCCTAGAAATTATTCTAGAAACACATCATAAAAATTCCTAAAGAAAGGATAATATTCAACTAATGGTTCCTTAGTTTCATCCATTTCATTTATCTTGGTGATAAATGCTTGACATCCCTTACCTTGGGCCTTCTTAAGTTACATTATATAAATATTTATAATCCTTAACTCCCTTTTCTCACTCTGAATTAGTATTTGATCTCTAAAACCATCAATACACTCTACTCTTTTTAGATAATAGTCAACCTTGGATTTGTGCTTTATAATCTAGTTGACTCCTAAGATCACATCATATGACCCTAGTGGTGCTACATAAAGATCCACAATCATTATGAATTTTGGTAATCTAATTTCTAATTCAACTAAGCACTTATCAACTTAAACTTTAGAATCATTATTATAGTGTACCGACCATGTATTTTCCATTACACCAGATTTCTTATACAATTTATTTAGAATTCTAATATATATTAAAAAAATTATCCCCTATATCTATCAAAATGGAAACTAAATGTTCAAACAAAATACCTCACAATTTTATGGGTGAAGCTTGAAATTTGGCTTACCAATTATCAATCATTTCATAAATACATTACTAAAAAGTTACTTGTTGAGGGGTAGAACCTTTGTTCCTCAATTTATCCTAGGTATATTCATGCACAAAATGGTCACCTCCACAAGTGAAGAAACCTCTTGGTGGTCCCTTCCTATTAGATTTTCAGTTTCACTTGAAACCATTACCTAATTTCTTGCTACCTAAACCACTATTAAATCTAGTATTCATATTTCTAAAATGACTCTTCGAGTCTCCACTCCTCTAGTTCTAGTTCTTATTTTTGAAATTTGGCTTTGATCTTCCAAACTTTTTCTTAATTTTGTCCTTGATTTGAGCAAGAGATTTCAACTTTTGCTCCTATCTGGTTACTATCTCAAAGACTTGGTCCATGGTAGTTGGCCCATGAACATCCACATCTCCACTAATCAAGGGTTTTAATCCCATGATAACCTTCCTAATCACAAACCTCTCATCAACCTAATATTGAGGTACATATTTCAAAAGTCTGGTAAATTGTTCCTAGTACTCATTTACCAACAAGTCTCCTTGCTTTAGATTTTGAAAATCTATCAGCTTTTGGTCAAAATAAAATTGTGGAAGCCACCATGATTTTAATGGTGTCACAAACTACTCCCAAGTAGTGGTGGTTGAGTTCATATTCATTTTTTACTTTTTATTGGCCCACCATGTAACTACTTCTTGATCTAATTGATAATTTTTCCAAATAGCTTTGGTGACCTTAGAGTAGTTTCAAATCTTGAAATACTTCTCCATTTTAGTAAATCATGTTTCAACTCCATCTCCCATTATATTTCCATCAAACTTAGGTGGACTCACCATTTTCATATCCCTTTTTTATTCTATAGCTACACATCCTCTAACATCTTGAGACACTTCCCTATGTCTCTGCTCTTGAGGGATTTCCTACTCAATAAAATTCTCTTTAGGCTCTTCTTGATTGGATTCTTCCTCTTTTCCATGAATTTATTTCTCTAGGGATATGACTCTATCCCTAGTCTCATTCATGGTCACAAGAATATGATCTAAATTTGTTGCTTATTTAATGGTAAATTGGTTAGGATCAAATGGAAAGTTATTGTCATTGACATTTGAATGACCCTCACCCAATGCTCTTGATCACACCATTCTTATTTATAGTAATAGAAGAATATGAAAACATTAAAAAACTCATTAAGTCCTAGAGTTCGAGCCACAACTCTGATACCACAATGTAACATTTCCATAGGGATTTACTAGAGTAATATAGTAAAAAAAATTTACTCAACACTTATTTTTTTATTATATTACACCATGAGAATCTAATTAGTTATTTTTAACATACTAACAAGTATATTAGATTTATATAAACATATAAAAATAATATTTACCAATCACTAGCAACTTATGTAAATAATCATAATTGTATAAGGAAAATAATCATAATAAAATCTAGTCATGGGTGGTACAATAATACAACCTCTACTGATACTATCTAATAATAATCAATTACATTTCCATCAAGCATGTTGCCTCAATATATAAGTATAATAATAGATACAATGCTCCATAGAGCTCAAGTCACATTGACTCCTATATCTCTTATAATCTCAAGTGTAATCTCCAAATAAGTACTATAGTGGGGAGGGAGCGCATCATACAAGTACATTTCCACACCAATTATAGATCATCAATACCCTACACAATCCCCCAATAGAGAATGGCCCTCCCTTTACAGATTGGTAGATAGTGATGGTACATGAATCTGGAGAGACATGTTAGTACTTGTGTGTTGTAAAATTTATACTACATGATGTGTACTATAAATAAATACATATTAACATGATATCACACAAGCATATAAATCATACATATGAAATGATGATGTCAATATAAATATTAGTTTGGGCAAATTTTTTAAAGAACATTTGATCTCTAGGATGAGTCAAATTCATTCACACCACTTGATTAGATTACCTTCATCTATCATTACTGATGCTAACTAATCTGGTGAAGTCTATCTCACTACTTAGAATAATCATGCTAGATTTAGTTAACATATAGTTATAACTAACAAGTTCATGCAATCCTACTGCCAAGTACCAACACATGCTAATTATGGAAATAATTACTATACATACATTTAGTCTATCAAATATATGAATAAATCTCATTTATATTATTTATCTCATAAATAATATTTATGAAAAGTAAGTTTATTTACCATATGGGTATAATACAAGTCATTTCAAGAGTCTATTTTCTTTTAGTAATTGTTAAGCACAAAATTAACATTTTCATAACATAAAGGTCATATTGTGCTCAAAATAGACAACATTCAAAACTTTAATAAAGAGTTAACAACATTCACTTATTCATCCATTTTGTAATTTAGTCTACGTTCATATAGTTATAGCCCCCTATCCTTCAAGATTTCATGACTTAACTTATTAGTCACTACTTTAACTATAAGCATGCTACTTACTCTATAAATATATGTTATACATGTATAAAAGGACCTATGTTATCTTATATGTGTATTCCATATATTTATATGATCATATTATATATATCCCATAATATATATAATTAAATCTACAAACATTATTGACTTACTAAAAAAACATTTGTCATTTTTCTTTTTAAAGCCTACAAGATAAAACTTTCAAGAAACAGGCTCAAAAATAAAAAGGGCCTTAATATTTCCAAAACCCATATTTATAATTTAACATCATAAATATTGAATCCAATTAGGCTCAAATTTATTCCTAATTTCATATTTTTGTTATTACCAAACTTTAAGTCATTTATTCAATAATCTAAGTTATCAAATACTGTGGGGAAGTAGTCAATAATTTTCTTAACACAGTGAATATGTTTTCAATTTAAATATAATTGCATGGTTTCTATTTCCAACCAAAATGTATTTGACTCCCTATGTTCATAGGTTACAATTTGAGTCATAATTTAAGACTGGTCTATTACAAAAACACACAATTCTTAATAATCTTAATCAAACACATACAAGTCCCATAACAATTCACACAATCTAATATGTATACAAAACATCCACAATATACTTATTTGCACATGTCATGACTATATGTTTTCATGCTCATAATATATATGCATAGTCTATTCATTTGCATTCATTTTCATAGTTTATAGACAAAAGTATTATGTTCATATGAATACCTTATCCCACTAAATCGTGATTGTCTTAATACATAGTTTATATATGTATAAATATGTTTGCCCAATTCAAGTTATATGTAGACATAGTGGTATGTATGTGTGTGTATGCTTATATTTTTAAAGTATACATTTACTAAATATCCTTCAGATATATTTATATACATAGTTTGTATATAAACATCCATACTATATTTTATATAAATCCACTTTAAACAAAATGCTACAATTAAGATATGTTTATATGTCTTTATATGATACATAGTTTTTAAACCACATATGGTACATAGAACAAAACCCATTTTGAAACCCGTTAAGGAGTTTATCCCCTTTACATACATGAATGACAAGGTATTATTTCCAAATCTTTTACTATTTCAAACATAACTCTATTTTATCTATGTTTTGACTGTCACTACAATATCTTCATAATAAATAATAGTATATCTATTTCCCAAATTGAAACCTATCTAACATTTGATTGGCTCAGTCAATATCTTTTCAAAATAAGGATAATTCAGTGTATTCCATTTTATAGCTGACTATGAAAGTATAATACATTTTAATAAAACTCATTCTTTGTTTTCATATAACTATTTCCTCAATTTTTATTTTCTTGAACTAGGGAAGCATTCCATTTAACTTTAAACCTCATTTAATCCTTATGGTTTAACATCCATACATTTCTAAATTGAAACACTTAGGATTTGGGGATAATGGGTTAGTTCTATCGATGGCCAAGCCATCCATAAGGTTAAGCCCCTATCCATTTAAAACTATAATCCATTTCCCAGACCCTAAGTTTCATAATCATTCACAAAAATTCTTTTTGTAATTAAATGTAAAAAAAATACCAACCTTCTCAATGCTACTGTTCTAAAACTCCAAGAACTCAAAATCCCTTTGCTTCATTTCTCTGTGTTTTTCCCTTTTTTCTACATATCTTATTTCTTCCCACAATTCTTTATTATTCTTTTTCCTAACTGAACTCCTCCTATTTTAACTTTACATGCCACTATTCATGATATTTTATAGTCTATGCATAATATCCCAATATTCCTATAAACTCTACTAATTCTTAGTTATCTTCTCCATTAACTTTCTAGAAGCCCTAATTTCTCTCTCTTTGAACTTTATCAAATAATATAAAACATTTATATTGGTTTACAATTTTTTCATGTTCACTTCGCTATAAGCCCCCGAGTATATCCACTACACAAGTTTACATTAATCATTAACATAATGATATCCATATTTCTAATTTTAATGTAATCTCATGCATTACAATGAAAGAAATAGGCTTAGATTGGACTTAAATCTAGGTTAGTATTTTTAGGATAGTTTAATCTTCTTGAATATAATAAAACAAAGGCAATTATCTCTTTATCAAAAGATAGATAAATCAATAATTGATACCAATAAAAAGATAACTATTATAATCAATTACTAGAGTGTGTGTGTGTGTGTGTGTGTGTGTGTGTGTGTGTGTGTGTGTGTGTGTGTGTGTGTGTGTGTGTGTGTGTGTGTGTGTGTGTGTGTGTGTGTGTGTGTGTGTGTGTGTGTGTGTGTGTGTGTGTTTGTGTGTGTGTATTTCTTAACTTTATTTTTAGTAGTTTAACTTATATTGATATTCTGAATATCAATAATAGTAAGCTAAATGTTCAATGACATTTTTAAAGACATTATACTAGTATATACATATAATATAAATTAGATATCTATTATTTTATTTACTCTCAAAAATCATAGACAAACATAAGTAAAATAACCTCATGTAATATTATTACAACATTAAGTATTGAGTCTATGTACAAAAATTTAGTCACATACTATATTTATTTCCTAACTAATTACTAACATTTAAAACATGCAAGCTATAATATCTAATAATCTAAACACATAATGCATATAACATTTTTAATCTAATGTGGTATTTGAAGGGGCATTAACAATTCCTCTATCGTCCTTCACTATCTCCATCTATGCCACCCTCTCCAATGATTCTCTCCCTCCATCATGATCTAAGGGATAAATTATCATACATGCATCTCATGACAAGAAGCTAGTTAGTAAAGTATATCATGATACATATAAAACAAGGCTATAACAACAGTTGTAAAAATGTTATAACAACAAATATAACATAATAATTATATATAAAATCCATAATTTATCATCTCAAAATAATGAACTAATTAAATCTAAGTAACATGAATATGTCCCATAATAGCATATGACTTATGATTTAGTTAAAAGGTAATAATTAATGTAATCAACCTTATTAATCTATGTATAATTAGGTAAATCAGTTTAGTGAGAGAAACAAGATGTAACACTAAGAGGATTCGTCAAGAGGTTATAACATGATGTTATTGAATAGACTACTAAATCAACCTTTACACCTCACTTAGACACGTCAAAATACCTAAAAAATGATTTCAAACTGAATATGAATGCTAAACAAGGACAACATGCCAAAGAATCAAAGCTAATCACTTGACAAGATCAACTAGTCATGCACACACATTAAAACCAATCAAAATAAGAGGTAAAAATAGAATCTTTTTATTAATAAAAGGCTTGAAAATGAGTAGGTATTTTCCATAGCTAGGTAGAGGATTCCTACATAGCCTATCAAGGCTCAGTTTATAGAGCAAGTGAGAGAGAAGAAGAAAGAAGGGTATAGGAGAGAGAGGTGACAAGTGTCTCATGAGAGTTACATTCAAGAAAGGAGGTATGCAAATATATAAATATTTCTTTTAGGACATGTGTGTTTTCTTAAATATTCTTTCCTACTCCAAATGGTATAGGATTTTCAAACCTTACTTGACACCTTGTTCTTATTCTCCAAAACTGCCCTTTGTCTTGGCTTGTGAGATGATAAATGGAACTCTTCAACATCAAGTCTTATTGAGTTACATCTTGCTTTGTATTTTAAACTTTTCATCTTGATTATTTTATAACATCTATCTAGACTTTATATACCTTTTTTCTTGATTTTGAAACCAATTCTTACCCTGCACATTCATAAACACCCTTACAACCATGCATTTATGATCATTTAATATAATGTTGCCTTTACATATGCAAAAAAATGGCCTAAAACTGTGATAAAGGGATTTATGAATTTTAAAATTTTAATTTAAAGGTTTAATGAATCCATTTTACTTCATTTAGGAGGTATTTCTTCCATTGGGTTAAAACTGGTCTTCTAGGTAGCGTGTGAGTGCCTTAGGGTATTAAGGATTGTTCATAGAGCATAGGCTTTGGATGAACCTCCAAATGATCATAAATTATTAGATAAATTATTTATTCAAATACAATGGTAATATTCACCATTTATCTCCATAATCCTATTATATCTTCTATTTTCCCATGCCTAGGTTTTATGAGCCTAACACTATAAGAGACCCTAGCTAACTATGTTAGCCTTTATTATTTGTTTGAGGGATTAAAAACCTCATAACATTTTATAATTAAGTATATATCACCTTAATTTATTATTAATGACTTTATATCATCCTCATAAACCAAATTTCATCAAAAAATATACACACAGGTCTGTGTGTTCAATTTAGGCTTAACAATCCAAAATAGACTTATCAACATTAGCATAACTTTAATGACTCTAAGGCTATAAATAGATCATGATAACATAATAGAAACACTTATAAGTTATTTTTTTATTCATAAATCCTAATTTATCCTTAAAACCAATGAGACATCTTCATATAATTAGGTAGGCATGTTTGAGCACTTGATTATGTGTAGGTGCAAAAAAATGTCTGTATATGCTCTTAGTATAAAAGTGATCCCTTTTCTCATATTAGATATTTAAAAAACTCATGTGTATTTATTTTAATTCATAATAATTTCTTATATCTCTTTGGGTTTCATTTCACCTTAATCAACATCCTTTTTCTCAATTCTCACACATAGGCTTGTGTGTCTGTAGGGTTAAAATGACTTATTTTGATTACTTCCTCTATCCCCTATTTAGATTTTCTTAGACTTATAGTGTCTATATACACTTTTTTTGTTAATTAATCCTCAACTTCATTATGTTTACATTGGACATTTCTCTTTCTCAAGTTTAAAAACTAACTTGATTACTCAAGTAAACCTGTAGGTATGTATTGGGTGTCTTGACTCCTCTTTGGAGTCTAAGGTCTCTTTAATAATTCATTGATCATTGAATGATATTTTTTATTATTTTGGGAACTAGTTATCCTCTTTTTTAACATTTTCCACCTTTCACAAGAATATATCTTCCATCTATTTAGACTTGGATGTAGGTGGTGAGCTGAGAATATTTTAATTATTAGGCTTTGAGGTTAGCCTTATTATATGAGGATATTGACACTTTGATAGTAATTTGAAATTAATTAATAACTCTCTCACATTCAAACTTGGCCACTTCAATTTTTTTAGCATCTCCTTCTATTTGAATACATATGTATACACCTTTCATTTTGCCTATAGGTCTATTTGAGGTGTCTAGGCATTGGATTTGAAGAAATACTCTCTCTACTGATCTTTAACCTTTTAAAATGTTAACACACTACATATCCTTCATTATTTTGTCTTAAAACTACATCTTGATGCACATTTAGACATAATTTTTACACAATGCAGACCTACAAGTCTACATTCCTTCATATTTTAGGCCTTCATATGGTATAAACATGATATGCTCAACCTCAAAAACCTTCCTTCAATTATTGATTCCACATCTTAATAAATTTTAACCTTAAAAAAACTTTTATAAGGTAGGACTAGACCTTCTTTAATGAATTTTGTGTAGGTAGTCACATTCACAGTCTAAAGACAAAGCCATTGCATGTTATTTGGAGAGAGTGGTGTTCAAATAAGCACGGGGAATAATTTATGGATCTATAATTTAATTTAAAAGAGTGAAAAAATGGTTATATACCCTCATTCCATTCCTTCAAATGATTAAAAACCTATATCAAACAAAAGACCATGACAGTCAATTTTGAAAACTATGTACAATGGATATTTCTTATCCATCTGAGGTCACACATGCCAAGTAGCACTTAAAAAACCATGTTATATGTATAAAAATTTCCCCTATATCCTATTTTATTTATCTAATGAATTCAAACAATCTAAAACTATCATTTCAAGGAAAAAATTGAACATGTGGGGTTGACTAACTATTTTATGCCACTCTAAAGTCTTAGTGATTGTTCATAAATCTCAAGATACCAATCTTACCAATATTTACATGGATTTTAATCTCATTAGGACCCCCTCCTATGGAAAAAAATTTAGACCCTGAATCTCTCTCCTCTTTATGAAATGAGCATGTGAAAACTACCTTTGTGAGCTTGTGAAGAGACTGATAGAGGTAAGAAAGCAACTTTTGCACTTTTAGGACCTATACATGCACTCTAAACATGGATTTGACTTGCATAAGTTTAAATTCAAGAATATGATTAATTTATGACATATTTACATGTGTGTAAGTTAAAAAACACCCTCAATAAACTTTTCAAGTTATATTATATAGATATTTTGACTTTTTGAGCTTTGACACATGTTAGAGTTAGTTAAAAACATCTTTTTATTCATAAAACTTTAACTTAAAGTTAAAAAATAACCTTAACTTTCCAAACATGTGTCAAAGTGACTAAGGGGAATATATGACTTTGAGGGACACCTAAGGACCTATGACACCATTTTAACAATATTCATTACACCATGACATGTCTAGGCTAGTATAAGAATAAGACAACCACTACCTTAATTTTTTCAAATTAACCTTAATATTTGTTAATAATGTTTTAAAAATACTTTTTGAATACTACATAAGGCATGACAAAGCTAGGGACAAGGTCAACCAAACATGACAAGCAATTTCTTACCTATGGGGGTTGACTTTTTGACCTTTGGGGTAAAATTTAGTCAACAAGTACCTATAAGTTCTCTTTGAAGAGGAATCTGATGGGAATGCTTTCCCATAGATGTTGAGTTATAGATCGATGCTCCCTTATGCAAAGTGTTCAAGAAGTGGAATATTATCCCTTATGTAAAGTGATCAAGAAGTGGATTTTTTTTGGTAAATGTTTTATCTTTGCATGTATTTTTATAATGGTAATTGTGTGTAAGGTCAGTGTTACACAAGGTTGATTATGTAAACTTTGGTTAAATAGATTTTTTGGGAAATCACTATTATGCAAGGTTACTTATGCAAGCATTAATGTTTCATAATACGTGTGAAATGAAAGTCTATAACTAATGCATAAGGAAGATAGTGAAAATAAAGTAATTTAGAGATGTGTAGTATTATTTCACTCTAGAAGGTTGTGAACTTATGCATAATAATGGATTTGCAGTAAGTTGTTATGAGGAGTTTTACAACACTATCAAATAATGTACAAATGTGAGGCATTATTAGACACTTGTCTGATTGTATCTATCAAAATAAATGTGTGAAAGTAACATCTTAGTAGTGCTCTGATGTGGATCTATTGAGGAGATTTACACAATGATCACTTCACTTAGTAGTTGGCGATTGATGATTCTCTTGTTGGGTAGGCATTAAAAAGTGAGGTTCCAAATATAGGTGTGGTTCTCATAAAGATAATTATGTTTAATGATGTTTAGTGGGCATATTATGTGATACATTATCTAGAGTATGGTGCAATATATAGTATTGAATATGTAGGGTTTAGTGTATGCATTATAATATAAATAAAGTGTAGATATAGTAAAATTTTTTATGAAGGTTATAGAACCTTACAAGTTTAAGTTATAGCATTGTAAAAAATTTAGTTAATTCTATAATCAAATAAGGTTGCTATGTTGGATTTATTACCTGAAATTGTTTTCTTAGGTGAATTCTTATGTGTTTTGTGTATTTTTCATTATACTTGTATGTTTATGATTATTATATCATAGCTCTTCTATGCATTTTTTTATTTTGCAATGGGTTTATCCCAAATATCAATTATACATTCAAAGATCCAAATTATTATAAAAGTAATAAAAGGTATAGAGGGACATGAATTACTAATGTTATAAGAACAAATTAGACATATAATACATTTACATTTTTGAGATGCACTTCATAGGCCCAAAAAATCTTATTAATATGAATACCCGATTACATGATGCATTCCCTCAACATGACAACATAAATTTTGGAGTTTACTTAGTTATATTTTTTGTGACATATATAAATTTTCCCCCATAAAAGACATACCAATATATGTTTAAAAATCATTTAGATACATGTTTTGGTAGAAATTCAACATAATTATAACATCAAACTCTAATTTTCATTAGCAATGGTGCAATGCCTCCAATTACTGTTTAGGATTAATAAATAAGATGAAAATGCAAAGCTAGAAAATGAAGACTAGAATACTCTCATATCAATAATGGACTCCTTCATGTGTATTAAATAATAAAAATTCCTTAAAAGTTGACTCATATGTATGTGACAAAAAATTAACAACATTACATAATAAATAAATACTAAAATTATTAAGCATTCCAATTGCAATAAGAAAATTAAAGCATACCAGATAACATGCCTCACCAAACCTAAATGATAATTAATTAGAAAGTAAATTCTTTGTATGTAAAGGATAAAAAATCATGTTGACATATAATTATTTAGTAAAAGCAGGGTTACTAAATGGAGTTGTTAGAGAGGTTGTTTACATTGTAATCCAAGGTTGTGATAACTCCTTGAACAAATAGTTTGAAACTTGTCCCCGCTTAGTACGAGTACACAAGTATTTTATTTATTTTCAAAAAACAAGTACATAAGGGTGCCTTTACTCTGTTAACCCTTTTACATTGCAAACATAGATTATATAGATTTTATCCATGACCGGTAAAACCAACTAATCCTATAACCAACTATTTATGGGAAATCAACACGTAAGGTAGTTTTAATTAATTAACACAAAACATGAAAACTACCTAAAAACTAAAACTAAGTAACTTTATTTTATGGGGGTGTCTTTACTAAAAAGATGCATGCCCCATTAACAATAATTATTTATTAACCTACCAAAAAAATCTAACCTAATGTTAAGATTTTAGAACAAGTCCTAAAAAATCCCCCTATGATCCAAAGTCAGGTCTTTGGACACATACCAAGCATTTTTCTAAATTTTTCAAATTTGATTTTGTCAACGGGTTTTGTGAAGATGTTAGCTATCTAATCGGTAGTTGGGCAATATATTGGATCAAGAGCTTTCTTTGCCACTAGTATTCATAGATAATGGTATTTGACATCCATATGTTTTGTTTTGGTATAAGACACAAGATTTTTGGACATCTTGATTGCACTTTGATTATCAATGTATAAATGTGTAGGAGCAAACTAAGAAACCTAAAGATCTTCAAAAATATGATGTAAGTAAACAATTTCTCTGGAAGCATCCCATGCTACAATATACTCTAATTCCTATGATGAATTTTCCACTATATCTTACTTCTTAAAACACCAAGAAATGGCAGTTGAACCCATATGCATAGTGTATCTTGTGGTTAACACTCTATCATCCACACATCCACCAAAATCTACATCACAATATCCAACAAGTTTGAAGTTCTTGTTGCAGTGGTATTCAAGGCCATATGTTTTCATTCCTTGAAGGTAACGAAGTACTCATTTTGTTGCATGCCAATGAATTTCTCTAGGCTCATGCATAAACCTAGATAAAATTCCAATTGAAAATGAAATATCAGCCTGGTAGTCATCAAGTATATCAAACCTCCCACCAATTGTTTGTATGTGGTGCCATCAAAAAAGGCACTACTATCATCCTTAGACAATTTCAAGTTACTTTCCATGGGAGTGAGAGCAGGTTTGCAATCACTGATGCCAAACCTATCTAATAACTCAGAAATATACTTAGTTTGTGAAATGAAAATACTATGCTCTTTTTGAGTTACCTCTATGCCTAGATAGTAGTGAAGAAGTCTAAGATCTATCATCTCAAACCCATATTTTAATTCCTTCTTCACAGACTTGTTATGGTTTTCATCATTACCTGTGATAAATAAGTCATCAACATAGAGAACAAGTATCACCATTTTCTTACCCTGTACTAAAAAATAGAGAGTATCATCAGATTCACTATGATGAAAACCAATGGATTTTAAGTATGAATCCATTTTCTCATACCAAGCCCTAGGTGCATGTTTGATCCCATACAAAGCTTTTATCAATTTACATACGTTATGTTCAGCTCCCACCTATTCAAAACCCTGAGGTTGTTTCATATATGCTTCTTCCTATAAATCACCATTTAAAAAAGCACTTTTAACATCCAATTTATGTACTTTCCAACCATTTTGTGTTTCTAAGGTAAGTACCATATTAATAGTGTGCCATTTGGTAGTTGGTGCAAATGTTTCCTCATAGTCAATACCTTCTTGTTGTGCATATCCTTTTGCAAAAAGTATTGCCTTATGTTTATTAGTGGAGCCATCTAATTTATACTTAGTCCTATAAACCCATTTACATCTGATGGGTTTAACATGTGGAGGAGGATCAACTAAAACCCATGTATTATTTTTAAGTATGGCAACATACTCACTTTTCATTGCATGTTGCCAAACATGTTCAGTAGATGCCTCCTCAAAAGTGGATGGCTCAGAGGAAGAAGTAGTAAAAACCATAGCATAGTTTACCTACGTAAACCAACTTCATCTACTTTCAAGTCATAAAAAGTACTTTGAGCCCATTTTGGATACTTAGTTAAATTATTCAAATCAGGGACTCCAAAATTCTCATTATGTGCATCATTTGAAGGGGGAATTAGAGAATTTTCAACAATTTCTAAGTCATCAACCTATGAACTTGTAGATGAAGGAGAGGAAAGTGAAGGAATTTAAGTCTCATACCATAACTTCAAAGAGTTATCCCTATTATTCAAACCCTTATCTCTTTTTGTATTTTTCCTCTCTAATCTATCAAGTTGAGAATCAATCTCTACAGTGTTCATAGTCCCAAACTCATCAAACATTACATCTTGACTCATTATGAATTTTCCTTAATCCTGTGTAAGCAAATGAAACCCCTTTTATCTTTAGAATAACCAAGAAAGATGAATTTTTGGCTTCATGGTTCCAACTTAGTTCTATGTTTAATAGGAACCAAAGCAAAACAAAGACATCTAAACACTTTCAAGTGTTTAGCTTTTGGTTTAAACCCATACCATGCCTCATATGGAGTTTATCCCAAAAGTGAAACTTTAGGGGACCTATTTCTCAAATACACTTTAGTACTAATGGCTTCTACCCAAAACTTATCATCAAGTTGTTTATAGTGCAACATGGCACATGATGTGCCCTCTAAAGTTATATTCATCTATTTAGATACTCCATTTTACTATGGAGTATAAGCATTACTATATTGTCAATGAATGCCATGTTCTCAACAATAATCTAAAAATTCATTTGAGGTATACTCACCTCCATTATCTGAATGAAGAATGACCAGATGTGAACCTGTTTCTTTTTTAACTAAGTGTAACCAATCAACAAACTTAGCAAACACTTCAGATTTGTTTTTCATAAAAAATACCCAAGTCATCTGAGAAAAGTCATCAATAAAAAAGAAAAAGTATCTACACCCACCAATGGATTACTTTTTCATGTCACATACATCACTATGAACTAATTTCAAACACTTGTTAGCTTTTTAGGATGACTTTTTAGGAATTTTTTCCTGATTTTATTTGCCCAAAACACATGACTCATATAGAATACTATCTTTTCAAAAAGTGGGAAACCCATTCACCATACCATATCTCTACAAATCCACTAAAGAGTGGATATTCAAATGTCCATAGTGGAGATATCATAACCACTGTGTAGACATAGTTCTTGTACCTATGTCAACAACTGCCGCAAGTTCTATAGTGGGAGGAAGCACTTTACAATGCAATCTAACCAAGTTTCCATCTTCATATCTTGTATACATTTTTTTATAATCATCCTTCACTAAATTGATGTGAATGAGCCCATTTTCAAGCACAATTTGATAACCTTTCTTTCAAATAGTTACCAAATAAATTAAGTGTGTATTCAATGTGGGAACATACCAAACATCTTCCAAGTATTTTATTGACCCATTAGGAAGAAGAATCTGAATAGATCCAAGTCCTAGTGGTGTATGCATAGAATTATCTACTAAGGAAACTAGAGAGAGAGAAGCTTCCTTGAAAGGCCAAAAGAAATATCTCCTAAATGTCATGTGTTTGGTTGCTCTTGTGTCTAAAACCCATACATCTGTGAGCTCATCTCTAGCCTCATATTCAATATAATCAATGTGCCCCAAAGTAGTTAATGCAGATTCATGGAAAATATTACTGGACTCATCATAGTCATGATCGACATACTAAGTAGTGTGAGACTTAGTAATTTTTTGTGGCCTCTAAATTTTATCAAAGTAATCCTACATTGTGAGGCAATGTGACCAATTTTTCCACATCTATGACACTGAATGTCTGATCTACCTCGACCTCTACCCCTTTATGAGTTTTGACCTTGTCCTTGATCACTTATTTCATGTGATTGGTTAGATTGTTGATTATTTGAATAACCCCTACCTTTCTTTTGATATCTACCTCCTCTATAACCTCAACCCCCTCTATAACTATTTCCTCTATTGTTTTGATGCCCATATGAAGATGAACTAGGATTTGACTCTAAAACATGGGCTTCTTCAATTTTCTTAGATTTCTTGGGTAGAGAGATGTCATGTTGGATGAGAAACTCAGCCAAATTATCAAAGGTGATGCCTATGATATTATTGGATACATGCAACATTTCAACAAAGTTCCTATAGGACCCAGGTTGTCCTTTCAAAGTAGTAGTGACTATGAGGTCATCATCTAGTTTTCCAACCCCAGCCTTAGTGTACTTAGTAGTGATATTTTTCAACTTAGACATATATTCTCCCATATCCACATCTTCATCTAATAACAAAGTAGACAACTGCATATGAATATCTATCTTCTTATGCTTAGGTTTCATATCATATAAATTTGACAATGTTTTCCATGCAGTGTAACTATGAGGAGAATTTTCAATATGAACATAAGTATCATGAGTACAATAACATTTAATAAGAGATAAGGCCTTATAATCATGCAAATTTAATACATCTAATTTAGCCTATTTTATTCACAATGTGGGATTTTCATTCTTGACAATATCCCATAACTCATTAAAAACTAGTGAAGCCTCCATCAATCATTTCCAATCAGAATAATTGGAAATTGTTAATCTATCACCATCTAAAAGCAAGTTTTAAATTTTCAGCATCTTGAAATAAAATCAAGTGCAATAGATAAAAGTGTGACAAAATGCTAAAGAGATGAAATAAATATCACACTCACTGCACAAGACACTGCTTCTACGAAGTTTTTCACTTAACCTCCACATAGAGAAAAAATAGAAAAATAAGAATTTTTGATGGGTTTTGCACTTAACCTCACAAAAAATCAATTGATTACACCCTTAATTCAACAAATTACATCCTTATTCCACCAATTACACCCTTATATCACCACAACAATGTAAAAGAAATAGAATTTAATTCCCCTTTTTTAATTTTTAAAACAACACTATACAATAAGTATGATTTTCACAACTTTCAAGGCATACAAAAAGTAGATTTAAAAGGAAATATTCCTTTTACAAAAAGTATATTCTAAAAAAAACTTCTTCCAAAAAGAAGGGATTTGAACCCTTGACGTCCTCCTTTTCAAGCTTCTTACAAAATAACTTTAACCAATTGCTCTAAGAGCACTTTCAGAATATAATACTCAGAAAATGTACTTATGATGGATTTTGTCTATGAGGGAAAATCAAAAAAATTACATATATGTGAATAAATCCAAATTTTCTCCCTTTTTAACCTTCTTAGCCAAGCTTTCTCATGTGGGACCCATCTAAGGCAAATATTTGATATCCAAACTTCAGAAGCATGAAAAAATATTTGCCTAAGTTTTATCACTGCACCATTTTTGTCTGGGATGCCATGGCAGCTCTTGAAACTATTTTCTACACCTGTTCTCACTGTTGGAGGCCATACAAATCTATACAGGTAGGATAAAAATGATTGTGGTTGAGTTTTAGCAAAATTTTAAGGTATTTTTTGTAGGAAATGATTTCAAATTGTAGCCAAGGCATTGGAAGGCCTTACCATTGGCCATACAAATCCAAAAAATGCCAAATTTTCCTTTGAGGATACAAAAAGGGGTTTTAACCAGATCTACAAGTGTTTTTGGATTCAAAAAGGCTGAGAATGAATGCAATCAACAATGGCAGCCATGGATGAAAAATACAGAAGTTTTCAATATGTAATAGGCCATACAAGTTTGTCTTTTTACCAAAAAATAATGAATTTAATAACATTTAAATGTTAATAAAATCATTTTTAATGCCAGATGATGATTTTGAACACAATTTAATGGAGTATGAATGGCCAAAATGACCAGATGGTGGTATATGATAAATACATAGGCTTAAATGCAAAAATATTTGAAAAATTAAAATAATTTAATAATTTTTCAAACTTTTGACATTACATTTAAACCAATAAAATATTTTCATTATATGGCATACCTTATTTCATGCCATTTTATTTCTCATGAATTTGACTTTTCACCTTGCCTTTCTTTCAAATTCACCAATGCTCCCAAAATTCACCATGCTGGACAAAACCATGCTCTGATACCACTGATAACTCCTTGAACAAATAGTTTGAACCTTGTCCCCATTTAGTGTGAGTGCACAAATATTTTATTAATTTTCAAAAAATAAGTACATAAGGGTGCCTTTACTCCATTAACCCTTTACATTGCAAACATAGATTATATATATTTTACCCATGACTAGTAAAACCAACTAATCCTATAACCAATTATTTATAGGAAATCAACCCGTAAGGCAGTTCTAATTAATAAACACAAAACATAAAAACTACCTAAAAACTAAAACTAAGTAACTTTATTTTATGGGGTGTCTTTACTAAAAATATGCATGCCCCATTAACAATAATTATTTATTAACCTACCAAAAAAAATCTAACCTAATGTTAAGACTTTGGAACAAGTCCTAACAGGTTGAAACCACCATCTTTTCACATATATGTTCAGAATAGCTCTTACATAACACTCAATTATAGTGGGCATATTTTAAATTATAAATCTTAACAACACATACATATAGACATAGAGATATATTTATCCTAGGAAACACTTTCATGTAAAAAACCCCACACATAAACCTACATGTTTTTCAAACAAAATCGACCATCTTCTAATGCAAATACAAGTTTCAATGTTATCCCAAATTCATATAGTGTATTACTATATAGTATTTATGTATACACTTAACCATGCATATTTATCATGTAACAACCTTTATTACACATATACATTGAAACTGTAGTTTGATCTTCTACAACTAGATCCATGGTCTTGTGACAAAACTTGTGTTTATAACCAACACTTTACTTGTAATGTGTTGCATGCAAAGGAATATGTGTGCACAAAAAAATTCATGGTAAAACATTTCAAAATATTTTATTATGATGCAAGGACCTCTATAAATAATAACATGCTCAAACCTAGTCTTCTCCTCTTTTTCCTCTCTCCATGCCTCACTTAAGTGACAAACTTGTAAAATTTAAGATTAACTCTCTCATATATGGGGTTTTAAAATTGCATGTAAAAATGATAATTACAGCTCATGTAACCACTCTAAAAAATGTATAAACACCATAACAGTTATATAACTAATGCCTACATATAGTGTCAGTTTTGCAATTATTGTATGCACTTTTAATTATATTCCTAGGGTGTGCATTTTGTGCCCTTCATTTTTATTCCTATGTTTATATAATTGACTCTTATATGTTTTAGTTCACTCAATATCAATTCCAAACCAATTTAGATAACTCTAAGTCAATTCTAATAAGATCCTAACCAAATCTTGTAAACTTCAACATGTAATAACCATTCTTTTCTTATAAATAACTCCTTTTACCATGAAATTCAGATCCCAAAATTTCATAGAGAATTAAGTGTACATGTTTTGAGATAGTTAGTATTGTTTTTAGAGATTAATAAATAAAACTTATTGCATTTACAATAACCCACATCTTTCTAGTCTAGCTTTTTTAACATCCACACACATGTATACATATGCATACAAAACAATTTTGATCTTTAGATCCACATGAATAAAAAATGCAATAAATACAAAATAAAATAATTAAATCTAAGAAAATATCTCATTCTTTCACACCTCTAAAATTTTAAAACATAGTCATAGTTATATCAAATTTTTCTATTTACATGTTAAGACTAGTTAAAAATAGACCAAAATAAAAAAACAAAAAACTGTGTACTCAATTATGATTTTCATAATTTAGAGCTCTAGTTACACGCATAAAAATATGTGTTAGTAACCCAAATATCACCCTAATAAAGGCTAATTTCTTAGTATATCCTTCAAATATGGACTAACATTAGAATGGTCTAAGGTGTGGGACACCTGAATATCAAACCAGACCTCTAGATTTGTGAAGATAGCTCCTATGATGTATCAATTTACTCTATTTACAAAAACCTAATGTGATTTTTTGGATGAAAGGGGTTAGAAGGAAATTAAAAGGTAAATCCTATTCTACTTGTTGGTGATATACCTATATTGTTAGTTCATCCACTCTATTTGAACTCATACAACACTGATAAGATAATGCAAATAACTAAATCTACAACTCCAAAAGAATTCTATGCAATAGTATTTCACATAGAGGTTTCATAAATTGACCAAATCATGAGGGAAATTGTGGTAGGCCTAATTCAAGGTACTATCTAGTCAATATATCCATGGTTAGCTCAATCAATATCAAACATTATATATGACCTACATAAGAAGGCATACTAGTAACTAGGTGAGATTAGGACCCAAAAATGGGAGAAATTACTACCACATGTGAAAATTAAACCAACATAACACACTATACTATTATATAAGAATATGAAAATAGTCATTTTATTCATCTTAAAAGGTTACAAAGCTCAGTCTTGGTAGAGTTTAATCATACCCAAGAGAGGCATCTTGGTAAGTGGCTTAAAAACCTAAATATATAGAAGTGAGAAGAGAGATATCCAAGATATTGGAATATAAGAGAGAGGAATAAGTAAAATTAGCATAAAATTAAGTCAATTTTAGTTACAAATTCATAACAATAGTCTTCAATAAGTCTCCTTGTGTCTAGCATCTTGCATGATCTTCTTTTGTATCTTTGGCATTAGAATGAGGTTGTGGGGCCCTTTATCTTATTGAAAATTCTTATCCAACATGATATGCCTATATTTGGTTTGTGAACTCCACTTGAATATAAATCAATATAATTTAATGACTTCTCTTGCTTTAGACTTGAAACAATCACTTAGTTAAGGGTTAGTTAACTCAAGATTGGCATTCAAGACTAGTTAACTACTTTTCTAGCACTTCCTTGCATGAAAGGGAACTTCTAGACTAAAATTTAATGTTAAATCCATATGAATGGATAAATATGTTTCATGTTAATCTTCAAGTATCACTTAAACATGTTATTATTCCATGTTAACTCTCAATACTATCCTCCAACACCATTTTCATTTTTTACTTGATTTGATCAAATATGCCCATTATGCCAAATAGGCCAGGTAGCCTACTTTTTACACATGGTGGATGTTAAAAACCTATATGAAACCATGGTACCTATAATAATGGTGAGATTTAGTCTTATAACAACCTATCATATCATGAATTATGTCTTCTTGATGAAGAAACACCTGTAACTCATTCAAACTAGTTGACTAGGTCAATCTACTTGAATTTCTTGAAGAGTGGTTGTATTGGATGAGATGACAGAGGTATTTATAGGCTTTTTTTTTACCATCTAATGATTTTTTAATGAATAAAAATTCTCAAGATTCACCCTCCATGGATTGGAATACATTAAATTGCCTTGTACCTCTCTTTTCAACACTTTTTCTTCAAAAAACTCTATTTTATGCCATGATACATATAATTATATACAAAAAGTACCATTTTTGGGACCCTATTTGAGTTTAATTAATTTTTTAAGATGTTTAAGGTTGATTCATGAGGTTTTGATTGCAATAAAATTAACTTTTCTCAAAATTGGTCATTATGAGGGTTTGGGAGGTGAGTCTTCTTCATGATGGTTCATAAAGTTCTATCCTTAAAACCCAAACTTATTACCAATAATATATATTGTATATACCCCCTAAAATTCCCTAATAATATTGGGTTCCCATATAAAAGGTATGAAAATATACCTACATAAATAAGTTTGCTTGTGGGGTTTTGCCTATTTTTTGGGCATGCTTAGTAATTGTTCTTAAAGCACAGCCCCTTAACCAACCTAAATTATTCATTAATTATAAATACATATGGGTAATTAAAACACGATAATATAATTTTTCCAAAATATTTACGTGGTGAAAGACATGAGCACTTAATCATGTGGTTTGAAAGGGTGTCTTAGACTATAAAATTTGAACTTCCTCTTATGGATGAAAATGACTATTTCCTTGTATTTATATACTCTTATACCTCATTTATTACCTTTACCTTATAATTTACCTTATTTAGGTTTCATCATTACTTTTTAGGGTTTGCAAGTGTCTTTAAGTGATACAGGCCTTATAGGCCTAAAACTAGCTTCAAGGCCTCATTTAGCCATATCTGAGTTTGGAGGACTTGATGACCTATATGATGATATGGGTCTTTAAAAAAATTATTCATAAATTTCACCTTTTATGGCTTATTTTTTCCTCCCAAACTCTATTTTTTCCTTGAGCCTCTTAGGACTGCCTGTAGGGTTTCTTTGTTAATGAGCCTTTATTACCTTTGATCACTGAGTTTGCCTATTTTCTAATTTTTAGTGAGATTATAAAAAATTTATAACATTAAAAATGTATTTTAAACCCCTATATAATTCATATACATCTTTAACAAGTATCAAATCAAGAAAAAATCTCCTAAGAGCACACAAGTCTATTTGCTTACTTTGGCCGTCAAGGGCATGGATTTCTTTGTAAAATGAGTGTGTTCACCTCTAAAAATGTGTATTGATATTTTAAAACACCATATAATGATTTTAAAACAATTTCATAAGGTTGAAACACTCTGCTATACCTTAAACCTCTCCAAGAAGTATGCCTACACTAATGATGACTGTCATGAGACATGAAGGGGGCTATGTTAAAATACTGAGCATCTACACCCCTCAAGTGACCTATAAAATTGAATTATAATATTTATAATTTAATTATTATTACTTTTACCAATTTTTAGGTCTTTATTCCGCATGTAGACATTCTAACATAAATTTATCTTAAACTATCCTCTTATGTTGACTATGTGCAGGCTATGTTAAGCATGATTGTGTTATTCTTCTTTACACCCTGATTTGGACTTGAGAATGGTTAGAATTCCTTTAATAGGTAATCAAAATAATCCTTAAAATTTAATCATATTCCATTGGTTATCTCTTTATATCCATGTCACCTATAATAGACCTTAACTCCTTTAAGAACCTTAATATGACTGTATGCTATCACTATTGAAGGTGATGTTTTGAGTTTTGAAGTGTTTGGTATTCACATAATTATAAATTTATTTTTTAAAATACCTTTAAATAATTTTAAACTCGCATCTTATCTCTCCCTTTAGCATATTATTCTTCAAAATAGTGTTTTCTAGGCCTACACAGTCAAAGTCCGTACAATGGGCCTGTGTAGTACATCTTCATGAGTTGGTAGTACTATGTATGATATTTATAAACATCTTGGATATTTAAAATATTCAATTTATTTTCATAAATCACATCATAGGTCACTTTTACTTGAATGGTCTTAAATGGCACTTTGCTAATGTGTAACTGTATGAGAAGAACTTTGTCATTTAGTATGGTTGTAGCTGTAATTTTAAGGTGAATCTTGAATATGAGCTTGTGTGATTTTCATATCCTCAATATTTATGATTTAATTAAATAATTAATTTATTAATAAAATTACATGAACATGAATTTATTATCATTGACCACTATGATTTAAAACTATATGAACTTAAAGATATGCCTTAATTTTCTATGGTTGTAGGTGTGCAATTTTTGTTTGACCTTGACCAAGTCCTAGTTTGAGATGAATCCCTCATTATATAACATCATTACATAATTAATTTTACCTAATAAAAATCTAATTAAAAAATAAATTCCTATATATATCACTATGCCATCATCTTATTTTCCATTTTAAAGATAGGCCTACTATCTTAAGTGGTTGTATGTGTGTTTCTTATTAACCTTGATTGTGTAGCTATGTTTAGAGTGTCATGTTTATTTTCCTTGATTTATTTCACATTAATATTTTCTTATTGAAACATATACTTCAATATAAAATTCCCTTTATAAATCATTTTTCCCTTAGCTTGTATACTAGCTTGAAGATAGGCCTTTATCCTTATGTGGTTATAGGTGGTGTTTCATGAAATGTATGCCAACTGAGTTTGATTCCTTCAAGGGTTTGTATTTAAGAAAAAAATATTAATTATAACCTCTGATAAATAACTCCTTAATTCCATACCATACCACCTTCTTCTTTGAAATAAGCCCTCTTTTTCCCTTACTCTAAACTCAATTATGCTTTCCTTTACAGGCTTGTATGGACTGAGTACAAGTCAAAATACTAAGAAAGTCAAAGGTAGAGGTTATTATCTTATATTTATTTAATTAATGCTAACCATAGGTTTCAAAAACTATCTTTAATCTCAAACTCTCTTAAATTTATAAACCTACCTCACTATCCACTCCTTTGTTCTTGAATGTATGTCCATGAAAGATGATTGCACTTTACCTTTCTCTAAGTATCTTGATCCATAGATCAACCTAGTTATTTTGATAATAAGGTCTTGGAATATATCTTGATACCAATAGGATTTAAATGATACATTATCAACCCCATTATTTTCATAAACTTTTCAAAATTATTATTTGATGCATTTGTCTGATCTCCTTAAGCATTGTTATAACTTTGTCTTTAAGCTAGTTGTAGGTCTCTTAAGAATGATTCTCTAATGGTTCAAGACCTTGATATTAAATTATAATATACCTTAACCACATCATTTAGGTTATAAACTTAATATAATCCTCTTGAACCTGTTTGTCCAATTAGCTTCTTTTCACCTAGAAGAGTTTTACGACTGAGAAGTAGGCTGCCTTTGGATTGACACAGTCCTATAGGTGTCTTTGATGACATTGATTGTAAACATGTGACTAACTCATGGATTATGTCATGAATGAATCTAAAACTAAGTTTAATAAACCATAATTTAATGTCCACTTCACTCATACACTTTCACCATGGAGTCAACCTTAAAAGATGAGCTATGTCTTTCCAACTGTAGGTGACTACAATATGATTCATATATGCATAAAGACTAAGTTTGACCTTAAGAAAGGTCACCAAACACACATATGATAGTTGTCATTATCTTATTATTTATTGGTGAGATAATTTATTGTATAACTTCAAGGAGGTATCTGTAACCTCTCCCTTCATTGTACCCTCATGAGAAACCCTTGATTGTTGGTGTATTGGCCATAGGTACTAATTTTACCTCAGTTTAGCATTTTTATCATGGTCTCATACAAGATTAGTATGACTATTATGACTCATGGCTTTATTAAATCCTTATGGAAATTAATCCATGGAATGGATAAGGGTGGAAGGTGGGAAAAAATGAATGGAGGATGTAAAGCTATGAATGGAGGGTGAGAAACTACGAACACGATGAGAAATGGTTGTGTATGATAGTGAGGATGGCGATGAAACAAAAATGGGGTGACAAGATACAATAGGAGTATTCCAAGACCAACCTGAGATTCCTATCTAAGAATGTGCATATATTCTTCAAAACATATCAACTTAGAGGACTTTGAAGGAAAATAAGAGGGTGAAAATGAAACATAGGAGTATACAAAAAACCTTAAAATATGTTAATTTTCCTTAAACATTGCTAAAAGGGACTTTTAAGGACTCTTTATATCCATTTATGGCTTATTGGATATGAAAATTCATAAAACCTTTGATAATCATGAGGAGAGGACTTGTAAACATTCTAGAGACCTTCCCAAAAAATAAAACCAAGAAATCTTGAGCTTGTTTTCTCTCTCCTTAACCATATAATCTCCTTTAGAAACATCTAGACTACAAATTTACATTATAGACCTATTATTGAGCTCCATGTGACCCTTATATGTGTGAAAATTACCTAAATAATTCTATGTAA
Source organism: Torreya grandis (assembly GCA_037957365.1). Classification (NCBI taxonomy): domain Eukaryota; kingdom Viridiplantae; phylum Streptophyta; class Pinopsida; order Cupressales; family Taxaceae; genus Torreya; species Torreya grandis. Next base: position 4,242,097 of record JARHVA010000467.1, on the reverse strand, counting down.
GGGTGAATCATGTTCTTAATAAGCTTTTCAAACTTGAATTTTCTTGATATGATACCCTGATGAGGAGCAATTGCAAAAAAATGACTGCCTTCTTGGATGTAAAACTATTGATGTATACATTAAATTCAAATGTATGATTCATGGAGGTATGACCAATTTGATAACCACTTAATCTAGAATTAATCTCTCTAATTGTATTTTCTTTGGTCAAAATTGTAGACCTAGATTTTCTCTCTTATGGTCATACCACCTGCAAACCTGAAGGGCTCTCCTTATGTGCAAACAAGAAAGGTGAATGGAAAAGACTAGTTTTGAGCCTGTATCAAATTATTTTTCCTTGAAATTCTTATGGAATAGCTAACATTCCCTTATCTTCCTAATCATGAGTTCAACTATATGGATGCTGATACAATTTTATGCTTTTCCTTGTAAATATGCATGAAATAGCCTTCTCCTTGCTTTTTTTCATAACTTTAGTCTTCCACCACAAATATTAGAGCATGAGGGAGAAAACCATGACTCTTTTCATGATAAAACAATAAATAAACCTTTTTACATGCTTTTGGGCCCAATTTTGGCACGTGGGAGCCCAAAATGGGCCTTTTTGGGCTTAAATTTACGTAAAATGACCTTTTTAACTAATGAAACTTATGAATAAGGATAATATCATTCAAATTAAATTATTTTAATTTAATTTTTATGTTTTAATGAATTTTTTACTCCAACATAGTCATTAAATGACCAAGACTTAATTATTTTAGGCTAAAATACATAGTTTAGGCCACCTTGAATAGGCTTATAATGGTACCCTGAGAAGTTTTCGATTATAGGGGGTGGAATTTGGCCTTGATAGACCAAATTTACAACATTTTTGGTAACTCATAGGGGTTGGCCAACTCAATAGTCAAGATAACCTACTTGAATCTCATATGACAATGACAAACTGAAGTATGACAACATGGTTTAATGACTCTATTAGACTGCCAAACATAATTTTTAACTTTGAAACACCTATTTTGACTATTAAAAAAAATAATAATGAAAGGAAAACACAACTAAACTAAGAATCAAGGACAACTAAACTATGAAAATAGAAAAAACAAGACAAACTTAAAAAAAGGGAAGTAGCCTACTGCTTGTGCCATTCACTTATTAAAACATGAAAAACAACCTAAAATAACCAACTTGAATTTAAAATTTTCCTTTAGGATAAAATTTAAATTTTTATTGTCCACCATGGAACCTTGAAACATGATTAGCATCTCTTGATAGATTTCTTTTACATCTAAAAGAATTTACATCTTCATAATCTTTTAGGGAAGCAACTGGTTATTCTACGACCAATTTTAGGTGTATGAATTTTAGACATGAGTCCAATACCTATTCATAATCCTCCCTAATCCATGTAATTTTAAATAACAATCTCAATTCTTATTCATTCATGAGCTGATGATTATGATCATATTGAAGTGGCTCTTATGCCATATCTGCCAGGTTGGCCTCTAAGAAAGATGGATCATATTTCATGACTTATTGAGGCCATTTGAGTTCATATTAAACCTTAAAATTTATAAAAACATCTAAAAAATAAGTTATAAGTTTATAACCTTTCTTGATAAACTCAAATAAGTAATCTCCCGAGAAAACATCTTCCTAGATTTGATTTTTTGAAAGGTTAATTACTTCTTGTTTGATAAAAGTACTTCCATCAACCTATAATGAACCACATTAAAGTAAAGAATAAATCTTATCACTTGGATTTACATCATTTGAGTATATTCAAATCTCTCCTCATCTAAGTGGCACAATGCAATCACCTCTAGGCTTTTGGGCAGTCTAAGGAATGAGTTGAGTCTCTAAATAGGGTTAGCTCCCTTGATGTATCACTTTGGATTGATACTACTACTAACTTTGGGGGGTGAAAAGGGAGAGATAGAAATGAAAAAAAATAACCTAAGGGAGGTGATATACCAAATTTATTTATGACATCTAACCAAATGCATATTATGCTTGAAATCAAAGGACAAACTAAGCATACACTCTCTAATTTATGTCTTCTTGCATCAATATTATATTATGGGGTTATGGATGAATGTGAAAAGATATGAGGACTATAAAATATTAATTGAATATAAATAATTAAGATACCAACTCAATTAAACTTTGACATTTCCTAGAACACATCACATGCCCTATAAGAAGAAGTTGTAAATAGGTGAGAGAATGTGACAACTTGCTAAGGAATCTATAGTCTTCACTAAGAAAATTCAAAATTCAAGTAAATAACACTATTAATATTCATAAAATAGGTAAAAATTAGTCATTTTATTGATCAAAATGTATAAAAATTATTATGTATTCACCATACTTAGGTGGATCATCCTTACAATGGCCAAAATGGCTAGTTCTTATAGAACTTGTGAGGGAGAGAAGAAGAAAGAAGTCAAAGGGTCAAAAGTAAACTTTTCAAGCTGATACAATGAGTTTTTTTTTGAATTTTTAGATGTTATGGGATGAACCATGAAATTTCATGAGCTAAAAGTGTCAATCCAAGTCACAAACTTCATGTAAAGTGGCAAAAAACACTCAATTGGCTCAAAAATCCTGCCTTCATATTGGATCTCTTTGAAAATCTTATAATAAATGAGTATTATTAAAAATTATTTGAATTAATTTTAAGGACAATAAATTCTTCTCCATACATTATTTTTATACTTGGTCCTCTATAAATAATTATAAAGGAGCAATCATCATCTGTTGTTAAGAAAACTATTTTTCCATTCACCCTACACACTTAGCCTCCAAAAAGAGATTATTTACTCATGAAAATACATAAAATAAAATTAATTCCATGTTTAAATACTCTAAATATCCTTATAATCATTAGGGTAATGTTAAAATCACTTTCTCTTAGAGTTTTCACAATTCTCACCTGCTTGTCTAATATGCCAGTTTTCACTGGTTGAGTTAAAGCACCCATTTTGTGCACTTAGGAGATGCTTCAAGGAATAATAGTGATATGGGGAGTTATATAAAGTATTAATATTTCCATCCATCTGATTTTAATTTCTTGAAACCTCTTATAACCTGTAACACACATAAAATAGTGAGAAAACCCCTGTTTCTACCCCCATCCATACAATTCCATACAAAAAAAAGAATTTGGAGAATATTTAAGGAGTCATATATAATTTAAAATCACCATTATGGTCAATATATCTCATTAGGTTAGATATCCAACTCCATTTTCACAAGCTGGTCCAAACTAAGGTTTTTAAGTAGTTTTGGGTCTTAAGCATTGTTCATAAATTTTGAACATCCAAGTTTCAATCCAATACCACAAAATATTTTTTCATGGCATTATATAACTTATATAAAACTATTAGGTTTACATGAAAAGTAATATTAAATATATGAGCTTTTAAATTTTCCTTAATGAGCTTGTTTCTCTTATTTCCTGCAAGTATGAGTTTCTCTTGAGCCAAAATGGCTTATCCAAAGTTTTTTATGCACTATCAAAGATTTTAAACCTCATTAGTAATCCCATAAATATGTTTAAGATGTTATAAAGTATATCTCATATTGTAAGTGTGATTGATTCCTTATTTGGATACTAGGTTTAGCCATGCCTAGCATGTTTAACTGTAACCTTAGCTCAAAATAACCTTCCTTGATGGATTCCATGCATCTAAATAGTATATAACCCTCTTATTTGACCTTATAAAAAAATATCAATTCATTATAAATATTATTTCATGTTAGACTTGAAAATGACATCTTATTTTGGCATCAAGCTTGAACTCTGCCTAATAGGCTTGCTTGCAACTTTGAGGTCTAGACCTCCCAACTAGGATTTATTTCAATATATAGAATTTAAAAAATTTAAATTAACCCTTATAACATGATATAATCACTTATAATTCTCACTAAGATATATAAATAGGAATGGCACATTGTTTGGCCTTTAGGCCTTAATTTTACTCATTAGGTCTAACTACAACCTTAGGAGTATAGAGAATTTAGATGAGATTTATATTTATTTTATTGGTACTTCATAATTTTTTTGATATATTTAAACTTTATATAAATTATTTCAATGAAATCTGAGATTTTGTCTTCAACTTTCATCATTTTATCTCAAATCTGCCAGGGTTTGCACAAGGGGAGTGCCCTCTATCTAAGACAAAATAGACGGTGCTCCCCTATTTAAACAAACAAAATTGAATATTTTTAGGGGTTACTAAAGTCCCAAAGTTACTTTGTATAAAATTTTATCTCTTTAAAATATGTTTTTACCCCCTAAACCTATAAATAACCAAGATAGACTCCTTTAAGGGCAGACTATGCAAGATCTTTAAGAATGGATTGTGTTTACACTTGGAAGGCCTTCTCTCTAATTGTAATACCTCAACATGATTTTATGAGGCTGATTTAAGTGACATAAAGGATTTCCATGACCTTATTTCATCCCTCTAATACCACACAATTCTTCATATGCTCCTTCTTAGTATGAACTACTTGTTAGTTATAATTGTGTTTTACCTTTTGACTGTGTTTTGCATTTGTCAAAGCACCTGTAAGTGATTTTGAAATGTTTGGAATTTGATATGATGCTCCAAACTTATTTTTAATTTATAAATTCATTTTTTAAATTATATATATCATATTTATCCTATGTTCATGTTATTTTGTCACCAAAATATTTCTTTCATATTTGTGGTTTGTTACAACCATCTACATTGGTTGTAGGTGTTCATGGAGTCATAAGGAACCTATATGAGCTTGATTTGAATTGATAAGGGTTTATGTAAGTAATTATATATTTTAGGAGGAATTTATTAAGTCTTTTTTCTCATTACAACCCCTAATTATCCCTTGAGCTCTCCAAAATTAAGCTTTCCCTTGATTGAGACACTTCTCTCCTCAAGACCCTATTATAGGTGCTTACAAGGGTTGGTTAGGGTAGTTATAATGAGGTAAAGGTTTTATTAGTTTCATATTGATACAAACAATATTATATTTACCTAAAATTCACCATAGATGAGCTAACCACCATCTAAACCTAAATAAGCCACTATATACCTTGTCTAAGTCAACAATGTTAGTTGTCGATGCATGTTTTGTGGTCATGGTACAGACTAAGGTGTGAGTAGAAGCAAGAAACCTAATGCATCATTACCTTGAGTTTATTGTCACATTATGAACTTTATATTAAATATATAAAACTATTCCATCATGAAACATGATTTTATACTACCAATTTGGATGAAAAAGGCCTATTATGGTTCAGACCTATAAATAACACTAATTGAGTTTAGTATATAAAAACACAACTTGGGACCATCAAACTTATACTTATAACTAAATCCTTTGGCTCCAATTTTTGTAAGGTTATTCTCCTTTATGGATTCCTCAAAACCAACACACTTGGGGGCTTCAAAAATTCTTAAACCATATTTTATGAAACCATCAAAAAGGCCTTAGACCTCTGTTTGGTGCTTTTGGGGACAAGATCTCAAAACACAATCCACCTCCTTTTGAAATCATTCTCAACTTAATTTATCCATCTATTACTTCCAAAAGGTCTATTAGGCTTCCTTTAACATATTATTACTTTCAAAATGAATTTCATTCCTTATTTCAACATCACATAAGGACTCCTTAACTCTCTATATCAGGCCACTTATAGGTGGTTATTTTCCACATAGGTAGTAGGTTTGAATTTAGGAAATGAGCATGTTTTATGACCTCTCATGATCTTAAACTCTCTTATAAACTTTCTAATCGACTCCTTAAATTTTCAAGGACATGTTATATCTTCTTTCCAACATGAATATCCTCGTGATGATACCTATGGATGCCCATAAATGGCTAACTATGTGCAAGCATGGTATATAAATACAAGATTATGGAAATATGCTTTGGATAAATGAAATTTAGAGGAAATGAGATAAAAATGATAGTATAAATATAATAAATAAGTCATCACAACTTCCTAGAGCCATTTCCAAATCACAAAACTTTGTAAATGAATAAAAACTGCATGTTGCACCTAAAAGAGACTAGTCTATAAATTTAAGTTTAATTGCTCATAAAATCATATTGAAAATTTAAAAAAACATGGGGAAAATTATATAAGGAATTTAACATCCTTTGGAACCAATATCAACATTTTATTCATACAAAATTACCCAAAATGAAGCAAAACTTGAAGGGTACATAGATTGGTAGGCAAATTTACACAGTCACCTTCAAACGGATGATTAATAAAGCACAGTGAATCATTCTCAAACTTATTGATATGAAAATTAATTTCCCTAAGTTTAAAATTACCTCCCAAAAGCAATATACCTAAAACCCATTGTGCTGATTGTAACAAGTACAAACCTGCAAGTCATTTTTGTGTGTCTAAAGAAGTGAAAATGAAGTAAAATAGTTTTGAGAAATAAATTAAATATATAGATCAAACCAAATAATTAACTAATCTTCAATAATTTTAAGATTCAAATTTCAACCTTTTCCAAGTGGCACACTTCCCAAAGAGGCCATACAAGTGTCATTTTCTCCTTTTTTCCAAGAAAACTACATTTTATGTAAACAACCTACTCTCTTTTTAGTAGAGTCAGATATCTAAGAATTATAATGTTCATTAAATCATGTTTTTACACTTTTACATTTCCCAATAAACTCATACAAAGCATTAAATGTACTATTTTGACCATTAAAATGACCCAAAATGATATGAGAGACTAATGAAATAAGTGACCAAGGATATTATAGAATTTAATGGCATAAAATTACCTATTAAAAACCTCATTAAATTATATTAAACCCACTATAAACCTATAAAGTCAATTTTTTACCTATAGATGCCCCAATTTGACTAAAAAGTCAAATTTGGTCAACAAATTAGTGACTCATAGAGGTAGTATGCATGTTATACTAACTAAATCAGTAACCTTATCATTACATTGGGTTTAGGAGTCATTTATATATCGATAAAAACAATTAAACCTTTTACCATTGACCACAAACGTTTGATCAAGACAAGACACTAAGACTACCTCAACCACACAAATCAAAGGACACACACAACAAAGAAAGAAAACACACAAGACACACACATGTGCTCAAAGAACTTAGGATAAGAATATAACAACCTATTATGTACAAATATCAATGATCATACCTCTTTCGTAGATCAAAATGAAATATTGAGACTCTTCTTGCTTCATAACATGGAGGATTGAATGAGGCATGTAGCCTTTTGAACTCTAGCATTGATGCCTCCAACTCTTTCACAACATTTACCAACTTCATTGGCATGATATTCAATGATAAAAAATTATCTCCAAACAAATTGACCAAGTAAATGAAATCCTCTTGCATCCAAAAAGCCTCAACTTTATCATGTGATCCTTAAACTATGACCTCTTATGGTTATTCAACAAGGCATGAATTCTTGTCTTCTATAGTGATTTCAAAGAGATTAGGCTTCCTCTCAGTTGAAATTTCTTCTAGATCATTAAGTAGCTTTGTAAATTATTCCCAATCTTGGTCATTGTCCTCTAAGCAATATTCTTTATTCACCTTGTCATGCACTTGGCCTTCAACGTAGCAAAGCTCTTCAAGCTCTCGAAATAGATTTATTTGTAGCTACCAATCATATTTATCTTCTTAATCCATTGGAACCACTACCTCTTAAATATTTAAATGATCATCCACAACCTCATGATCAAACATGGAGTCTTCTTCAAGCAACTCTTTCTTCAAGTCTTGGTCACCCTTTTCATGGATACACATCCCCTCAAATATGGAATCAAAAGCTCGTGAATTGTCTTTTTGTTCACCAAGGGGAGTCCCTATGGTAATATATTCCTCATAATTGATCATGAGGTCTTATTTATCAACCATGAATTTATATTTTTATCTGCACTTGCTCTTATCAATATAGGCTCTTCTTTCAAGATTTCCTCTTTGTCACAAAGAAAGCATTCTTCATCATCAACAAAATAAGGAGATTAAACATAAGAACCTACCTCTTATTTATTAATTAAGACCTCTTCAGGTCTTTCAAATTAAAACTAGGCTATCATAATCTGATCTTGTTTGTCAAGGGCTACAATATCTTCAACTTCCTTCATGGTGATGCCAAGACTAGGCCTCTTGAAATCTGGTGACCTAGCCTAATGAGGCTGCCAAGGAGTCGCATTCTCTTCAAGTGAGATTTCTAAACTTTCTTCAACTAGTTGGTCTTCATTAGGTTCCCACACCATAGGTCAATTAAGGCAAAGGGTGATGAGATGAGAACAAAAGAAACTAGTTGGTGGAGGTGGAACATAGGGCTCAAAATTAGATTGAGAATGCAAAGTAAGAGGCTCTTTGGGAAGGTCTTGAGGAAGGGGAGATAGGATGTGTTTAGGCATAGGATCTTATTTTGGGTATAAACATTCCATCACACCTTGACTTAATAATTTCATATTTGATTTTAAATGCTATATTTTATTGGTTAGGTTCTCTTGGAAAAGATTTTCTTGAAGGTCATATGAGTCATCATGAGCACATGGAGTACACAAGGGCTACCATGGAATACAAGAATGTTTTTGAGGAAGGGTGAAAGGGAATTGTAAAGGATCAACTCTATTCTCCACTTTACACTCTTTGAAAATTATTCTATATTCTTTCTTTCCCCATTACTCTACTATTTTTCTCCAACTTAGGATATTAAGATTTAAGTTCTCTTCTTGAGTGTTTGTATAAGATCAAGCTTCTCTTCAATTTTACATTCTTTTTCAAGACTTTTCTCTTTTTTCTTTCTAACTCCACTATCTTATTCCAACTTGGGATATTAGGAATAGAGGTCTATTTTTGAGGTGGTGGGGATACAATGTGAGAGGTCGATGAGGGTTTTAAATCCACTTCTTTTGCTTCCAACATGGACTATTGCATATGAATATTTTCCAACTCAGTCTTCCTATCAAGTTTTTCTTTAAACATAAGGTTATTCTTCTCAACTCTTTCCTCTACTTGATTTGGAAAAGGATGGCCTTGGTAAGGTTGATTAGGTTCATGATTGGGAACCATGTCAAACGGATAGCAAATTTTTAGAAGTGGAAAAGAATGTTGATAGGTTTGGTGAGGCTGCCTTTCATGAACTTCTAGCCTATCCTCTAATAAAGAGACTAAACCACTCACATCTAGAATCTCAGTTGTGAACCTTTGCCAATTGGCTCTATTAATAGGTGCCCACTCCCTCTTGACTAAATCTAATGCATTTCTCACTTAATGGATGGAATGATTAGTAATATTCTGGCCACATCTCCTAAGAGTATCAAGCTCCAACATATATCTTTCATAGTCCAAGAGTGCCTTCTTGAAGGTGGAAATAGGTTGGCTTGACGAGTGGCTAGGTTGACTAGGAGAAAGACATGTAGAAGGCTAGCTATATGACTAGTAAGAGTCATGTATGGGATATATATGATCATATTGAGGATGATAATAACCATATTAGGCTAATACACTTCATGATATGGTTGGTTAAGAACTTGATAACATTTATAGGGAATATTATAATCTTGGAAGGTCTCATCAACTTGTGTGAAGTTGTACTCAACACCAAGGCCAGCCATGAAACTTCATTAGGAAACAAAAACACAAAATAAAATGTTACCAAAAATATTCAAAGGATAACATGGGCTGCTTGACCATCTGATATAGCTTCGAAGTCACCATTAATGCTTGAATAAATTCCTCCAAAGGCTAATGTGTTGAAGGGAAACACCAAAAATTCTCTAACTCTTGGAACAAGAGTCCCACCACATGTGAAAAAAATATTTTCACTTGGATTTTAACCCTTTAAGGAGATGAAAATCTCTCCTCATCCAAGTGGCATAATGTAATCACCTATAAGTTTTTGGGCAGCCTAAGGAATGACGTGAGTCTCTAGATAGGGCTAGTTCCCTTGATGTACCACTTTGGATTTCTACTAATACTAAATTTGGGGGGTGAAAAGGGAGAGAGAGAGAGATAAATGAAAAAAAAACTAACCTAAGGGAGGTGATACACCAAATTTATTGATGACATCCAACCATATGCATATTATGCTTGAAATCAAAGAACAAACTAAACACACACTCTCTAATCTATGTCTTCTTGCATAAATATTACATTATGGGGTTATGGATGAATGTGAAAAGAAAGGAGGACTATAAAATAGGACTTGAATGTTAGTAATGAAGATAATAACTCTATTAAACTTTGACATTTCCTGGAACACATCACATGCCCTGCAAGAAGAAGCTGCAAATAGGTGAGAGAATGTGACAACTTGCTAAGGAATCCATAGTCATCACTAAGAAAATTCAAAATTAAAGTAAATCACACTATTAATAGTCATAAAATAGGTAACACTTAGTAATTTTATTGATCAAAATTTATACAAATGAATAGGACTTCTCCATACTCAGGTGGATCATCCTTACAATGGCTCAAATGGCTAGTTCTTATAGAACTTGTGAGGGAAAGAAGAAGAGAGAAGTCCAAGGGTCACAAGGACACTCTTAAAGATAATAAAAATATTTAATTATTAATTTTAATATGGTATTTTATGAACCATGAAAGGTTAAGATCTACAAGTGTCAATCCAAGTCACAAACTTCATGAAAAGTGGTAAGAAAACTCCTCAATTGGCATAAAAAATTGTCTTCATGATTGGAGCTATTTGACCAACCTGTAACTAATGAGTATCAGTAAAAATTAATTTAATTAGGTTTAATGGCATCATAAATTCCTCTATATGAATTATTTTTAGGCTTGATCCTCTATAATCAATTGGAAAGGAGCAATCATCATCTATTGTCTATAAAACTGTTCTTCTATGCACCCTACACACTTGGCCTCCAAAAAGAGATAAAATACTCATGAAAATAAATAAAATAAAATTAATTAAATTTTTAAATACCATCCATATCCTTATAATTATCATGGGAACCTTAAACTTACTTTATCTTAGAGTTTTCACACTTCTCACTAGCTTGTCCAATATGCCAATTTTGACTGGCTAAGTTGAATCACTTGGTTTGTGCACTTAATATATATTTCAAGGAATAATAGTGATATTTGGAGTTATATTAAGTATTAATATTTCCATCCATATGATTTTCATCTCTTTAATCTCCTATAATGTATAAAACACACAAAATAGTGATAAAACCCTTATTTATGTCCCCATCCATACAAGTCTGTATAAAAAAAACATGTGGATAATCTTGAAGGAGTCCTCTACAATTTAAAATCACCATTATACTAAAAATATCTCATTATGTTATTTATTAAACTCCATTTTCAAAAACTAGTGTAAATTAGGGTTTGCAAGGGTTTTTGAGCAGTTTTGGGTCTTAAGCATTGTTCATAAAGTTTGAACATCCAAGTTACAATACAATGCCAAAAAAAAAATTATGACCTTATATAACTTATATAAACCTATTAGGTTCCATGAAAAGTATTTAAACATCCTTTGGAACCAATCTCAACATTTGATTCATATGAAATTACCCAAAATGAAGTAAAACATGAAGGGTGCATACATTTGTAAGCAGATTTACATAGTCAACTTCAAACAGATGATTTATAAATAAAAATTGATCATTTAAAAAATTATTTATATGAAAATTAATTTCCTTAAGTTTAAAATTACCTCCCAAAATCATTCTACCTAAAACCCATTGTGTTGATTGTACCAAGTACAAACCTACAAGTCACTTTTGTGTGTCTAGAGAAGTGAAAAGGAAGAAAAATATTTTTGAGAAATAAATGACATATAAAAATAAAAAAACATTTAAATAATCTTAGGTAAGTTGAAGATTCATATTTAAACTTTTTCCAAGTGGCACACTTCCCAAGGAAGCCATATAAGTGTCATTTTCTCCTTTTTGCCAAGAAAATTACCTTTTCTTTGAACAACCTACTCTATTTTCAGTAGTGTCAGATTAATAATAATTTTAATGACATATGTTCCATTAAATCAGGTTTTTACACTTTCACATTTCCTAATAAACCTATACGAAGTATTAAATACATTATTTTGACCCTTAAAATGACCCAAAATGACATATGAGACTAATGACATAAGTGATCAAGACTAATATAAAATTTAATGGCATAAAATTACATATGAAAAACATCATGAGATGATATTACACCCCCTATAAACCTATAAAGTCAATTTTTTACCTATAGGTGCCCCAATTTGACTAAGAAGTCAAATTTGGTTAACAATAACCTGAATGAATGATGTCAAACAAGTATAATGATTTGTTCTCATCAAGTTGAAGTAAAATTGGAGTTTATTCAAGCTTAATGGTAGAAGGTATAGAATTAATCATGCCAATTTATTTATCACAATCATTAGGCTGAAAACATATCTTAGATTTGTCATTTAAAATTGTTTCATTTTCAACATTTACTTTATGACTTGGTATGCTCTGAGAGTCAACTTATTCTTGTACTTGCAGCTCATCATCTATCTCAAATTCCTCTTTGAGTTAATCTTATTTTTCATCTTGATATATTGAATCAATCCCAATGAGTTTAATTTTTTTCTTTTTCATTCAATACTCTTTCATCTTCATATACCTTAGCTATAACTGCTTCACTTGCCTCACAAAGGAGAGGCTCCTTTTCAAGAATTGACATGGTAGACCCCTAAAAATAATCAAGAATATGAGAAAGGTATAGATATGTTACCATTAATTATTGATTGTGTTCATGGGGAATCTCAACCTTGATCACCTTCACTTCCTCTCTTTGTTGGAATGTTTCTTGAATAGCTTTTCATGAAGGAAAGGCTCAGGGCTTTTGAAGAGAAAGGAGTGGAGACTAAATGACTTCCTACTTGATTTCAAGAACAACATTTGGACTTATTCTTGAATTCTCTTCACTCTTTTTATATTTTTTAACTTGTTTCCAAGCTATGAACCTAGTTTAAGAGCTTCTTCATTTATACTTTTGTAGCCATGGGAATGAATGAAAGAACTAGAACTTGTTGAGATTGTGTTGCCTTTATAGCTACCATTGATTGCTAAAGATGATGATTTACAAGCTCAAATTTTTTGTAGATATGAGCCTCAAATTCATGGAATAACTCATTGGAGATCTCTCCCTACTGATTAGAAGATGAAGGATCTTGTATGACCTACTATGGTACATGAAAATTATCCTCCTCAAAACATGCTTCTTCAACCTTCTGAGGTATCTCTTGGATACATTTCCAATTAGGAAATATTGGCAAGGCTTGGATGGAATCTTGAGGGCTTTGGTATACATTTTATTGATAGTCATGAATATAATAGGAAATTTCTATAGGGAATTTATGCTTTTCATGAACAACTAACCTCTCTTCAATGTTCATATTTAGACCACCTATGTCTAGGATATCATCACTGAGCTTTGAATGGCCTTGCCTTATGAAAGATGAACATATGTATTTAGCATGATATAAAGAATCTCTTATGTTCTGAATTTGATGCTTGGAAATATCCTATCCATAGCTATTTTTAGTGTCCATGCTTACCATCTATTTCTCATAGCCAAACAAAGTTTGTTTGAAGCTTGAGTTGGATTGTCTTGGGACTTGATTGGTTTGATTAAGAAGATAACAAGGTTTATGAGGGTTATCATAAGACTATATGAGTCACCATACTACTAATAAGGCTCTATAAATGGTTGGTGATTCCCATATAAAATTTGATATGAATCATGGTAGGGATAATAGGGGTCATAACAAGATGTATATAGATCATACTAGAACTATTGATAAGGAGGTGAATGATAGAATTCTTCTCCATAGACTACCATAGCCTAGAAAACACATGAAATATAACTAAATTTTGAGCAAAATTTGACTTTTAACTCTAAGATAAGGACCATATGAGTACTTAAAACTGCTTCTAGAGATAAGGATGCTACAAATGTGTACTCCAATGGCTAGATTTGTGTCCCATCGAGCGTGGCATAACTATTAAAAAAATAGATAATACCCTATTAAAGTATGATTACTTAGGATCTCCACATCTAGACTAACATTAGAATGGTCTAAGGTGTGGGACTCCTGAATCTCAGACTATACCTCTAGATTTATGAAGCTAGATCCTCTAATGTATCACTTTTCTCTATTTACTAAAACCTACTATGTTTCTTGGGATGAAAAGGGTTAGAAGGAAATTAAAAGGTAAATCCTATTCTACTTTTTGGTGATACACTTGTATTTCTAGTTCATCCACTCTATTTGAGCTCATATAACACTGATAAGATAATGCAAATGACTGAATCTGCAACTCCAAAATAATTATATGTAATAGTATTTCACATAGAGGTTTCATCAATTGACCAAAGCATGAGGGAATTGATGGTATGCCTAATTCAAGGCACTATATAGTAAATATATCCATTGTTAGCTCAATTAATCAACATCAAACACTGTATATGACCTGCATAAGAAGGCATACTAGTAACTAAGTGAGATCAGGACCTGACAAGGAAGAAATTACTTCCACATGTTTAAATTAAACTAATATAACACACTATACTAGTATATAAGAATCTAAAAATAGTCATTTTATTCATCTTAAAATGTTACAAAGCTCAATCTTAGCAGATTTTGATCATGCCCAAGAGAGGGATCTTGATAAATGTCTTAAACCCCTAAATATATAGAAGTGAGAAGAGAGAAAGCCAAGATATTGGTGTAGAAGAGAGAGTAATAAGTCAAACTTAACATCAAATTGAGTAAATTTTAGTTACAACTTGATAAAAATAGTCTTCAAAAAATCTCCTTGTGTCTAGCAGCTTGCATGATCTTCTTTTGGTATCTTTGGCATTAAAATGATGTGGTGGGCCCCTTTATCTTGTGAAAACTTCTTCTCCAACAAGATACGCCTATATATATATATATATTTAATTTCACCTAAACTGAGATCAAGATAATTTAATGACTTCTCTTATTTTAGACTTGAAACAATCACTTAGTTAAGTGTTAGTTAACTCAAGATTGGCATTCAAGACTAGTTAACTACTTCTCTAGCCCTTTCTTGCATGAAATAGAACTTATAGACTGAAAGTGCATGTTAAATCCATATGAAGTCTAGATATGTGGCATGTTACTATTTAATGATCACTTAAACATGTGATTATTCCATGTCAACTCTTAATACTAACCTCCAATGACATTTTCATTCTTTACTTGATTTGATCAAAAAGTCCCACTAGCCAAAATAAGCATAATAGCCTAAATTTTGTACTTTATGTCTCTTAAAAACATATATGAAACCATGGGATATGAAATAATGGTGATATTTATGCCTATAACAACCTATCATATCATGAATTATGTCTTCTTGATGAAAAAACCCTATAACTTAGTCAAACTAGTTGACTAGGTCAATCTGCTTGAATTTCCTAAAGAGTGGATATTTTGGATGAGGTAACAAAGGAATTTATAGGCCTAATTTTTACCATATGATGATTTTGGAATGAATAACAAGTCTCAGGCTTCACCCTTCATGGATTGAAATCCAGTAAGCTACCTTATACCTCTCCTTTCAACACTTTTTCTTTAAAAAACTCTATTTTCCACCATGATACGTATAATTATGTATGAAAAAGTACCATTTATAAGACACTCTCTGATTTTAATTTATGTTTTAAGATTTTTTAGTTTATTCATGAGGTTTTTATTGCAACAAAATTGATTTTTCTCAAAACTGGTCATTATGAGGGTTTGGGAGGGTTTTAGAGGTGAACCTTCTTAACGATGGTTCATAAATT
This sequence comes from Torreya grandis, assembly GCA_037957365.1. Taxonomy (NCBI): domain Eukaryota; kingdom Viridiplantae; phylum Streptophyta; class Pinopsida; order Cupressales; family Taxaceae; genus Torreya; species Torreya grandis. Next base: position 4,226,275 of record JARHVA010000467.1, on the reverse strand, counting down.
ATAGTCCTCCAAACCTAAAATTATTTACATTAATATATATTTTATATAAATAATCAAATTCCTTGATAATAGTGGGTTCCCATGCAAAAGGTATGAAAAGATACCTACATAAAAGAAGTTTGCTTATAGGGTTTTGCCTAGTTTTTAGACATGCTTATGCTCTTAAAAATTGTTCATAAATCATATCCCATAAACCAACCTCAATTTTTAATTACTTATAATTTCATATGGGTCTTCAAAACATTATAATATAATTTGTACAAACTCTTCATGTGCTGAAAAATATGACCACTTAATCAAGTGGTTTGAAAGGGTGTCTTAAATTACAAAAATTGAATTTCTACTTATGGACCAAAATGAATATTCCTTTGTATTTATATGATTTTAATACCTGAATTTATGACCTTTACCTTATCATTTTACCTTCTTTAGGTGTCAAAATTTATTGATAGGGGTTGCAAGTGTCTTCAAGTGATACAGGCCTTATAGGCCTAAAACTAACTTCTAGGCCTCATTTGGCCAAATATGAGTTTGGAGGTCTTGATGATCTATAGGAGGATATGGGTATAAAAAAATTATTTTTATTCATAAAATTTCACCTTATATGGTTTCCTTTTACTGCCCAAACTCAATTTTTGCCTTGAGCCTCTTAGGATTGCCTATAGGGTTTCTTTGCTAATGAGCCTGTGTTACCTTTGATAACTATGTTTGCCTATTTTATAGTTTTTATTAATATTATAAAAAAATTATAACATTTAAAATTTATTTTAAACCCATCTATAAGTTATATACATATTTAACAAGTATCAAAATAAACAAAAGTCTCCTAAGAGCACATAGGTCTATTTGATTGCTTTAGCCCTCAAGGGCATGGCTTGATTTGAAAAATGAGTGTGGTCACCTATAAAAATGTGTATGTACATTTTAAAACACACTATAATTATTTTCAAACACTTTCATAAGCTTTAAACCCTCTACTATACCTTAAACCTCTCCAAAAAGTATGTTTGCACCAATGGTGACTATCATGAGATATGAAGGGGACTATGTCACAATAGTGAGAATATACACCTATCAAGTGACATATCCATTATAATTTGAATATTTATAACGTTATTATTATGAATTTTACCAATTTTTAGGCCTTTATTCCACTTTTAGACAATCCAAAGAGATAATTTTTTCTTAAATTATCCTCTTATGTTGACTGTGTGTAGGGTATGTTAAGCATGACTATGTTCATCTTCTTTCCACCCTGATTTGGAATTGATAATGGTGATTATTCATTTAATAGGTCTTAAAATTAATCATTTAAATTTATCATCTTCTATTGGTTATCTCTTCATATCCATGTCAGTTATAATAAACCTTAGCTCCTTCAAGAGCCTTAATATGACTATATGATAACACTGTTGAAGGTGATGTTCTAAGGTTTGAAGTGTTTTTTATACATATAATTATTAATTTATGTTTTTAAATACCTTTAAATTATTTTAAAATCAAATCTCATCTCTCCCTTTATCATATTTGTCTTTAAAATAGTGTTTTCTAGGTCTACATAGTCAAAGTCGATACAATAGGCCTATGTAGTACATCTTATTGAACTGGTAGTATTATGTATGATCTTGATAAATGTATTGGAGATTACAAATATTAAATTTATTTTCATAAATCATCTCACATTTCACTTTTACTTAAATGTTCTCGAATGGCACTTTGTTAATGTATGACTATATGAGAAGAACTTTGTCATTTAGTATGGTTTTAGGTGTAATTTTAAGGTGAATCTTGACTGTGAACTTGTGTGTTTTTCCTCTCTTAAAAATTTATTATTTAATTACACCATTAATTTCTTAATAACCTTCCATGAACATTAAGTTCTTGTCATTGACCAATGTGCTTGCAAACTACATGAACTTGAAGATATGCCTTAATTCTCTATGGCTGTAGGTGTGCAATTTTTATTTGACCTTGACCAAGTCCTAGTTTGATATGGATCCCTCATTATCTGGCATCATTACACCATCACTTGTCCTTAATAAACATCTAATTAAATAATAAATTCCCCAATAGATCACTATGCCACCATCTTATTTGTCATTTTGTAGTTAGGCCTACTCTCTTAAGTGGTTATAGGTGTGTTTCCTATTGACCTTGACTGTGTAGTTGTGTTTGGAGTGTCATTTTGATTATCCTTGATATATTCCACATCACTATTGTCTTCTTGAAACATCTCCCTAAATATTAAAATCCATTTATAAACCATTGTGCCCTCAACTTCCATACTGCTTGAAGATAAGCCTTTAGCCTTATGTGGTTGTAGGTGGTGATAAAGGAAATCTATGCCAAATAAGTTTTATTCCTTCAAGGGTTTGTATTTGAGAAAAAAATATTAATCATAACCTTAGATAACTAACTCCTTCATGGCATACCATACCACCATCTTCTTGGAAACAAGCCCTCTTTTCTCTTACTCTAAACTTGACTATGTTTTACCTTTATAGGCTTTTACAGATTGAGTACAAGTCTAAATCTTAAGAAAGTAAAAGGTAGACGTTATTATCTTCTCTTTATTTCATTAGTGTTTAACACAGGTTTTAAAACCTATCTTCAATCTCAAACTCTTTTAAATTCTAAACCTAACTCACTATCCACTCCTTGGTTCTTGACTGTGTGTCCATGAAAGATGACTATACTTTACCTTTCTCTAAGTATATTGACCCATAGATCAAACTAGTGATCTTTATAAGAATATATTGTAATATATCTTGATTATAATATGATTTCAATGATCTATTATCAACCCCATGATTTACATCAAGGTTTTAGGATTATCATTTTATGCATTTAACTGATCTTTTTAAGCATTATTGTAGCTTGTTCTTTAGGCTAGTTTTAAGTCTCTCAAGAATGCTTAGATGATGGTTCAATACCTTGAGATAAAATTATATTATACTTTAACCAACTAATTGAGGTTATCAACTTCATATAATCCTATTAAACATGTTGGTCCAACTCTCTTGTTTTTACCTAGAAGAGTTTTAAGATTGACAAGTAGGTTGCCCTTAAATTGACATAGGCTTGTAGGTGTCTTTGAGGACATTGATTTTAAGCATATGATTTCCTTCATTACTATTTCATGAATTAATCTATAAATAATTTAAATAACCCATCATTGAATTTCTAATTCACTCATACACTTTCACCATTGATTCAATCTTCAAAGATTAATTGTCTTTCCAACTATAGTTGATTGTAATATGATTCATTGTACGAATAGAGACTGATTTTGACCTTAATAAAGGTCACAAAATACAAATCTAACCTTATCCTTATCTTCCTACTTTTTTATGAGATAATTAAGCATAGACCTTAAAGGAGGCATCTCTAACCTATCCCTTCATTTTACCCTCTCGAGAAACCCTTTTTTGTTGGTGTATTGGTTATAGGTACTAATTTTACCTTAGTTTAGCATGTTTATCATGATCTCATACAAGATTAGTATGACCAAGATGACTCATGGTGACCTTAACTTCTTATGTAAACTGAACCATGGAATGGAAAAGGGTGGAAGGTTTTAAAACATGAATGGAGGGTGGGAAGCTATGAACACAATGAGAAATGCTTATGTATGATAGTGAGGATGGAGATGAAAGAAAAAAGAGGGTGACAAGAGACAATAGGAGTATGCCAATACCAACATGAGTGTCCTATATAAGCATGGGCATATCCTATTCAAACAATATCAACTTAGAGGACTTTTAAGGAACATAAGAGGGTGAAAATGAAACATAGGAGTCTGGAAAAAACCTTAAAATATGTTAATTTTACTTAAACATTGATATATGGGACTTTTTAGGGCTCTTGAGAGATATTGATGGATTATTGGCTATGAAACTTCATTAAACCTTTTATAGTCATGAGGAGATGACATGTAAACATGATGATGACCTTATCAAATAAGAAACTAAGAAATCTTGATCTCCATTACCATATAGTCTCTTTTAGAAGCATCTAGACTATATATTTGCATTTTATACCTATTCTTGAGATCCATATGACCCTCATAAGTGTGAAAATTACCTAAACAATTCCATGTAATGGTCAATCATGTTCTCAATAAACTCTCCAAGCTTGAATTTTGTTGATATGATGCCCTGATGAGGAGCAATTATAGAAAATTGACTACCTTCCTAGATGCAAGACTATTTATGTATGCCTTGACTTCAAATTGATGATTCATGAAGGATATATGACCAATTTGAGAACAAATTTTTCCATTAGTAATATCTATGATTCTATTTTCTTTGGCCAAAATTGTAAACTTGGATTTTCTCTCTCATGGCTATACCACTTACAAACCTAAAGGTCTCTCCTTATGTGCAAACTAGCAAGGTGAATGTAAGAGACCATTTTTGAGCCTGTATAAAATTATTTTACCTTTAAATTATTATTTAACATCTAATATTCCCTTATCTTCCTTCTCATGAGCTCATTTATATGTTTGGCCATATAATTCCATACTTTTCTTTATAAATGTGCATGAAATAGCCTTCTCCTTACTTTTAATCACAACTTTAGTCTTAAAATGCCAACATTAGAGCATTATAAACAATAAATAAACCTTTTTATATTCTTTTGGGTCCAAATTTGGCACATGGGATCTCAAAATGGGCCTTTTAAAACTTAAACTTGAATAAAATGACCTTTTTAACTTATGACACTTATGACTAAGGCTATTGTCATTCAAATGAAAGTATTTGAAGGTAATTTGTATGTTTTAATGAATTTTTTACTCCAATTTAATAATTAAATGATGAATAATTAACTCTTTTAGTCCAAAATACATAGTTTAGACCACCTTGAATGGGCTTGTAATAATACCCTGAGAGGTTTTGGATTATAGGGGGTGGTATTTGGACTCAACAGGCTAAATTAGCAATAATATGAAAACAATAGATGGATTTTCATATGTGTATTATGAATCCTATAATATTAATTCATCTCTATTTTTATCATGTGGATGATATTTATGGATTATATATCACCTCAATCTTGTACACTTGGTAAGCTCAGACCTTAGTTGTTCCTCTCAATTCTGAACCTTTCCTATTTCTACAAGTCTCACATCTACTCCATCTTATGACCCTTGGCCTATCTCTTAGTCTAACTAGTCTTATGTTGATGACCTAGGACTTTTACCTTGCCTAGAATGCTTAAAATGTACGTATCTTCCACCTTTGTAATTTCTAATCATGTACTTACTTTCCTACTCCCTAGACACTAATGTTCAAGATAGACACTAGTGTCTTGACTTGATACAAGTGTCCAATGCCCTGATTTCATTTAGTTTACAAATGAAAAATATCCTAATGGTTAGCTTAAGTGCTTTAATTTGATTTACTTCTCCAAAGGGATTGACATAAATACAAGATCAACCCTCATTCATTCATCACCTATAAAATTCTATAAAAAACCAAGAGAGACAAAAGAAACTTATCAAAATCACTCTATCAAGCATTCAATTTAACAAAAATTCCCTATATCCAATATTCATATGAAAAACATATATAGGTGTAAAGTACTAAAGGGGTAGCCTAAGAGCTATATTTTCCAAGTTACAAGCTAGGTCATTTTTGTACTTGGTTTGCACATATTACATGATTCACACATAAGATAACATGTAGGGGATAAGTACATTACTTATAGGACCTATTTATAATATTTTATATGTAGGTAACACTCATTAATAGAGGGGTATTTGGGGTCAGCTTGACACTATGTGCCTACTAACCCATTTTTTCCCTAAGGTCACCATGAAGATGAAAAACTAGGTTTTTGACATTTGATGATGAGAAATAGTCTATGACCTAGATCTAAATTCACCAGAGTGAAGGCAAAGATTAAATTAGAATCATATAGGTGGTATTATCATTTTTCAATAGGTATTCCATACATGACACTTGCATTGAACCTAGATAGTAGCATCAATGTAACCATCTCAGGCTAACATTAATTAGTGTCCAAGGATCTAGAAACATCAGATTCATAATCTAACAATTGTTCTAAAATAATATGCCAATGTTCTAGATCTAACACTATGTTAGCATTAGAACTAGCTAAGTATATTATTTCTTTGTCATTTCCATACATAGCCTATTTATACTTTCTATAGTTAGCCTATTCTCAACATAAAAAATTCACTATATATTTATATCTGAGTTTAGCACCCAATTGGCCTTTTATTTATCTCACTACCACCATTGTTAATTTTCATTTCTATATTCTTAACCCTATCTACCTAAGCTAGGATCCTAGATCCAATTTAGGGTTAAACACATCCATCTAAAATAGAAAGCAAAATGTCCATTTTTAGCAAGTAAAATTAAATTTCTTTATCTTTATTAAAAAAATCAACACTCATATAGTCTAGTTTCAATTTTAAAATCATTAGCATTCACATATCATATATTTAAAAATGGACAAAAAGAGTTTTAGATTTATTTATTTTTAGCACTTTTCCTTTCAGTGGCAGTTGTAGTTTCTTTAATCATTTTTAAAACATTAGTTTCCAAACAAATGATAAATTTTTATTTAGCTAAACATATAATCACCTAAACAATAAAATCATCAAAATAATACTTTATAAAACAACATGAAAAAAACATACATTATTTAATAATACATAAAAAATAATAAAAATAACACAAAAACCTCAAATAAATAGTTTACTCACCATTGGATGATGCTTCCTAAACAAGTGCATCTACATAGAGTAAAAATGTTTCCTCAAATACCTACCCCCTATCCTAGCACAAAATATCTAGAATAATAAAAACTCTAAGCTTTAGTTGAAAATATTATGCTCCACACCTTTACCCAAACTTATCATTAGCTAGTTAATGCTCAAACCTAGTTAGCTAGGCAAATTCACCTCTTAGGAGTTAACTAGGCAAATTCACCTCTTAACCCACCAAGCTCAAAACCTCCAAGTTTGACATATTTCAATTCTATGTCTATCCTTTTCTAATTTCATTTAATTTTTGGATGAAATTTTTTGGGCAATCCAAACCTAATAGGTCTGACTAAGTACCTCGATTAGTCTAACCTAAGTTTAACCCATTCAAGTAGCAAAATATAGATCAAGAGTTACACTAGTTAGATTTTATAGAATTAGGATAATATTAGGATCTTATTACACCATATTTAACTACCCTCAATGATCAATTTAATTCAATTTAATTATTTTTTTATAGACACAAGAATCCACTACCATACATCACCCTAAATCCCTTACAAGTAACTTGACCAAATCAACTAGCCCTTCAAGTTCAACTTATTTAACCACCTCAACCAAACCCACTAGATCAGTAGCTTGAATATCATATTTGGCCATCTCATCTTTACCTCATGAGGTCAATTTCATAATGTTATCATGTTTATTTTCATGTGTAAAAATCTAGTGAACCTAGTATGAAAGGCTTCTCCTTTTATATTTATAATTTTTATCTTCTTTCATCCATATTTTCTCCTCATCCATTTATTATGTGGTTGTTTATACACTCCCTATATATGTATAGAGAGTCATTTGATATGAATTTTTTCCTTGATTCTTTTATAATAATTTTTGAAGCTCAAAATGAACCTTATTTCTTTAGTTTGACTAATACACAAAATCAAAATAATGAGAACTAGGAGAACCAGTCTATATCGTATTACTCCTCCACCTTCATACCACAAACCAAGTCTCTTATGGTAATTTAAAATTTATTTTATCCCTCATAAACTACTATTAAATACCATGACTCTAATGACATGACCCTATGTAGTGGAGGTGGATTTTATCCACATGTTGCAACTAGACCCCAAGTTAACTTACAAAGCCTTGATACTAAAATCAAGACAAGATTCAATCAGTACACTGATATAATTTATATTATATAATATGGGTTAAATAAATTATAACTATCCCCACCACCTTCCTAATAATTTTTTTTTACACCACTAGAATAACCCATGATGACTCTTTCAGATACATCAAATACAAATCAGTTCATCTTGGGTTATCATCTTCTTCCCTCAGAGTCTTCAATGGGAGAGGCTCTCAAGCCCATTCCTAATGCCACTCCAAATAATCTCATATCCACCTTGTTGGGATACATTTATAACTTAAAGAGGAAAAACTCCTCTCTTAAAACTATTCTTTCTAAGGAACGACCCCATACTTAATAACTAGAATCATTCCTCTCCCATTCTATCTCTAGCAATATCTTACCAACCTCTAGAACATCAACCAACTTCTCTTCCAACATATTTTACACCTAACAAAAACCCAAGAGACATTAATTTTGGTGTCCCTAGTCATGTGAAAATAAATATTCCTCCACCCAATTAATATTCCAGTCAAATTATTATTGGTGTTCTTTTCTTATGTTACTCCAAATAATATGGCAAAAAACACACCGCCACCCATGGCCCTTCCCAACTATGTAATTGCTAGTATGCCACCCATATATGTTCCACCTATGTAAATTCCAATTGTCACACCTCATTCAAACTCTCTACCACCATATCATTAAATTTTATATAAAATAAACACAACTAGATAACTATTTTTTGGCATATTATGCTTCACCAACTCAAGTGATGGATTTCAACCCTAATGGTTTTATCCCTACTTCCTATCTATCTCCTCTTCCACAAGCTTAGCTTGACACTTATTTAACATATTTTGGAACCATGGGGATTTTTTTTAATACCTCAATAAAACTCTCAATCACACCATTCTATGGTCTTTTTACCATGCTCATTATTCAAACACCCCAAATATAAGGTGGAAGGGCACCCAAACACACATGTAAAGGCATATGACATGACCATTAGAGATTTGTTTCCCTTAAATAAATTATTATCCAATATTTTCACTAAATGTATTGATAGAATCAAATTATATTGGTATTATCACCTCCTTGAGGCTTGGATCCATTATTTATACTAGCTCACAATTGAGTTTGTAAGATCAGTTGATATGAAAAAGTTGTTTTGGATTGGTATACAATAATTTTTAATCATTAAACAATAATCTAATGAATCGACTACCCACTTTATTAGAAGGTGGTGAAAATTACTATATTCCTATACTATTAACTCACATGTGGATCAAATATATTTGTGTGACCTTTTCCTCTACTCTCTTAACAAAGAAACTAGGAAAGATGTTTAAAAATTATCTTACAAATCATATGAAGAAACACCAGAGAGTGAGCTTAGAATTGACTACGTAACCATAGATAGTGGTCATATAATGTACAGACCAAATGGAAGAAAAATTTCCCATAATTAAAATATTTGGGTTTATCAAAACATTAAACAAAATAATAAAGGGTAAAAGGTCCTAAATTGAAATTGTAAAGCTACCATGAATGATATGATGAATCAACCCAAAAATACCAATGTTGTGAACAACAATCAAAATCAAAATGTAAACAACAACAACAACAACAACAACAATAATAATAATAATAATAATAATAATAATGGGGGTGAAATAAATATAAATCCTTCACCTACCATTAATGTTTTTAATTTTAACCAAAGTATCAAAACCTTAACTATAATCAAAATGCCCAATTTCAAAGTAACATTTATATCCAAATAATAACCAATAAATGTTTGATTAGCAAAATCAAAACCAATGATAAAAGGAATATGATCCCAATGTTTATTTTATTTTCCATAGGATCATAATTTATGATAATTATGATTATAAAGAGTCTAAAAAATTCATATAATGACTTCATAAGGACCAAAAATAAATACTTATAAACATTTTTTTGATAAGTGCAAACACAAACCCTCAACCTTCACAAATAGCTCTAATGGTGCCTTAGAACACCCACTTTCATATTTATAAAAATTCATTCACTAATCATTACTAACATAAAAATCAAAATTCACTACAAGATAACTCAACCAACTAACCCATCCTAATTGGGACTCATGACACTAAATCCTGAATCTCTATATAGACAAATCTTGACATGGCCCCTTGTTTGGGACCACATGTAAAAATTAGGCTAATAGGTGTCATAGAACTAAAAATAAACTAAGATGATAATATAATCACTCATGTAAGGGTTTATCAACTAAAAACTATGCATCTTACTAATCCCATAGAGAATGGCATTTAGGTCAACCCTAAACCCATAGGGAATTACAACATTATTTCCAATCTCACAGACTTTTTTCCATATTTCATTCAAGGATTTTCTTCAAAACTCTCTTTCCCATTTTTTGGTATTAATAATTTCATTATTTTTTGGTCAATTAGATAGTGTCTTACTACTTCCAAAATACTGGATCAACCATGTAAATCTAGACATGTATCCTCCTAGGAAAAATTCTAGGTATGCTAGATATCTCTTTGATCTTAAGTGCATACCTCCTAATGTCAAATGGATAGAAGTGCATATCTTAACTTATACCTAAAATTTTGGATCTATAATAATTATGTTAAAAGAGTTATGGTTGATGATGGGGCTATGGTAAATATAGTCCCTTTCTTATTTCGTTAAAAGCTCGATTATGATGAAACCAACTATTCCAAAACCAAGAATACCCTTTGAGGCTATGATAGCCTCTAATCCACTTTGATTGGGATAATATTACTCCCTATTAATTTGGGACCCAAAATATTTCTTACTAATTTTTATGTCATAGATAAGTACACCAGTCACAACATGATTCTATGGAAGCCTTATATCCATAGGATGAAGGCATTCCCTTACATTTTGTTCCAAAAAATATATTCCTATATTTAGGGAAGGTTTTCTTCATCAAAAGTCATCCTAAAATATTTGACACCTATCAATAAAATATCAAGATAAATCTAGGACCCCATGTTCACTACCATTTCTCTTATAATGTAATACCAAGGCCTTCTCCACCTAATAATGAAAAGGGGCTCATTCAAACTATGGTGTGTTCTCTGAAATCAAGATCTAAATGTCATAAGGACTCATCAAATGAAAATCCTAATGAAAAATGTGTTGGAATAATAAATAAAATGAGTGAATAAAGATTACAACAATATCGACTATCTCAACAAAGTCAACTATTGAAATCATTAGTATCCTAGAAAAGGATAAACCCATCATAATCCCATTTATCCCACATGTGGTTAGGAATTATAGTTTGAAAAATCATCTTGGATTATAATATTTTAATTCCATTATCAAAATCCATTATATTGGCATGGTATACATTTTGGGGAATGATGAAAAACCTCCTAAAGAACTTGAAAATCTGCCCCCTTTATGCAATCAATTGATTCCCTATTATTAAGAGGGGAATATTGTATAAACATTGAATTAAATTTCATAACCATTTACCTCCCTCATTCCCATCAAGTGATTTAGGAATTAAATTTATATTTAATAAATAATAATGTAAACATTAACATTAGTTCCAAAAACTAAGAAAAAATTGTTAAGTTTGGATCTTCTCTCTCCCATGAGGAGGTGAGAGATCATAAGAAACATCTCCCTAAATTTTCTAATGATTTTTGGCTTCCCTCACTTAGATATGATAAGACATATGAGAATGATCATTCTTTGAGATACAATGAGTACCACAAAAATGTTCATGAGCACCCTATCCAAGTTGGTGATATTATCCTAAGACTCAACAATATAATTGATATAAAAAAAGGACAAAAATTTAGATCCCATGGATACTTATTTATATTGAGGCATTAAAAAATGGATCTAATAAACCTATCTAAAAGAAAATTTATAATAAAACATAAATGGAGAAGGTTCTAAATCCTCTAAGTAAATAATATAATGGAATATCCCTAACTAGGTCTTATAATGTTAATCTAATCTAGTATTGCCAAGATAGAAACACAAACAAAGGGGATGATTAAACTTAATAGAGGTAAAGAACCATGGTAGGAAAATAGGGGCTTAGGTTACCTAAAGTGGGAAATGGAAAGTTATAGAAACCCTATAGCCACATTAATTATAAGTGTAAAAGATATTTAACCAAGGAGTTATACATTCAAACTATTAATTCTGAAATATATATCTATAAAAATGAAAGAACTAGGGTTATAAATACTTAGCTTGAATAGAACCTATCAAGATTCAATATCTCCTTGGATAATGGTGATTTATAGTAGTGTTTTGACTTGGATTTTCACCCTTTGAGGAGATTCCTAAGCTCTCCTCATCCAATAGGCACAATGGAAACACCTCACTTGCTGTGGGTAGTCAATTTGGTGAGATGAATATCTTGAATGAAGGGTTAGCTCCCTAGATATGACTTGAAATGCTTTAACCTATAATAAATAATTAATTATGGGGAAAAGGGTTAGAATTTTCATGAAATAAAACCTATTATATGGGGTGATTAACCAATATTTTTACCATAAGACTATTATACTCCATCACTTTTGAGACAAGGCATACAACACTAGTCTTTGAATCCTAGAATGCACTAACATCAGTATTTCAATATGAAGGTGCCATGTATGAAGAATATCCAAGGTAAGTGGAAAAATAGATAATTTTTAAAATTATAATACTTAATTTTACACTTAATAACATTTCCATACACTTCACAACACTTCATATGACCTTCTAGGCATGGAATCACTTGCATCAAACATGGAAGGATTGAGAGAATGCAAGGATAAATGAATATCTCTTAACCATTAATTATACATCTCTCCAAAAAATTTAAAAAGATGATGTATTAACTAAAATTATATTTAATTTATTATATAATGAAATTAAAATTTCAAAACCAATAGGAATTCACCATACATGGTGTGGTATTAGATTACAAAGGCCAAAAATGGCAACTCTTATAGAACTTGAGAGAGAGAGGAGAAGAGAGAAGTCCAAGGGTCACAAGGACACTTTTAAATCTGAGATAATTAGTTACTTTTACATGATAATATGATATTGGATGAAAAATTAAAGTTAAATATGCATAAGTTTCCATCCAAGTCATCAAATTCTTGCAAAGTGGCAGAAAATCCTCTTAACTAGCTTAGAAAAACTACCTTCATGATTTGAGCTTATTGAAAACCTCATAATTTAATATGAATAGTTAAAATTATTGGAATTAATGGGAAGGATATCATAAATTCCTCTCCATGAATTTTTTATATTCTTGGTTTTCTAGAATCATCTGGAAGGGAGCCATCATCATTTGTAGTCTAAAAAACCCTTCCTTCATACACACTACACACTTGACCTTAAAATTGGATTTATTTGACCATGAAAATATGTTGGGAGGGAGTGTATGAAACATCTTAAATAACCTCCATTAATTTATAATCATTAGGTACACCTTAAAATTGCCCCACTTAAAGTTTTCCACCCTTCTCACTAGCTTGTCCAATATGCCAATTTTGATGGGTTGAGATGAAACACCTAGTTGAGGCACTTAGGTGATATTAAAAGGAATTAAATTTACATGGGGAGTTATATTAAGTACTAAGCTTCCATCCCATGTTATTTTCATCTTTTTGAGCCTCACGTATCCTAAAAAACACACAAAATAGTTAAGAAAACCCTATTTTACACCTTGTTCGTATAGTTTCTTATAGTAAAAAATCATTGGAAGTATATTGAGGGAGTCATATATAATTTAAAATCATAATATTGGTCAATATTTTCCATTATATTTTCTTTCCAACTCCATTTCCATAAACTGGTCACTAAGAAGGGTTTGCAAGGGTTTTAAGTAGTTTTGATTCTTAAGCATTGTTCATAAAAACTTGACATTAAACCTAAAAAAAATCTCAAAAAATTGATTTTAAATGAATTTTATAAAACCTCCAAACTTATTTTTCCCCCATGCAAATCATCAAGAGAGATGTAAGCTTCCAAATCTCTCCTATTAAACCTATTTTCTCAATTTATACAAGTTTGAGTTGGTTTTAGAGCCAAAAATGGCTTCTTCAAGGTTTCCTTTGGATCTAAAAAGTTTTAAAACATCTATTATTTCCCCATATACATTTTAATTTTTTTTATAAATCCTATCTCATGCTATAAATGGAAATGGTTCTCTATTTGGCTTTAGGGCTAAGCATGCTCAATAGCCCTGCCTATAACCTTTTATGTTCTAGGCCATCCAATTTTATTTATCTGAATTAAATAAGATTATAAATATATAAAATTAATATAAAAAAAATATCCAATTATTTATAAATACCACTTAGGTATAAAATTTAAATTGACCTCTTATTTGGATTATAGGTATGACCATGCCTCATGAGCCTGTCTGCACTTTTGAAGGTCTAGACCATTTCTATCAGTATTATCCACTCTCTTCTTGGTTTATAATATTTTTTCAGATTTAATACATCCTCATAAACCTAATATTAATATTCATCATCTCTTTAAGAGTCCCTTTTTCACCTTTTTCCCAAAACTATCAGAGTTTGCATTGAGGGGAATGTCCTTAGTCTAAGATAAAAAAAGGGCATTCCCCTATTTTTAAATACAAAATTTAATTATTTAGTGTCTTATAAAAGTTTAAATGGTTATATACACAAATTTTAAACTCTCTAATAGGTCATTTGACCCTCCAAAGGCCTCAATCTCCAAGACAGACCAATCAAGCAAGGACTGTGTGTAGGAAATCTACTTTAGATTATATTTTGCATGATTAGAACCCTTTCCCCTATTATAAATTAACTATGAGAGATTAATAATACTATTTAGTCATTATTAATGTGTTTTTAGCCTAAAAAAACCACTTAACCTTTTATGTTTTCCCCTCACTCCTTGACTGGGACAAGACTGAGTTTCCCTTTTTGACTATGTTTCTTTTTTTTGGAGTGTACCTATAGGTTGATCTATATGATTTAGCTTAGGAAAGGTGATTATAAACTTAGTTTCAGTTATTTTTAATAAATTTATACATTATTTAACCCAAATTTTCACCTACGTAGTTCTTCTCCATCACTTTGAACTTCAAACATGCTTATTGTTTGTTAAAGAATAGTCTTAGTTAGTCTATGGGTCAAAGGATCCTATAAGTGTAGGTTAATTAGTTTAGGTATGAGATATAATTTTAAAACTTTTTTGGACTCATAATATCATTTTATACTTTTATTCATTCATTTTTCTCATCCCTTGAGCTATATACCTATTAAAACACTACTTTCCCACCTAGTTACTTGTAACAGTCAATAGTGGTTGACTTTTTTAGGTAACCAAAATGTAGATTAGCATTATCTTCTAAGAGTTGTATCACATTATATTTGGAATTAATTTTAGACATTTTAAATTCACTTCATAAACCATACTCTATTCCTTCATGTTCAACCTCCTTAGATCCTCATGAATGATGTGGAGGATGGTTCCTGGCTATAGGTGAGCAATTTTGGGATTATGCACACCTATAGATGGGCATAAGACCCAAAACATGGTATCCAACCTCCTTGGAAGATGATTAGAATATAAATTATTCATGGAAACCATTTATAACCATTAAATTGTGAACATTTGGTATGGTTTATCAACTTGCAAACAAAGGTTACTCAAACTCACAATTTTGTAGATGATATTGTAGGATTTTAGTGTTTTGTAGGCAATTTTAGGACCCCAAACAAACAACCTCCATTAAATCTCTAACCTTATAAATTTTTAATGTGATTATCAATGATATATGTTCAAATTCATAATCATATATATGCCTCAAATCCCATGGAAACCATGTTGTAAATCTTCTATAAAAATCCTAGGTTCTCTGTTTTGCCAATTTAGGGATTAGAGGCCTGAAACTCAATCATCATCCCTTTAGAGTCATCCTCAACTCTATCTAGCCATATATAAATTTATATGGATGTAACATGGTATTTTAAACATGTAAGGGATCCAATTAGGGTCCCACCACCTACTTTAACATTATATTGAGTATCTCAGTCCCCTATTTAGGCCACATATAGGTGATTATTTACCAAGATAGACAGTAAGTGTGAAGATGGATAGTTTCTATTATTTTGACCCTTTATAAGTTTTAAAATCATATAAAAACCTAAAAATATACTAATATCTCAATAAAAACCATGATTATCTCAAAATGTCCCTTTCATCAGGAAATTCTCCAAAAGAGCACTTGTAGGTGCACACTAAGTTGCTTATAGGTAAGCAACAAGATTAATGTGATGAGAAGTGAGCATGATTTGACCTTATAAAATTCACCATGATTTTTTAAATGAATAAAACAATATATCATGGTAAAAAAAACTTGAGAAAGATTTCTATATCACGTTTCAACACTTAAAAACTCCTATAGGCACATATCAATGGTAGACTAAATGCAAAAGTTGCACATAACTGCACACTCCCTCTTTTTGTATCAAATGAAGCTTGGTTCAATACTTAATGATGATAAAGGATACACTAGATCCTTGAAATCTTAATTAAACCTCTATAAACATGCCGTGAAGGTTTCACACATGTGACTACAAGTGAAAAGTAGATAAAGGGTTGATTGCGTGTATGTCAAAACTAGATGTTTACTCAAGGTATGGTGTTGTAGGGATAAATATGGAAAATATGTGGTATAAATGTTATTTAAACATGGAAAAAATCATCCTTCACATGAAACTCTTTGTATAGAATACAACCTTCTATAAGTAGTGAAGATGTCTACATATGCACCTGGGACATCATCCTACAAATTGAGCTAAAAGAGCCCATGAGATATATTCTAAACATTAAACTAATCATGAGATTATAAATTAAAAATCATACATAACAAAAATAAGAAATTGGTTTGTAAATAATTTCCAAAAATGGATCAAAACCTATAGGGTGCATGAAATAGTAAGCAGAAAAGTATAGTCAACTTCATGAGGATGGTTCATAAACCACAGGCCACCATTATTCAAAATATTTATATTTAAATTAAGTTCTCTGAGTTTAATTTCACCTCCCCAAGGTTTTTTATTTGAAACGTCTTATATTATTTGTACCAAGTACAAACCTAAAGACTATTTTTGCTTGCCAAAAAGGGTGAAAAAGGAGCACAATGGTTTTGGGCCAAAATGACACTTTTAGAGCACTTCAAACATGGAACTAAGCTTGGAGAAGCTAAATAAACATACCATGATCTTATCCCATGTGGCACACTTCCCCATGGGCCGTAAAAGTGCCAAACTCATCTTTTTCTCAAGAAAATTTCCCTTTTTCTAAGTAACCTACCACTTTCCAATTGGTTTCAGTTACTTAAGACATAATAGGAAACATTAGGTGTGACATCACCTTTTTTAACCTTCACACTTCCCAATAAATCTATACAACTCATTAAATCCCCAATTTTGACCCTTAAAATGACTCAAAAGGACATGTTGGCTAATAAAATTAATGGCCAAGGATAATATAACATTTAATAACATTAGATGACATATTATATACCTTATGAACAAACATTAACCCCCATAAAACACTTAAAACTCAAGTTTTTACCTAGGGGTACCCGAATTTGACCTAAAAGTCAAATTTGGTCAACAAATCTATTGTTGTGGTTTTAAAGATAATGATGGTTGAATCAAGCTCTAGGATAAAAATACTCCTCTTATTACATCCAAGACTCCACAAGACAAGTTTCTCCTTCTAAGGCAAAATCTAAGCAATGGCTTCTCCAAATGCAAACTTAAGCATAATTATGAGCAATAATAGTGTGAAATATTAATGTTTATCTCTATTGGATTGAAATGGGGCTTATATTTATAATGATTTATTATCCTAACCATTTATAAAATTTTAGTTTGAAATATCAACCTACCTTAACATATTTTAAAAATTAGTAGTTAACTTCAAACTAGATCAACCTGGGTCAACTTAGTTGCAAAGCATGCATTGTGACTTTTAGACTACATCAACCTGGGCTGACCTAGTTTGAATTTTGGTGAGATTTTAAATATACTATATCAACCTAGGTCAATATAGTTAGAGAATGTGTCTTTATTTAGTTAGGGGATATTATAAGGAAGATTGCTTAGGGAACTAAGTCTAGGGGAGTTTAGTGGATATAGGTATGATAGATAAAACATAATGTCTCTTACAAAGCACCATTGGTATACCCACCCATTTACCAATAAACCCTTTAATACATGCACTCAAAGATATTAAAACTCAACAAATTTTTAAATAAATAAAGCATTCATAAGAGATAACGTTTAAAACTATTATATGTGTACATATGCCCCACTCAAAGCTCATCACATGTCACCAGAGTGTAAAATGGGATGGTGATTCGATAAATAAAATAGTAACACATTAATTGAGCTAACAAATTACAATATAAAATGGAAAATAAATTAATTAAATATTTTTTAAATACGTAACTTCACTTATCTTATTGTTTTGGAAGAGACTTGTGTATGAAGTAGATGAAGAAATGCATCTAACATATAGAACAAGAGACTAACCTAAAATATAAGATAAAATATATATAAAAATATCAGGTTAGCACTAAATAAATCTCTACATTTTAAAGATTCTAAAACTTATTTTGGTTTGTCAAAAGGACTTATAGAAATAAAAATATGAGCAAAATACATAATTTCTCAGTAAATAATTAAAGCTTGAAAATTTTGAAAGTTTTACTATAAAATGGGTCAATTATTCCTTTTTACACTTGATATTGTTGGATATCAGAGCTATGTGTATCCTAATTTAGCATAGGGATATGATGTCCTGAGTTTGAGGAGGTGGATGAGTTGGAGGATGGATTATTCGACCACTAACATATTATAGGTATGGGGTGTATTTATTTCTAACTTTTAACCTTTTGGAATTAAAATGTATTAGATTAGGAAAAGTATATGCTAGGGAAAATATTTATATCAAAATTTGCCTTATAAAGTGTAGTAATAGAGTAGGAATTGTAAAGAGAAATGGGTAAGAGACAGAATGTCATAAAATAGGTCAACGGTGTTTATGACTATTTAGTGAAACTATCTATAGAAATAACATGATATCATCTAGATAGATGTAGTTAAAAGTAAATAATTTTTGTAAGTGGATGATAACATGTATGGTGGTCAATATATGTATATTTAGTATGGCTAAAAATGTAGTGTATGGCTGACACCATATAAATATAGTTGATAGTATATATGTTGTCTGATGTAGTATGTAGAAAGGGCCAATATAGTATATAAAGGTTGATATACTCTGAATTATGACTAGGCTAATTTAGTCAAGTTACATGGTTGTTTGTGTTGAGTGTAATAGAGGATTGATGTAGTTATGAATAGGTAAAATATAGTTAGAAAGATGATAGAGGGGCTAATGTAGTGTTGTATATGGTTGATTAAATAGATAATTTGATTGTTTATTTATTTTTCAATTATTAAAGTATGATTTATGTCAATTTTTAGATAGATATCTAATAGGTGCTTTGTTATTTGGTATTTTATAGAGGCGATGGAGGCTCTAAATACTAGTGGATATGCTTTTGCTACCATATCTACTAGATAGATTATCTAACATTGATTGGGCTTAGTTTACAACACTTGGTTTTGGTGGGCTCATGGATATGTGATGTATCCCTATGAGCGCTTAGTTAATAACCATGTTCCGAGTAACATGAGAGAGAATAAATAATACATTTTAATGGGTGGTGTATGGGGATACCATTGAGGTGGGTATTAACTTAGAAGATGTGCATGAATCATAAGGATTGCCAAATGTTTTTGATGATAGGTGAGCCTTTGCATTGAGGGTGATAGGCTCAAATATGTATGCCTAGCCTAGATTGGTGGTTCATCTTTTTAATGTGTATGTTTTGATCATTATCAATCTCTAAAATTCCAATATAAGACTTATGGTAGCTCAATTAATATTATAGACTTATGTTACTTAATTTTAGAGTAGAGCACATTATTTGATTTGGGTGTAGTCATTGCATAATTTTTATAACATATTATCCTGGTGCTAGTAGGCGAGGCATGTTGTAATTTTTTCTAGTTAGATGTATGTAAGGTTTTTTATGTATAGGCCATTAATATTACCTCATTTTATGGATGATGCCCCCCCCATGTATGTGAAGGTGGAAATAGGACCATGTGGTGTGTGTTGTACCACATATCCTAATGTTTTAGAGTGTGACATGGGGTGAGATTATTTAGTGCCCATAGTAGGGCATGATAGATACTTGGTAGTCATGACCAAGTAATTTTTAGGCACAAGGTCAATTGAAGATTATATGATATTATCCTTGGTGGTTGGAGCCACATCTAGTGCCTAGTTTACCATGACAATTTGGGTTTTCACATCTAGTGGATCCTATAGTGTTTCCTACATTTTTGTCTTAGTGCATGAGGGGTGTCATGGTGTGGCAAGTATTAGGACACCAATAGAGGTTCCCATTATATGACCTCATTAAGTGAGGGTTTTTAGATGAGAACATTGAAAATAGTGAAGAGATAGAGAACTATATTTTTGGAAGTATCTATTGATATGGGGGTGAATTAGTTTCACAACAATGTACATTCAATTCCATTTACCTTTTCATGAATCATACATTCACATAAGATTAAACAATGCATAGAGAAACAACCAAATAAGCACATCACAAGATAACACAAGAGAGTAGGTGGGAAATCCTCTTAGGGAATTAAAAAAATGAAACATACACATGGATTACTATACTATAATTACAATATTAAACATTTAGTGTGTCACCAACCCCTCGCTATTTAGGCACCAACTCAGCTAGTCCTTTAACAAGCTCCAAATTACAAGGAGGATCTAAACCCTTAGGAAAAAAATCACCAACTAAGATACCTTTGATATTTTATCATATTTAAAATATATTTATATATCTTCAACTGATGATTACCTCCTTTTTTTCACTCTTTCCCCTTCACTCTCACTCAAACAGCCTATAGGGCTCACTCGCTCAATATACCTCTTATAAGCTCATTAGGTCCAATGAGCAGTGTGTCCACCTAAATAAAATTGATAAAATATGAATAAATTATCCTCCTTACACTATTATGGTCCTAAAATACCTTCTCCTTCTCTTTAAAATGATCTCTCCTTTGCTTAAGTCCACACACACTCCACTAGTCTAAATAGGCTAATTAGGCCTTGCATTTATACCACCCTCTTCATCTAGCCCATTTTGGTCAGATAATATCCTTTAAAAAATTATATAAAAATTAATAAATGTTCATAAATACATTAAATATGATAACCAAACACTCTATAGGTCGTTTATAACCCATAGAGGCTAAAACTCAATTAGGCCTAATAGAGACCTAATGGAATTAGCCCTTCTTCAAGGCACACATTACCCTTTAAATCCTTGACCCATATTTATCTTTAAAAAATGATTTAAAAACATATAATACACCTATAATATACCATTTATCACTCCCACATAGTTCCATATTACCTGGAACTCCAACTCATTACTTGAACCAAGCTATTTTAGCCTACTCGCCATTAGGCCTAAAAACATAGAAAAGTTTATCTTACCAAAAAAAGAATAATATCAATTTTATAAAATATTTTAATTAAAAAAAAAACATTAATATATAATTCATTAATTTATAAACATTACCATTTCCATTTTACATCACCACTCAAGCTCTAAGCATCCAAAACCACCTCTACAATAGGACCACTCAGACTAGTCAAACACAATTAAAGTTCAGTCAAGTAAATTTGACATATCACACTTGATTATGGAAAAAATATGAATTTAAAATCATTATTTTTAACCTTTGATACTTATAAAACATATCCATACTTTATTTATTATTCATATCTACCAAGAACACTTCCAACTCACTTCTACAAAGTGGTCATTGTTTGTAGCCTTCAAGAATATAGTCATGAACAAGTTCTTGTTTAACACCTGTAAGAGTGATTAAAAGAAATATAATCCATAAAAATAGTTTATATGTGATATATATATCACTCTAAATTGGATATATCACATTTATTAATGTTACTCATTGGTCCTACAAACCAATTTCTTAGACCACTCTCACACTGTGTACACACAGCTAGACAAGCCCTTTTGGCTTTGATAATTAAACTCCTCAAACTATCTTTATACATTAAAAAATTATTTTATAGTTAATATAGGTATCCAAAAACATAAAAATTTCCATTTTATGTATCATCTCTTTTCATAATGACTCATACTCATCACTTACCTTAGCACACCTAGAACTATCAACTTGGATCAAAAACATAGTCATAGTAAACATGATTCCTAACACCTATAAGATCACTTTATTGACCTAAAAATTTATTTTAAATGTCAATAAACATCCTTATAACAACTAAAAACATTAATACATATATTTCACATGGAAAATGTATAAAATATAGGTCAATCTTTGACCCTTACTCATTCACAGTCATTACTCATACAAATAGCCACTTTGAAGGTATCTTCTTACTTGTTTATGAGAACTATAAACACTTAAAAACCAAGGTAAAATTATTAATATGTCTTAAAAAAATACCCAAAATAATTTTATCCATCCCTAATCACTTAAAAATCTTACCTAATCACTTTTTCATTATGCTTGGTTATTTGTCACTATTTTCACTATCTATAGTCTAGCAATAGAACAAATTGATTAACTAAAATGATTGACACAAATACTATAAATCATAAAAATAAATCCATGTATATATATATATATAATATATATATATATATATATATATATATATATATATAAATTATTTACCTTAAACCTCCATCAAATTTTATTCCTTGACTCAATCAACCTTACCTATAACAATAAAATCTTTAGAAATAATCACTTTTCTATACCTTCTAGTTACTGCCCTAACATACGACTACCACTTAGAGATTCATGTAGGATTATTATAAAACATCCAATCATAAAAATTTACTTTACAATACATTTTATTCACTAACCTTTCATATCCTTCCAATCTCTCCACTATGAGGGTTTGCAGACATAAAAACATCCTTACCTTCTTAATGTTTGTTCATACAGCTGAGGGCTTGGTTTCTCTACAAAATTATTATGTAAGTTTCTTATGAACCTTTGACCCTTACTCATTCACAGTCATTACTCATACAAATAGTTGAGGGCTTGGTTTATCTCCCAACTACTAAAAATTTATCAAGTCACCATGAAAATTCTACGCATGCCAATGAGCAACTTAAATTCCTTCTCAAGCTTGGAAACCTTCATTCTACATGCATATGAGACCTTCCAACATGATATATTGGTTTCTTATTCAAATAATGACCTAAAACTTGGTAAAAATATTTATAAAAACCTATCACACCTCATTAAATATTTACATAGGCTATATTACTTTGGAAACTCACCTTGGACCTCTATTTAGACCTCACTAGGCCATTATGCACATTAGTTCCAGAACCACTAGGTATGCTTAATCCTTCAAGACACTTGGAAACCTCTTATTCTAATATTAAAAACTGATACACATCTCAAATTAACTCATAAAATTTTCTCAATCTACCATATATGTTCACATAGGTATCATATATTTCACCAAGCTACTAATCTTGTGACTTTACACTAGGTCTCTCAATGCAAAAATTAGGTCTCAACCTTGACTTTGCCATCACTGTGGATGTTTTTTCCACCTCATTCACATGATAAAACATCCTTAAATATTATATGACACTTAAATCTCATACAAAATTGTATCACCATGCTAAACTAGTACCTCTAACATCATCCTTTGACTAGGACATCATACTAGTCACAAAACTCATTCCTTTATCATCAATGACATCACCATTTTATCATTACCTTTGACATCAATGAAAATAATTTTGCCAATATATTTTATACCAAAATAATAGATACCAAATCAACCACCATATCCATGGAGATAAATATAGGTTCTAATGCTACCATTAATACAGCTACAGGGAGATCTAGCAACACAACCTACATTGAGTTGGTTTATTATCAATGAATTTATAGTGGGTCATGACATGTTCATGTGATCCAACCTAGCCAATATTTAGGTTTTTCACCATTATAGATACATGGTACATATGATGTGTTTTATGGTTGATAAAATGTAGTAACTATTGGTGATTAATATGTGGTTTATTGTGATGATTTTTATATTATGTAGATAGAGATAATGTTTAGATAGATGTATTATTTTTGAAATATATATGATATATAATGTAATTTTGATTTTACATTTTTTATTTGTTGTAATAGAGGATACTTGATGGGATACTATGGTATAGATAACTCATCATGATATATTGGATGGTGTGCTACCATAACATGATATTACATGGATGGTTGATCCTATGGTGCCTTCAACACTTACATATGCTAGTTGTTTTTATTTGTTTGGTGAGGTATATTTAGAGTTATAAATACTATAAAATAAGACTCAATAATTATTACTACCAAGATTTAATTATCTATATCTATGAGTGTGGTATTCATTGGTTGAGGAGAAAGCTACCCACTTGTCTATAGCTAGATAGTTGATAGAAGTTTAGGCCTAGGTGGCCAATTTATAGGGGTAGGTTGATGGGATTCAATCAAGATGAAATTACTATAGTATAATATTCAAAGATGGAAATCATAGGTAACTATGAGTAGTTTATCACATCCCCATGATGAACTAAGCCTTAGAGATATATTTTGTACAATAATTGTATCATTTTATATCAAAATTTGAGCCATATATATAGATATTTATTTGTATGACTCATGGATGTTATGGATGTAATTTATTTCTAGCACTATTGTTGATTTATTTATGATATGAGAAAATGTATGATATATGTGTTATTATTTTCTAGAAAATGTGAAAAATGCATTATAAAAAAATAATGATAATTAATAGAATTAAGAATAAATTTTTAAGTAAAAAATTGAAAATAATAAACCAAATTACTAAAAGAGAACATCGGTAAATAAATTTAAAAATATGTAAAATAAGATATTAATGTTTTTCTAATGTGTAAGAAAAGATAAAAATAAATGCAAAAACAAATATAAGTGAATAAGAGAAACATGAATATAATATCACAAACCAATAAATATATAAAAATGACAAAGTAACTTAGTAATTATGTGAGTTTATAATGTAGAAGAGTATGGTTGTTTATGGATATGTCAAAATGTGGCACATTATGTTTATGAGAGATATGGGTATTTTCTGAGGAAGGCTTGGTCCTATCCAAGGTCTTATATTAAAATTCACAAGAGGAAAACCAATTAGGTGTGAAAATATGGATCTTGATCAAAAGTATGATCATCTAATAATTGATATTCATCAAGGGAAATATCAGGGATAATGTGATGAAAAGAGGGAATGAAAATTACTACATATGCATTATAATAATCCTTATGACAAATGAGACACACTAGGCTAATGTGCAAGTGCTAATAACTTTTTTTAACAACAAGGACTTAAGATACTCTAATTGGTAGATGAAAAATCTTAGGCTAATAATTGAGGTACATAGATTAGTTCATGAAGGTTATGTATGAAATAAAATTTAAAATGGACCTACCTTCCCACAATGTGTTCCCCATTCCTTAGGACCCCTTAAAAAGTCATTAGTCTATTATGAATGTTGGGTACTTACATGATAAAGTTTTTGTCACTAAATAATATAATGAGACCTCTTATTGTAGTTTATTAGCCTACCACACTCCAATGGGCCTCATCTCTATCATGATGTATGTTGTGGAGTTTGAGATTCATTTATTTTGGTATGATTTTTAATTTTACTTTTGTAATTTCCTTTTGATCATTGCATTTTGGGTCTTTTATGATTTAGATTTTAACTTTTATGGAATTTTTCTTCCTCCTTTGTATGGATTTTTAAAACTAGTCATGACTAATATAAGTGACAAACACAATAAATATTATGCTTTGGTTACAAGAGAGCAGTATTTTAATTATTATGTTGTCTTGAAATGTTCTTAAACTTGACCACATGTAAGTGTGCAATCTCAAGACTAACACGTGTTCTTTCAAATGGGAGAATGATAAGGGATAAAATAGGATCATTAAGAGGTATATTGATGTAATAATTACACAATGATTAAAATTATTTTTAGATGATCACAAGGGAAATAGGATAGTATTGGGTGTGATATAATATCCATGTCACATAAATAACCATAATATTCATTTAAATAACCTTAACACCAGCATGAATAGAAGGGGAAATCAACCCAAAATAGGGTAAAATAAATAGTTTCCAAATATAAAATATCATAAACAAAGAGTTTAATTTGGAGATTGATTTACCAAGTGACTTAATTATAAATCAATGCTTATAAGACAAAATATCATAAATTATATTACAAATACAATAATCATGAGAGTAAGAGATAAAAAATGCATCATAAATTATATAATGAAATGTAAATATTAAATCCAATACATATGAAAATGTGAATAATAATATGATGTAGCACAACCATGTGATCATAGATGTTGATATATTTCATAACATACATCATCGATAGCATTAGATAAATCTTGTTGTAGCTAAAATCTAACTTTAATCATAGTCATGTCTATCTTCACAAAGAGTCATTCAAGGACATTATGATGCATGGTATCTATGTATAAATTAGGTATGTTATAATAATTATGATCACATGACACTTATTATGAAGGGTAATCAGTGAGAGGAACTATTATTGTAATGTTATTAACATATTTAGACCTTTTGAATGATGTAGGTTATGAGGAAGGCTGAGTTTTTTCCCATGAATGACATTAAGTACATTTATAATAAGGTGATGGTGTATGCCATGACAATTTATGGAAGTTATACTAGATTAATCTACACATATATTTTTGATGTGTATCATATTCATGCCAAAGGTAGTAAAAATATTCATGTTTAGGGATATACCTTGGAAGTAACTTAGGTAGAGGCAAGTTCTTATCAACATGATAGTATATGGTTATTGTATGAATTACATCTATGTATTGTCAAAGTTTTTGAAAATGAGTAGAGGTGTGTGTTCATGCCATGAAAATAACAAATGCATCTAGATTATCTAACTATGGAGGTAGACTATCTATGGTAGGAGTGGAACTTGATTCATATTATTGTGATAAGAATATCTTATATGCATGATAATCCTTGGCCCAATGACTAGTAATATTATGGAATTCACAATATGTCTCATCCAACTATCATTTTAGTGAGGGATCAATCTTTAGGAAAAGTAATACATCAACATATATAGTAAAATAACTCATTAGGTGCAAGACTAGGCTCAATAGTTATAATAGGTCTCAATGTAGGTCTAAGTAATGTGGATGACATCTCAAGATGGATCATGCTTTAAGGATAAGAAAATTTAGTGAATTGATATGGTATCATCATGGAATGATCAAGAAGCATACTTCAAAGAGGATCAAAAGTGACTAAATGAGAAGTAGTTGGAATCTACTTCATCTCAGACTTGTGAACATCAAGTGAAGAA
Organism: Torreya grandis; assembly: GCA_037957365.1. Lineage (NCBI taxonomy): Eukaryota > Viridiplantae > Streptophyta > Pinopsida > Cupressales > Taxaceae > Torreya > Torreya grandis. The sequence goes on along the minus strand of JARHVA010000467.1, from coordinate 4,198,776 downwards.
GAAATAATGTCTAGTAAGGTAGAATAAGAATGAACTACATAAATAGAAATCATACAATGTAAATGTAAATAATAATGATATCAAAGTAATTATGCATCTTTATCTTGAGAAAATATATCTAAAAATGGATTATCTAATAAATATCCATCATCATAATTAGGTTATGAAGATCAATAATGCAAGCATTAATTATTTTATCAGTTGATGAAGAATGAGGAATGGGTTCTTTTGGCATCACTATATAAGAAAGTATTTCATTTGTTGTATTTTGAAGAGACATAGGTCATAAGTAATGATGTAATTAAGTAATTATATGTGAAGGAAGATCAAAAAAAATTATGTTCAAGTTGATCTCATCGGGTTTATCATCATCATAATTTAATAGGTTAGGTATTATATTGCCTATAAGTTTAGGGTGTCTATTATAACCTCTATTAGAATTAATGAGATAATTGAATCTTTGATATTCACAAAAAGGAATACTAGGTAAAGGTTCAAAGGTGGGTATTTTGAAAACATCACATTATTAAAATTGTTCAAAATTCCAAAGGTTCATGTCTCTTTGAATCTTATGTAAAGCACCAATGGAAGAGAATTCAACACATGGGCATGCATATGAAGTTATATCTCTCATGTGATGTGTCTAAGGTTGACCAAGTAAAAGATCATGACTTAAATATGAACTATGATATAAATAACCATGATAGGAATCCAAACACAACCTATAGGAGGAATTTTTATTTAATCATAGACTTGACATGCACTTTGGGTATATTTAAGGTTATATTTAGAGTATCCAAGCATTTTAATGAATTCAAGGGGTGTGACGTAAATGCCAAAACCTTCATCAATTAAAGCATGCTTGAATTGAATATCACTAACTTAGACACTAATAAATAATATAGGATCATATGCACAAATTAATATTTCATCAACAATCATTGAAATGATAGGAAATTTTAGTGAGAGATGAGTATCTACATTTTAAATCATGTATGGACATTTCCTCGCATTGTTGAAGAACACTATCCTTAGACCCAAACAAAGTAACTTTTTTCCCCATAGGTGGAGATTGAGGAATGATCATTTAAAATAAAAGTTGCATTAATGATTATGATGACAAGAGGAATTCCTCATGAGTTATAGAAAATGAATTTGAGATGGGAGGAAAGAAATTTTAGTTATAGGATCCCATTCATCATATTTGGTTAGAACCATATCTAACAAAAGTACATAATGTTAAAGTAAATCTATGGGAAGAGGAGTGGAAGTGTATTTATATTGATTATTAATGGAATTATGATGTTTGGACTTGGATGGTATAGGTTGGATAGGTGATTCAAAATATGTTTAGGTAGTTAGTGTCATTTTTGGCATGGTTAGGTTAAGAAATAACTCCCTTGAGGTGGTTAATGTGATGAGTAGAGATGTAGGGATAAAAATAGATTGGCTCATGATATTCAAAAAAGCTAGTTATAAGTGAGGAGAGGTTGATAGTATCAAATTATTAGATGTCATATAAATGACAGAATTATGAGTATCGACTTGTATCATTATATTTGATATAGTCTACACAAATAGTATAGGAGTAGAGTGTGTTTTTGTATTTTCTGATATCATGATGTGAGATGGGAAGTATCTTAAATAATGCATAAAGTAGAAGATTTTTTATAGTTATAATATGGATAAGTATCAATATATGATACTACATGCCTCATGTTAGTCATGTTGACTACATTCTCATCATTTTTTAGAGAGTTAGGGTAAACTAAAGTATCCACAACATTGGAGGTAGGTGGTTGAGTAATATTATATTGGTGATTGGGAATTGGATATTTATAGATATCTAGGTGAGAATTAGATTGATTAAGAGATTCATGCATGATTTTGGAATCATGATATTTAGATACATTTTCATACACTTGATTTTTATGAATCATAGTTTTATGATCAAAATTGGGACCAAGGATAAAATCAAGAGAAAAGATCCTAAGTTGTCTATAGGTTTCATGAGAATGTCCCCAATCTGCATGATACCAAAATAATTTGTGTGGATCATACCAATGTTTGGTATGTAAATTAGGATCAGTTTTTCATGCTAAAGGTTTAAGAATGATTTTTTAGATTTCCACCATGGAAATAAGTTGATGAGCATCCACATTATTCACATAGGAAGAAGTGGAAATGGAAATTTGAAAAGGATTATTTGTGAATGTTGGAGAAAGAGTTCCATCATTAGAGTTATTTTTAATAATAACATGGATGGTGTGTATATAATCATGGGTATATGTGACACCATCATTAGTATCATATCAATTTTTCAAATCTCATAAGCATGTGAGTTCATATTAGAGGTTAAGAAGGCTTGAATTATATTATTAGGAAATATTGACATTTAACATGATCAAGGGCTTCTTCCAAAGGTACTAGAGAGAGAGTCCTATCATGGTAATAGAATTTGGGATGAAGATAATGACTGAAAAAATGTAATATATTATCTTCTGACATGTTGTGTTCAACTTTATTAGATTAGGCTTTTCATCTTTTGATGAAAGCTTGGGAAATTTCATATTCTACCCATTGATAGTTAATAAAATGGGATAAGTTATTTTTATGTAGATTATTGGTTTGAAATTATTGAACCAATGCATTGACTAAGTCTTATATATATATATATATATATATATATAATGTTAGACTTAAGTTGATTATACTAATCTAGGGCATCACCTAAAAAGGTTTTAGGTAAATTTTTGATAGAAGAAAATGTATTTAAATTAATCCAATCTTTATAAAGTTTTTCAAAGGATTTCAAATGCAATGTAGGATTAGTAGATATATAGTAGGTTATAGTAGGAGTAATAAAACCTATGTCTATATTTGAAATTAGAGGTATTAATGGTTCATTTTGAAGATGTTTGATGACTTTGTTAAGGAGTGGTGGTTGAAGAATAATATTACCTTGTCATCTCTAATGGGGGTAGGGACATTTGAATTTTTCACTCCCCATTGAGTAGGTTGAGAATGTTTTTGTAATTTTAAATTTTGCTTTTGTACTTGCAAAATTTGATTAGAATTATTGATTTGGAAAGTATCCATTTGATTCATGGATTGAAAAAGGATATGGTTAGTAATGATGGCTTGTTAGGTAGTATTAGCTACTTGAGATGTACTAGTAGTAGTTGCTTGAGATGCACTAGTATAAGCATGAATTTGAGTGGGCCCATTAGAGGAAAGACCTACTGTAGTATTGGTTATACTAGGTAACGTAAAAGAGGAAGGAATATAGGAAGTTATGTATTGATTTTCCCCAAATCCTATAGAAAAACTATATGGTGGTGAAGAGGGACATCATATGTAGGGTCCCATCATGAGGTTATAGATGATTACATATGGATGTTCTAAATAAGTGTAAGGAAGATGAGATTTAGGAAATTTAAGGGAATTGGTTAATTCCATCATATCATGTTGTGTTCTTTTTTTAGAATCATCAAGGATAGCTACTCAACATTTTTTATAGATTCATCTGAATAAATCTAGTATATAGATGTAGTTAAATGTTCTTGGTTATATAGTTGTGGATGGATTATTTATTTCACTATGTAATGATTTATGTGACCCTTGGGGTTGATTGGATATTATGAATTGCATTCATTTATTAATGGTAAGGTAATTAAAAACATTTCTTGTATTTGATCATGCATATTGTTATTATTTCATTACATAAATGAAGATATACAACTATGAATCTAGCAATGGTTATAGTTAAGTTGATATTGGATTATAAGTACATGTATGATTATAATGCAACCTAAATTATGTTAAAATATAATATATTATACTTATGATCTTGTTTGAATAAGTTGAAGTGACTCTCGAATTTAAAAAAATCAATACTCAGTCCTCTTTTATATAGAGTTGCTCAAGTAGGAATTAACTCTTTCCATTTATATTAAAAATTATGTATCTTGTTTATTTTTAGCATTTATTCTCATTATTGGAATAGTTTGTGTTTAGATTTTTTATTTTGAATGGTTATTTTTTTTTTAACAATCAATTATTGTGACATAATTTTCCCATTGGAGATGATCAATTGGTTATGTTTTGGTCTTATGACTGGGTCTTTTTAGCTAGTTACGGTTTATTCTAAAATTGATTTTTATTTTATGTTGAATGATAGTAGGGTCATTGACTACGATTAAATTGGAATTGTTTGTACATTATTTATATTTGGATACTTATTAATCCAATTTTAACTTGAATACTGTAGTATGATTGGGAAGTCATGATTTGGTTGTTCATTACAAACTAAGTGAATTTCTTACATTTTTTATTTATTTAAATTACCTTAAAATTTAAAGAAGAATAAAATATCTTTATAGTGTAAATATTTTCTCTTGCATTACATTTATGGTCTAAATTAAAAATAACTACTTTAGACATATGAGTTAGATTTTTTGATAGAGTTGAATACTAGTGTTTAGCAGTTGTGACCTACTTAATTAAAACTCTTAACTTTATGTAATGTATGAATTATATGTTGGTCAAATTGAAGTTGAATAGGAATACCATTGGTTTTTCCTATTTTGATACTACACTAAATATGGATAATAACTAGTTTTATTTGGGTTCCACTCATATTTTTCATTCAATATGAATACCTTTCTCAATGACTGGAAATGTTATCTTGAATGACACTTCATTGTTCCATGATAGAAATTTGATAATGATTTCCCATTGCTTAAGTTAATAGACATGGATATTGTTTGAAATCTTGTTTTTTGAATTATTGTCTTTTAGAAAATTACTGCCATTTAGGGGTAGATAGGATATTATATTTTTTGAATTTAATTAAATCAATTCCTTTGAAGATAATGATTTTTTAATTATAAGAATAAAAACTAGAAATTGGTTTTAAAAGTAGTTTGGAAATAGTTTATTAAATGAAACTGAATTAATATTAATGAATCAAGGACTTTGAATCAAAAGTACTTAAAATTGAAGCACCTTATGATTGAATAGAGTTGTTTTTATTCTACTAACATGACTTAGTGTTTTGGATGTAATATGTATTTTTTATTAGTAACTTTAAAAGAGATATTATAAAGACAATCTAACTATTTTTGAATAATATAATTATCTTAAAAGAGTTGTACCACAAGAGGTTTTTAAAGCTAATATATGACAAATAAAAAGTTTGTTATTAAAGGTAAAATTGGGTTTTGAGAGGGACCCTACCTCATATAAAAGAAAAGTAGGCTAGGTCATAGAATCAAATACATAAAAAAATTATACCCAAGAAGAATAAAAAAGAGAAGAAACTAAAACAATAGCCAAAATTAAGCAAGTAGAAATAAATACTCTAACATATTAGACACTTCCAATTATCATAAGCTTTTTCCTAGTTATGTGTCAAGCTCTTAAAAAAAATTCCATCTAGTGAGATGTCTAAAGAACATATTCCTCTGTAAACATGACCTTCATCTTCTTTTCAGCCTTGTAACTATCAATATCATCATCATTTCCCTTAGTTATTAGTTTTATCCCCTCCATACTCTACAAATAATTTTTCATAGCAATGTGATTGAAATCAACAAGGACAACATGTTTATCCTTAATATTCACATTTTCTCTCTATTTTATCCACTTTTTATTTAAATTTTATAAACTAAGAATTCATCTCTAGTAGGTATGCCTAGGTATAAAGGATGCCATCCTTTTGGCTCATATTTTTCACCTCTTCTTTGAGTCTTTTATAATCTCTCGTAAACCAATGAAGAATGGCCTTTAAAGGTCCACTTCATCCTTGATTCTATCTAAATTATCTTGATTCTTAAAATCATTCACAATCATGTCAAAATATATAGGATTAGTTTGAACATGCTTGGATAATTTTGTATCCTTTTTATCATTTTTTTCAATCTCCTTTTATCCAATTTCATCCTTCTTATCTCCATGTTTAAGCAGTTTTAACCCTTCCACCACCTCATCCATCCTCTCCTTAGGTGCATCTTAATATTTATTCATTGTGTGATCCTCCAAGTTTACAAAATCATCACATCAACCACCATATTATAACCAACCTCATTCCTAACAGTATTTTCCCTATCCATGCCCTCTTGGTGAGCACACTCTCTATCAATATTAATAATACCATGATTTTGAACAGTTTTTTTGACCTTCTTCTAACTAGTCTTAGTAGCACTTTTCAAGACTCTTTTAGGTGTATTTACCATTTTAGCATTACCTTATTCATACTAGATTGAACACTAGGTTTAGAAGCATTGAAATTTTTATAGATGAGGAATATCACCATTTGGTGAAGTGAGAATTTATTTTTTCTATTTTAAAATCTAGTACATAGCATTCCATCAAGTTCAAAATATAGAAGGATAGACTCAGGGGAATATTATAAAAAAATTATTTTATAATTGGTATATGAAAGTAATAAACAACTAAAAACCTACCATCCAAAGTGACATACCTCATGATTTTCTCAACTACCATGTCAAAAGGTTTTGGGAAGTCTTTTCTTAGGAAACCCTATTGGCATTCAATAAATTTTTCATTCTCTAATAATAATATACTCTTGTTGATAGGTGACCTAAAGGATTGAATGTAACCTAATTTGGGGTAGTATCTTAATTATTTTTCCCTTGTTGATTTTAAATTGGGACTCACTCACTCTATCGATGTCATAAGAATCATTATTGTAAATAGATTGTTGATTTAATTTGATTAATTATTTTTTATTTGAAAAAAGTGTTAATACAATTAAATACATAATGAGAATAGAGTTCATTGGTTACCTTAAAATAAGGGGATTGGATAAATTATGTGTGAAGGACATAGGGATACATACTTGTTTGAATGTCTTATCCACATAGTTTTATAGTTTATTCTTTTTTTACTCAAGCACAAAACCTAACTCTATTAGATCTAAGAATATTTATAATGCCTTGATAGGGTGTTCCATAGGTAAAAAAAACTCTCTTTAAGCTAATGCTTTCTATTCTTAGTATATAATAAGATGACATAAATTATCATTTAAGTCATAATTTAAAAGAGTACATAGGTACTCTTATACTTCTTGATCTTAATGAACCTTTAGAGATAAATAAAGTTCATATAGGGCCCACTCAATAAGACCTAACTTGAAGGGAGTTTATAAACCACACCCTTCCTTGATCTAATGGTAGTATGGATAAATTAAAATAAATCTAGGCTTGTGTTGTCATTCATCTTTAGTTAGTGTACTTTATCACTTTATTTGGTATTGTAAGAAAAATAAGGTATTCATTTCATTGGTATTAATGCATAGGTTTATGCTCTAGGGAATTCTGGGAGAAAAATTTGATATATACTCTTCTTTAACCTTGAAATTTTTAATTACTTAGGACTATTTTAATAATATCAAGAGGAAGAATTTATATTAATACCAATTCTAGTAGGGGAAAAGGTAGAAACTAAGGTAGAGGTTATGGGGCTTCTAATGTGAATTTAGAATTGATCCTCCTCTAGTTAATAATGTGGGTAGTAATAATGAAGATCCTAATGATAAACCAACTAGGGTTAAATAAAATAATAGGCATAAGGAAGTCTTGAATGGAATTTTTATAGATTTAAATTTTATTCAAGGAAAAATATAAATTTAAGAATGTAGATGCAATAACGTAGAAGGTGTTCCCCAAGAAGGTCTATGTGAGGAAGATAATGAAAAAATGGATGAACCAATTATCTAGGAACTAAATGTGGAAATAGTTGACACTATCATAGAATAACTCAATAAACTTCCTCCAATAACATTTTTTAGAGAAGAAATTGGTGATGCAATTGATGTTTGGCTAGTACATCTATAAAAGTATTTTAATCAACACAACAAGCCTTCTAACATGAAATTTAGGGTGGACTCATATCATTTGGTTGGTATTGAATCCATTTGGTGGAATCATCTTTATGCCTTAGAATGATATCATCCCACAACCCTCTCCTGGAATATTTTTGAAATATAGTTCTGGAAGAGGTACTTAAGTGCCAACTTCAAGGAATAAAAAATTATTGATTTTAAGTTGTTAAAATATGATAATATGATAGTCACTAAGTATGATAATAAATTTATAAATTTTTTATGTCATGTGAACTAAATGCATGATGAAGAGATGAAGATTATCAAGTTTAAACTTGAGTTGAAGGAAATATTGGTGCATAACATCAATATTATAAATTCAAAAACCTTGATGACTGTCATTGAATCTACCCAAAGGGTTGAAGAGAAGGAAAAATATTGGTATAAGGCAAGGGAATATTTTTTAAAAAAATAGACAACAAATTAAAATAAAAATCTCTTCGACACTCCTAAAATTTACAAGAAATTAGATTAGAACTAGAGGTTTACTAGGAGTACTAGTGGATGGGGTAAGTTCCAAGGGGAAAATAAGATTTTTAAAGCCCATAACTCACCTAAATTTTGGCTCAAACAATAAAAATAAAATTTGAATTACTTGTCATAGGACAACTACTATGGAAAAAACTATTCTTATTGCACCTTCTAGGACTATTCAATTTTGAGAATGTGGTGATAACCAATACCAAAGGATTTTCCAAAGCTGAAACTAGGACAATCAACTAACCACATAGTTTATGTAGCAATAGATAATTAAAATGTTGATTTTCAAGCAACTCTAATTAAAACTAGAGTTACTCTTTTTGGTCTTTGTGCATCCATTTTAATAGAATTTAGAGCCATAGATGGTTTTATTTCACTTATTATAGTAAGTGTAGACTAAAACTTATTAGAGTTAGAGAAGGTTAGGAAGTTGATTTTGGTATAGAGAAAAGGGTGTCAATCTATGAGTGTCTAGAGAGGGTTGAGCTAGATTTAGCTATTTAGACCAAGTTGAGCTTATTTGTAGATTCTTCGGGATCTTATTTTGTAATTTTTGGAATGGATTGGTTGTAATCACAACATACTATTTTTTATTACTTTGTAAAGAGAGTGTGATACATAGATGATTTATGTAGAATCATGGAAGTGCAAGGCATTTAATGGCCGAAGGCACCAAAATCACTTTCATCCATTCACCTAAAATAGGTAGTGTGAAACGGGATACTAATTGTATGTAGTTAAATTACATGAAACCACTAATAAATAAGAAGCACCTTTCAAATAATTTCCTTTCTTGAGGGAATTTCAATATGTGTTTCCTCAAAAACTACTTGGAATTCCATCTAAAAGGGAGCTCAATTTTTTTTTGATATCATGCTAAGGGATGCACCTGCCTCTAAATCACCCTATAGAATAAATGTGGTAGATTTATAATAACTAAAATTTAAACTACAATAACTATTTGAAAATGGAAGTATTGTGACAAGTGTGTCTCCTTGGGGTACTCTGGTTATCTTCATAAAGAATAAGGATAGGACCTTAAGATTATGTGTGGATTATTATATTCTTAATAAAGTAATAATCAAGAATCATTATCTTATACCAATGATACATGATTTATTTGATCAAATGAAATAATTAGTTATCTTTTTGAAAGTTGATTTAGGATTGGGATACCATTAACTGAGAATCAAGGAGGAACACATGCATAAGACTACCTTCAGGAACCTTTATGGTCACTATGAGTTCATCGTGATGCCATTTGGGCCAACTGAGGTACCAAATACATTCATGAAATTAATGAAAAATATTTTCAAATATTATTTAGACCAGTTTGTTTTTTTATTTTGATGATATTTTGACTTATTTCAAAAATGTAGTAGAAAATGAACAACACTTAAAATTAGCTTTTCAAATAGTAAGGCAGCACAACTTATGTGGTAAGTTTTCCAAATGTGCCTTCTTTAAACCTAAAATTCATTATCATGGGAAAATTATTTTTAAATATGGTATTATTATTTATCCATATAATATCAAATCAATATAAGAGTGTCCTTCTCCTACTAATGTACATGAATTATCTAGTTTCATGGGCTTGGTTGGTTATTACCATAGGTTTGTGGAATTTATTTCTAGCATAGTCAATCCCATCACTTCTTTGTAGTGTAAGGAAAATAAGTTTGTTTGATCATACCTCTTTGAAATGGTATTTAATAATATTAATAGTTTTTTGAATACAACACCCATACTTTTCATACCTAACCCAAATGGTAATTTTAAGGTCTAGGTAAATGCATCCAAGGAAGGCTTTGGTGGTATAGTAACCTAAGATGGTAAGGTAGTGGCTTATGAGTCACGAAAACTCAAGGAGCATAAAATTAATTATACTACACATGATATGGAACTTTATTACATATTACATGTTTTGAATTATTTGAAACATTTTCTATTTGGAAACATTAAAGGGTGAAATCTAATCACTGTAGTTTAGAACATTTGTTTACCTTAGAAGAATTGAATGTCCATTAGCACATATGGCTAAAATTTGTTAGTAACTTTGATATGTACATTTCATATGTCAAATTCAAATAAAATCATGTTTTTGATGCACTAAATCAATTCATACCAAAATAAAAACTTTCTAATGAATAGTGTTATGAGGTAAAAATAGTCTTAGTTGAAGAGCCTATAGCAAAGTCATTTGTTGAATTTTATTTGGAAAATGATGCCCTGATTAGGCATAAAAATAGAATATGTGTACCTAAATTTTGGGACTTATGTATTTAATTTATGAAATTAATGCACATGACACCTCATTATGCTCATTTAGGTGTCACAAAAATGACATATGAGCTAAAAAGGTATTATTTAGGGCCTAGAATGAAACATGATGTGGCTGATTTTACTATTAAATGATTAGAATGCCAATGGGTAAAGGCTAATAATTACCATTATATGGGTATAATATATCCTCATGAATTTCCAAAATATAAGTGGGTTGTAATATCACTTGATTTCAATTTTGGTACTTCCAAAATCATGAAATAGACATGATACTATTCTAGTTGTGAATGTTAAATTGACCAAAATTGGTCATTTCATTGATGGTAATCTAATGTATGATGTTGTCATGTTTTAAAAAATATTTATAAAATAATTTGTCTAGTTGCATGGCATGCTAAAATTAATTATTTTATACAAGGATAAACTGCTCACATCAAGGTTAAGGAGAACTTTGATTCCAACCTTCAAAACTCGCTTGAACTTTAGTTATACATACCACCTGGAAAGAGATTATCAAAATGAAAGACTGAATAAAGTGTTCTAGTACATGTTATGAATCTATGTCATGGATAAACATTCCAAATTAAATATTACCTCCATTTGGTATATTTTACTTAAACTAATACTTATTATTTTGTGATTAAGATGGCTCCCTTTAAAGCTCTGTATCGTCAAAAATTCAAAACTCCTCTTAGCTAGAAAAACTTAGAAAATAGGTTTTTTTTTTACCTAATATACTTTAGGATTATGATAAACAAATGACATTTATTAGACAAAGTTTAAAATTTACCTCTAATAGGTCAAAGAGCTATGTATATAAAAAAATATCACCTTGTGAATTTAATTTGGGTGATAAATATTTTTCTTAGAGTTAGACCACAAAAGATTTAAATTAAGTTTGGCCAATCATCTAAGTTAGCTCAATGATTTGTTAAACTTTTTGACATTATAGAAAAGATCAGTCATGTATCCTATTATCTAGATTTTCATCCTTATTTGTCTAGGATTCATGATGTTTTCATGTTTCTTTACTTAGAAAATACATTTTTAATCTCACTCACATTTTGGATTGGAAAAACCTTCAAGTTACAAAGGAGGATAAAATATAGATGAAACCCATGAGGTTTTGGACCATTTCAATGTTAAGTTGAAAAATAAGGACATATATCAAGTGTTGGTCCAATAGGATCCACTTAGTGAAAGGAGTGATACATGGGAATATTCAAGTCTTTTCAAGTGGCATTGTCCTAATTTATTTACTTAGTCATTAGGATGATTCATTTTTATGTGTGAGAGGAATTCATGACTCTATCTAGAATCCCTTTAAAAATTGATTGTTTATTATTATCTTGGACATTAAATTACTATCTTATAGTGTTATGATCACATTTTGGATTGATCATACTTATATTGATTCTAATTAATTATGTTGTTATGATGATATTACTATGATGTATTATTAAATTCAATTTTTCATTATAGTTGATTATTTATTATGTTTATTTGTATACTTATTGGATAGATATTGTCGATGTCATCATTTGTGATTACAAGTTTATAAATGAGCTAGGATTAATCAAGGAATATAAATAACATGGTTGTGCTAGTAGATGTTGGTGTATTTTGATAATTAAGGTTAAATTAATGATTTTCTAAATAACCATAAAGTCTATTGTAGTTGATTTTATTTGGTTCTTTAGTCATTTGACTAGCTTATTAAGTTGTGTGGTTATAATTCTTTATGTTGTATTTTATTTGTCAGCATTTCTTGTATTAACTTAACCAAATTTTTTATATTTTAGCTTACCAAAAATAGGCCTATGCATATTCTACCATTTTTGGGAATAATTTTTAATCAAGTTTGAAAATATGTCTTTGATAGGTGAAATAATCGGGTTGGTTAGCTAGGCTATCTTATTGTTTCCATGCAATTAAAAAATAATGATTTACAAGTTTTTAATTTTTGTTTCTTGAGATTGGTCCTCTATTTTTTTGAATTGTAATTTGATATTTAATACCTTATCATAAAAAATACTTAGTTTTATCCATGGACACTTGGGCCTTGTTGAGGTCAACATACCCCCATTTCTGAAAAATGGGGACCCATGTGTCAAATTATGCAAATTTATACCTTAAAATTGAATATTCACTTGATCAGAGTCTCATTAGCATGATTACACATTATTTTTATTTAAATATCATCCACACCTAGTTTGGTTAACATATTTGTTCATGGTTTTGGTTTGCCCTTGTTTAAAGTGCTAACATTGGACCTTTATGTTTCAGGTTGGAAGCCCAATAAGGTTTACTTGGAATGAACATTACTTAGGTTTCATGATTTTAATGTTAACTTGATCCTTTACTAACCTTTGGTTTTTATATTCATATTTAAGTAGATAAAACCTTAATATAAGTTTAATCTAAGTACTTGATTTTAATCTAGTAGGAACTTTTACATGGGAACATTTTAAATAATGTTATGGGCTTAGTTTATTTTTATTTCCTAAGGCTTAGTCATGTTTTCTAACATGCCCAAACCTTAGTATAATATCCATGCTAGTCCTTTTTATATCTCAATCCCCCATTTCAAACCTTTCTATTATTCATGTGGTCTAATCTAAATGCAAATTCCTTTTATTATGTTTCTAACTATCAGGTTTTATACTTCAAACATGTCTTTTTAGGATTTTCCTTCAGAGTTTTGTCTTGAATAAATTACCCTTCATGTTCTATATTTTAGACACTTTGTTCAAGTACTTTAAGGATTTTATTTAATAATTATTTTATGACTTATGCAATTGGGCTATGTCAAAAGTATTCCCTCAAACTTATCTATGTTAGGACAATTATTTCAGACATTTTATCTGAAATAATTTCCCTATGGACTTATTCTATCAAGAATTTTACCCAACAAAATTTCCCTTCGACCTCTTTTCACTTACCCTTCAACATATTTGTTTTTTATTTAACTTATTTGAGAGTAATATATTTGTATTCCTATTTTAGTTAAGGGTCTAGATTAATAAATCAGTAAAGAATATAGAAATAAATATAGTCTTGATTTCTCAACTATTTGTCTTTTTCACCTTTCTAAAAATATCAATAAATAAGAAGAAATATAACCTAGCTATAAAATAGATTGAGCTAGTTGATATAGAAGTTGAAAATAGCTATGTTAGACTAGGAAGGTGTCATAAACTTGAATCTAGATTTCATTGGGAAAAAGGATAAGAGTGTCAAAAAGTGGATGCTTTGGTGTCTGACATTATTGTCTATTCTTGTTGCTATTGTCTAAACTGGTCACAGAGACCTAAAAACTTTTAGGGTAATTTCATTGTGCTTGTGTGATCATTATTATGAAAAATTGAGCCCTATTTTTCAATGGAACTCATTATGGAGTTGATTTTGTCTTCAAACACTAACCCTTCATCATGCTTAATAAAATGAAATTTGAGTCACTTGAGAAAGAGGGGGGTTAGTTTGAAAGATGTAATGAACATGTAATCCATACCCCTTATATGATCATGCTACCTACATACCAATACTTTGAAGATGGATCAAGTCATATGTAGTTCTTTTACCTAGTGTTCTTTGTATAATAGTGTGATGTAGATGCAAATGCCAAATTAATAGTGTTTGAGGTAGCTAGGGATTGGTATGAGGATTTGAGTAGGTTTATAGTTGTGTTGGGTGACTATGTGCAAAGAATAGGTAAATTTTCCTTGGTGCTTTGTTTGTATTCTTGCTTTCTTTGTAAGTTTGGTCAATTCCTTTGTAAATGAGATTTGAGTGGGCTTTTATAGGGAATAATTGGTCATGGTTCAGACGTATTCATGTTAGGTTGAGCTAATTAAGGATAAGGACCAGATGAAAATGACCATTGGGGATCAAAGTACAAATGGATAGGACCACCAAAAATGGAACACTTTTCTATAGAGTACTATAGTCCAAATGGAACACTCCTATCCTATAGGATTGAGACCTAGGGGAACAAGATTGGCATAGGGAATACTATTTGGTTGAGATGGAATAATCATGTAGAAGGTGTTTGATGAATGGTAATGAACAAAAAGGTGTCTATAAGGGTCTCAATAGCATGTAAAAAGGACCTATGTATGGTGTGTTACAAGCCACACTCAAACTACCAATTTGGACATTTTATATAATTATATTTCCCCCCCTTTATTCTAGTGATGCAACAAAGTGAAATACTAGGATAAAAGAAAAATAGAAATCATACCTGAACTTACCTATAAGGGTGAAGCCTATGAGGATGTGTGAAGTTGATTGTATGTAGAGAGAGCACAATGTGAAGTATAAATATGCAAGATAATAAAAATAATATATTAATTCTTACTAGACACATTATGTCTAAAATAAAAACATACAAAGGTTGGGTAAAAAAGAGAGGAAGAGAAAGGAATGAATACACCTCACTAGGTATGTGAACTAATACAAAACATGTTATGATGTTGAGTGATGTTAGCTATGTGCTATGCCAAGAGTAATATCATGAAAGAAACTACGTGCTCAATTCCCTAAGGGTGGATCAAGAATAAAAAGGATGGCCCTTTAGCTCCATCATAACCCACTATGTAATGAATCTATGTGATCATGCATGTGTTAATTATTGTTTGGAATATGTGTCCCATCCATCTGAGTAGGTGGCTCAAGAATATAAAGGTTAGATAGCATTTAGCTACATCATTACCCACTAAGTATAAGCTATGAACTGATATTGATATGAATGTGTATCATATGAGATGGCTCATGAAGCCCATGAATGATCTATAATCTAAAAATGTGACATGGATAGTTTAATGTGTATTGATAATTATTCCAATCTTGACCACTTCAAAAGGTGGAGATTAGGTTTGTATGAAAACCACTTCAAAATTGAGAACTAATCTTATATTAAATCCACTCCAAAATGATGCTAAATACCTATAGATGGAATAATGAATGTAACTACTGAGAATACCTAGGTAATATAAAGAACAAGAAAGACAATAAGGCAAATCTATCATGCACATTACCCCCAATCACTGGTGTCTGTAACATGGATTCTAATCTAGAATTTGTACCAACTACCTAATTTGAAACTAGAAATGAGGGGCATCATGTTGTGCATGATGCCCCCTATATCTGGATGGTATAAGTAAAACTATACTAAAACTACCCAATATAAACTAGACTATAGCTAAAAACATTGTAATTGACCTTACCTTTTTATTTGGTTTTAAAAATTCTAGGTTTTTGGCTATTTAGATAAGAGCATTGAAAATTAGACACTCTGTTATAGAGCACTGTAGTCTAAATGGGGCACTCTTGTCCTTTACTATTTTTGATGATTATTGTATGTTTATCCCTATTTTTTTGGTATGTTATGCATGTTTTGAATTCTGATTATTGTTCTAAGTGTTTTTAAAACTAATTTTGACTAGTATAGGGCTTTGATATCTATGACAAAACCCCTATTTATTGTCCCCTCTTCTAAGGGTAGGAATGAAGACCCTACAATGACTTCCCTCAAAAGAAAGAGCCCTGTAAGTGTGTTATGATATAAAATACATGATATATCAATGATAATCCAAAATATGTCTCAAGATATGGCATATTTTATATTGGAGATTATTAGATCAATAGGGGTATGCATAAATAGATGTAATAATGTAATATCATGTACAGTATACTAAACTAAAACTAGAAATGTGGTTAATTTTCAAGGAGTGATGGAGCATGATGTCCATCATGGCATCTAAGAAGGAAATATAATGCATGATGTGGATCATGGCATTGAAAATAACTGAGAATAAAATAATCAAATAAATACACAAAGCAAGAAGTAAGAAGCATACAAAAGAGGCCAAAGGGCCAAGAAAATAAGGGACATGGGCACATGTCACTCAAAATAAGAAAGTAATCATAGAAGGCATGTTCAAATGCCCACATACACATACAATTACAAATAATAAAGATTGGCATGAGGGCCACAAGCACATACAAGAGTACAAGAAAAGGACATTGATAAATGTCCTAAGGCACATACAAGTAACAAAATAGGAACTGAGAAATGCAATCACATCTAACCACTCAAAGTAATAAAGGAAGACATGTAAATACTGGAAATATTATCGCATCTAACTGATCAAAGTAAGAAGTAAAATTATGAAAAACATGTAGAACAAGACTGGGTAGATGCTAAGAAATACACAAGTGCTATATATTAGTGAGTTTTGATAGAATAATCTATGTAAGCTAGTAAGTAATGTACATCAACATGATAAGTAGAGTGTGTGGTGTAGGAATGACATAACCTAGATGGTGTAGTCATGTAGAAGATGCTCCTAGTGGGTAGATATGTTGATGTATATCTAGAATGTAAAATTTAGATGCCCCTTAATGGGTAGAGTGAAGAAATCAAGGATCTGGGTGTCATTCCACACACTCAAAGAAGATCAAGTGAATCATGGTAATGTAGATAAATAAACAAACAATAGAATATAATGTAAGTCTAGCATGGTAGTACAAGTGTAAAGCATGGATAATGCATGTAATTGAAAAGTGTTTGGTGTTTTGAGTTATTTTAATATTTTTGTATTTTGACATGTTATATTGTTTTTGGTATTTTGAAATATTGTATTATTTTTGGTTTTTTAAAATGAGCTATGTATAAGTAATCATAAGGAAACTATGTACAATAAAGTGAAAAGAAATTATGTACAAATAAGCTAAGAAATTATGTATAAGAAAGTGAAAAGAAACTATGTATAAGTTAATAAATTATGTACAAGAAAGATTAAGAATAAATGATACTAACTGATGAGTCTCATAAGAGACTCCCTCTCATGGTGTCCTATATCTAGGAGAGGGATCATGCATGATCATGAAGCACGATGGAAGGGCTGAGACTATGACTCTAAAAAATATGTATGCTATAAGTGCTCTAAAATCTCTATAGTGGAAACCAACTGTGGGGTCCCCTATAATTCTAATAAGTGGATGAAATTATAGGGATCTTAGCGACTCATTTGATAGTAGAAGAATATCTCTAAAAATATGATCTATATGTAAAGTCATGAGACCTCAATAATACTACCCTAGGTGTGAATACTATAGCTATAAACTATCTAGAGTCCTAAAAATATCGATGATGTAGTGGTCACTCTAGGAGAGGTCTCTGTGGAAGTGTATGAACTATTTATGCTGGTGAGAGAGGCCTTGGCTATGTCTAAATCTCAACTAGAGGAAGAACTGTAACTAGTGGAAGAGCTAAAACTAGTGACTATAGAGTAGGAGATGGCTCTAAAGTGGGGAGTGGTAACTCATATGGAGCTCCACCAACTATAACAACCTGATTAGATATTTAATGCATCTATAAATTGTAGAAGGTACTAAATGAAGTTTTTAGATCCATGGTTGACCAAGAAACATGTCAAAGACTCTTTCACTAAGAACAATAGTAAATGGTGTGGTGACATGTGTTGGACCAACCTGTAAAGGAAGTACAATCTCACCCAATGAACTCTATATGTGTCCATTGAATCCATTGATAACTATGTCCATCGAGGTGACATCTTACTCTAAATATCCAAAATGCTGAAGTAATTTCATAGTGTACATGTTCAAAATAGATCCATTATCTATGAGAACACTATGAATGACATTGTGATCAATGTAGGCTCTAATAAAAAGTGCATAGTAATCTAAATCATCCTCAACTATCTCTTACTTTGAGGAGGTCGAAGGTGTAGCTAGAACTCTATAATTATACACACTAATCATGTTGCTCAAAGGATGTGACTCGACTAAAGGTGCCTAGTATGTATTTGGTGGAGGGTATGCATGATATACATGGTGAAAACTTGATGTGCCCCCTGTTTCTTATTTAGAATGCTATGGGAAAGGATCTGAGAAAATTTTAGAGCCTTGTCTTGTGTTTTCTTTGCCTAAGGAGGCTCAACTAGAGTGCCAAGTTAATAAGGTTTACATATATCAAGTCTTATATCTTGTGTCTTAAACTAATGCATTTATTTGTTGTGTGGCTTGGTGCCTTTTGAAAATCACAAAATGCATTTGGATCATATCCTCATGGAAGAGGCTTTGTCGTATCAAATTCCCAAATAGAAGGGAGAGATAGGACATTACATTCCAATAGATGCATAAGACTATGGCTAGAGATATTGATATATTGGTAAAGGCTTTCCAAGGAGGTGTTGATAAAACCACTCATTGAGGGGGCTCTGAAACTGCATTAACTATAGGTTGATTTTGACTTTTGGTATCATTAACCTTTAATTTATATGGGACTTTACTATTACTCTTGTTTGTTATTTCTAATATGCTTGTGTACTTGATTTTACCCATTTAAAGTAATTTGAATTCCATTTCCTTTAGTGTATGACATAACTTAGTGAAGGAAGAATACTTTTTGAACATTATTGACTCATGCAAAGCTGATAGAAGACTCTATTTAAAGAGATCTTATAATTCTTGATCAGCCATGGGGCTAGTCATTTTAGCCAAGATAGTCTTATATCTAAGAACATAATCTATGAGATGTTCATTTGACCTTTGTTTCTATTATGAAACTTGGGCATAAGAAACCTTATCACATATGTTAATGCTGAAATGAGCTAGGAATGTGTTAGCTAAATAATTGAATGCTTTGACCAACTAATATGGTAAAATATAGAACCAATATAGAGCATAATCCTTTAAACTCTATGGAAATAGCTTAGTTAATAACCAATCATTTAACACATAGTCCAAGAATGCTACATGAAAATATCTCAAGTGTGTCTCTATCTCACCCTTATCATATAGAGTGAGATTGCGTTGAACAAAACCTGGTGGTAAGGGTGTAGAATCAATATGGCATGCCAATGGTGTATGAAATAGAGTAAAAGATTCCAAAACCTATGTTGGTCTAGATTCACCTTGCTCAAGATGTATCACCTTAGATTGAAGAGATTTAATCTCTTAAAAAAGGGCATCCACATTAGGAGGCAAATATGTACTATTCATAACTGGTGTTACCACATAGGAAGGTTGGGCTACTATAGGGAGTTGTTGAGACATAGTTACCCTCATAGTGTCAATTGTAATTGGTTGTTTTGTGGTTTAAGAGGATTGACCATTGTTTGATTTTTTTGGTTCTTCTTATAGTATTTTAAGAATATCATCTTGCATATCAATATTATTAGTCAAAAGGTCTTGAAGTTCCCCTCTTATCAATTTCATCAAATCTAATATATTGGGCCATTGTTAAAGTAGGAAAACAAAGTGAAATTGAATTGAATTTTTGGTAATAAGTTGTAATAAGAAAATTGTGATGAAAATAAATTACTAAATAAAGGAAATGTAAATTCCTAAAAAAAATAAACTAGAATATGCATAAAAAGGATACGAAGCTCATTAACAAGTAAGGTGAAACCTCAAAAAGCATAAGGACCTAGTAAATTCTACTAGGGTTAGAAAGAAAATGATTTTTAAAATTACTATGGTGAATTTTAAAAATTAAATGTGAAATTTTGATTTATATATGCAGGAAAAATTAGAAGAATATTGCTAACATCATCAAAGAATTTTCCCTAGGGTTTTTAAAGTTTTTGTACACAAATGAAGTAAGTTAGGTTCAAAAAATGATTTAAATTTTTTAGTAATAATGGAGTTTTATTCCTATTTTAGTTAAGGGTCTAGATTAATAAATTAGTACAAATTATGGTAGTAAATGTAGTCTTAATTTGTGTAAATATTTATCTTTTCACCTTTCTAAAAATAGCAATAAATAAAAAGAAATATAACTTAGCTAAAAAATAGACTAAGATGGCTGATACAAAGGTTGAAAATGGTTATGCAAGACTGGGAAGGTGTCATAAACCTAAATCTAGATTTCATTGGGTGAAAGGACAAGAGCACAAAAAATTGGACACTTTAGTGTTTGATGTTGTTTTTTGTTCCTACTGTTATTTTCCAAACTAATCATAGAGACCTAAAACTTTCTAGGTAGTTACATTGTGCCTGTGTGAACATGCTTGTGAAAAATTGAATGTTGGTTGTTGACAGAACTTGTTGTGGAGCTGATTTGGTCTTCAAACCTAAACTCTCCATCATTCTTGATAAAAAAACATTTGAGTCACTTGAGAAAGAGTGGGGTTAGTGTGAAAGATGTACTAAATGTGCAATCCACACCCCTTATGTAGGCATGTTACCTACATACCAATAATCTGAAGAGGGATCAAGTCATATGTAGTTCTCCCACCTAGTATGTTTTGTGAAATAGTGTGGTGAAAATGAAAATGCCAAATTGATAGTGTTTGAGGTGACTAGGGATTGGTATGAGGAATTGAGTAGGTTTGTAGCTGTGTTGGGTGACTATGTGTAAAGAATAGGGAAGTTTTCCTTAGTGATTTGTTTGTATTCTTGACTACTTTATAAGTTTAGTCACCTCCTTTGTAAATGAGATTTGAGTGGGATTTTATAGGGAGTAATTATTCATGGGTAATATGTATTCATGTTAGGATGACCTAATTAAGCATAAGGAACAAATGAAAATAACCATTTGGGATCAAAGTGCAAATGGATAAGACTGCTGAAAATGGAACACTTCTCTATGGGTTGTTATAGTCCAAAAGGGGTGATCCTATCCTACAAGATTGATACATGGGGGAATAGGATTGGCATGGGTAATATTATTGAGCTGAGGTGTAATAACCATTTAGAAGGTTCTAGTTGACTGATAATGAGCAAAAAGGTGTCTAGAAGGGTCACAAGAGCATGTTAAAAGGACCTATAGATGGGGTGTCACAAGCCACACTCAAACTACCAATTTGGACATGTTATATGACTATAATTTTAGACTTATTATTTTTTGAAATGATCCTTTAGACTCATCTTTCCCATAGCAATTTTTCCAAAACCTACCTTTTGGGATTTATGAAAATACCCTTCAAAAATTTTGTCAAAGACATCTACCCTTCAAACTTATCTTTCATGTTTTTTGTCAAGGATTTTTATCTTGACTAAATTACCCTTCAACCTTTTCCAAATTTCCCTTTGCCATATTAGACTTATTCTTTATATTTTTGAAAGTGACCCTTCAGGATTTTTGTTTTGAACATTTTGTCGAATGCAAAAAACCCAAAACATCTTTCCCATAGAAAATTATCCACAACTCTTTGAAAGTGACCTTTGCCTTAATAGAATTATCCTACAAAATTTTTGTTTAGAACAAATTACCATTTAGTATTTTTGTGAATGGCACATAGCCTTCAAGATTTTTACAAAGTACCCTTTGAAAGTTTTGTCAAAGACACTTGCCCTATAGAATTGACTTTTAGCCATTTTGAAGTGGTCCTTTGCCCTCCTAAATTACCCTTTGTACTTTTAAAAGTGCCCTTTCCCTTATGAGAAGTGCCCTTTGGGACTTTTGTCCTGGGAAAATTCCCTACCAAGTGACTCTTCAAGAGGATTATTTCAGACATTCTATTCAAAGCATTTCCCTGATGCCAAAAATCTTGAAAAAAAATACCTAAATCAATTCAAGTGACTTATATGTATATGTTAAAGTCATATTGTATTTATATTTGTAGGAATAAAGTGAACCATAAAATGACAAGTGGAAATCTTGGTAGATAGTCTCAAAGATGAGATTAATTTTGATGGTCACATGCCCATTAATGGCATTCATACAGAAATTAAATGATGGTCACACAAATGTCAAATTTAAGATAGTAAATAGTCCCGAAGATGAGCTTAAATTTGATGGTCATGTACCTATTGATTATTTCCACATGTACATCAAATTATGGTCATGTGTATGTCAAATTTAACACAACAAAGAGCCTCAATGATGCATTTAAAATTGATGGTCGTGCACCCATAAATGATGTCCATGAAAATGTTAAATGATGGTCACATAGTTGTCAAATTTAAGATATTAGAGACATTTTTGGATGAATCTAAAATTGATAGTCACATACCCATTAATTTGTCCATGTGGACATAAAATGATAGTCACATGGATGTCAAATTTAAGATAACTGGCTAGATCCAAATAATTTAAAGATCTATAGTCCATGTTGATCCATGCAGGATGATCTGATGGTATAAAGCAAAGATGGACTTTTCAAAGAGGCTCAAAACAAATTAAATTTGAGTATGATTCCATAGAAGTGCAACAAAGGTGCCACATAATCAAAATAAATAAAATGAAGATTTTATGGATTGAGGATGTGAAGGTATTAATAGAACATAATCTAAACCTTGAACTTGTGATTGGAGTTCACAACTACCACCATTAAATCTCCCTATGAACCCACTTAAATGACAAAGAATCCATAACAAGTATGGAGACCCTAACTTGACTATGTGCTCAGTAGGATTGAGTTAAGGAAAGCTAGATTATTTCTTGTTTAAGAACACTTCGATCTAAAAGCTGACCCAAAGTCTAGTCTATTTCTTGTTTGCTTGTGTGGGTAAATATTTAAAGTGATCATGGTTCTTATCTACATCTTTCCATACCTTCCTTAGAATTTTTTATGATATGTGATGTGATTTGGGATAATATATTTCACTTCACATGTTGGTTTTAAGTGCATGCCTTGATGAAATTTGAACTTTGTCATGATGTTTGGAATGAAAATCAGTAACATTTCTTTCTTCCCTACCCTTCCTTTTGCTTATTTTTTAAGTGGATCACCTTATTTTAATTATCATTATAAATATCCATATTATATTAGTTCTTGATCATAATTCATTATTCTTAGTATAGATGCTTAATACTTTGCAGAGATCTACTATTTGGCCATGGTGGCTCCCAACCACCAAACTAGTATAAATATTGTGAAATTATCCACTTTCTTTGCCTCTATTCCACAAAAATATAATAGGATTATCACAACCTAAAACTCATGTGTTGAATTTTATGAATTATAAAATGATAAGTGTTTCCTAAACACTCTAGGCACCTTTGGTACACTTTTTGGCATCAACAAGACTTATGCCACTTAACTTCACCTAGTTTATGTTTTTAGGGTTATGTCACTTGAATGTTATAAGTTTATATTTTATATTCCTTTGAGTTTATGATAATGACTCTTAGGTCATTGGTCACTTTGTGACTCTACGGTAGATACTTGTGTTGTGACTTTTGTTGCATGGTCTTTAAATCATGTGAGGATTATTTTGATTATTTTCAATTGATAACATTAACCATCGAGTATTAGACGTGATATTATTATTTACCTAGGGTTTTGAGTTTTGTTTTATTGCATCTCTTTTATCAAGGAACCTTCTAGTTTTTTCATGGAGGGAATGGATTCTATAGACTAGGCAAAACATACCTACTATTGTGAATCCTTGAGATTGTCTACCATGAATCAGTCTAGAAAATGGAAGTTGTTTGGGTTGTTTAGTTAGTTAAGGTTTTTATTGTTGTCATTTTTCACCAAAAGGATAGGTTACATGGGAAATATGGAGTTATGGCTCTATTCTAGCATGACCCAGGGTTTTTGGTGGACCTAAAGACTTTAATGAGTATTTTATTATTTGTTAGTGCATGGTGAAATAACATTGATACTGAGTAGTATTTGAGTGTGGAAACACAAGGAAATAATGGAGAAATTTGTCATGGAATAACAAGGTAATAGTTGACATTATTTTTAACATGTAAATAATGTATTAGATTCTTACTATTGGATTTTCTTTTCAATGGCATTAGGATGAATGTGAATGGTTTCCTGGTCATCTTTATTTGGGGTTACCATGTTTTGGCATGCATATTATTTTTAATGACATTGTTTCATCATGTTTTTGTGGGTTATGTTTTTATGGATATGTGAATTGATAATTTATTATGGGTTCTTTTATTATTAAAAACCCTATAGTGGGGAGCACTCCCTATTGTTCTTGTTTAAAATATCACTAGTTATAGTGATCCATTTTAACCTAGAATAGTAGGCTTATTTGGTTATGTGTTTTGTTTATCAAATTGGTTAGTCATTTTTTATCTAGCGGTTTTTGGAAACTCAATGTTTAATTATTATTTTTGCCACTACAACCCTGTGAGCATAAACTCCCATCATGATGATGGTTGGGGTGGTTACGACCACAAATGGAGGGATCATTAGGATGGTTGGGTGTGTTTTTTTGAAACCTATGAGTTAGACTATTATGTAATTTGATGAAGCCTTTGAAAGTGTATTTAACTTCACTATGTTCCTATTTTTAAAATTTGTATGCTTGATTTTAAATGTTTTAACCTATAATATATTATTACTTGTTATGATGGGAATAAGGAATGTTGATAGCTATTATAGACATCTAAAATTGGCCACCAATGACTTCTTACTAGACTTTAGACTGATTCTTACTAACCTTTTCAAATCTAACCTAAGAATCACTAAATGTCTCAAATTTGGCTTCATAACATGCAATTTGGCCTATTAATCCATTAAAAAGAAAAAATGTACCCATAAAATTAATTCAAATCTTGAAAAATTATAAAATCCCTAAAAAAAATTAATTAACATGAAAAACCTAATCAAATGCCTAATTGAATTATCCATGAGCAATTATATGAATTATCAAAAAAGAAATTTAAAAATCAAAGAATATCCTAGGAATTCATAATTACCTTTTTGTGAGTTGTCAAATATCCTAAAATATCTCAACATGCCTATTCATTACTAATTATGACCATTTGACACCTTTTAACTCTACTAGGGTTAATTAACTCACTAAGGTTAGGTTTGAACGCATTCTAAGCTCTAACTACACCTTAACTCACCTTGAGTTGGGGTTAGTTGTTAAACCTATAAATACAAGCATTTGCCTTTCATTTATCAGAGCTTGGACATAGTAATGTTATAATGTTGGTTTTACGACAAGATTAAAATATATAGAGTTCTAATGCCAAAATTGTGAATCACAAGCCAAGCCATCAAGCCATCAATCTACATCAAGTAAGCATGAGCCAACCAATGGTGTTAAGGATGGAAGGAGATAGCCAAGCTCCATTTCCATAGAATTCTTGAGCACAAGTTTACGAAGCTAATGAAGAGATTTTTTAGAGAATTCAAGGTAAGAAAGGTTGTTTTTCTTACATTATAGTTGTGCTTTGTCAATTCGTTTTTCTTTACCAAGATCCCCCTATGATCTAGGCATAGAGGTGTTAAGCTTGTTAGTGTGTTATTCATTTCATTATTTAATATGAAAACTAACACTTGATCTAACCTCCACTTCATCATCAAATTCTTAGCATCACAAATGGCATGCCTAATGAGACTCTATATGCACCCCATGTAGCAAGGAGATGAAGATGTAACTCAAAATTTGATAAAAGAATCCTTGAATGTCATCAAAATTGTAGTTTTATATTTATTTTTTCCATATTTATAATTCTTGAATTAACTCAGATCTACACAAAGACCAACATCGATCAGGTATAACTAGCATCAATT
The DNA here is from genome assembly GCA_037957365.1 of Torreya grandis. NCBI lineage: Eukaryota > Viridiplantae > Streptophyta > Pinopsida > Cupressales > Taxaceae > Torreya > Torreya grandis. Next base: position 4,172,643 of record JARHVA010000467.1, on the reverse strand, counting down.
TTGTGTGACCATCATCAATTATACCTAACTGAGATTGATTTTATGTCACCGTCATCGATCAGTATACAGGGTAAAACATGATTTACAAATATTTAATTTTAAGTATTTTTAGTATTCCTTTTTATTGTTTCTTATTTCTAGTATCATTTAAACTCTCAAACTAATCATATCTTTTCAAGTTTTAAAAGATTTTTTATCATCTTTGGACTAACCTAACATGTTCATCTTATTTGGTTTTGCCTACAGGTTCATAGGTGACTGACATCGGTATTAGTCAATCAATATCATTCCTTTAATACCATCATCAGTTCTCTTTGAGACTAACCAGCATTGGTTACTTTATAACCAACATCAGTCAATTCTGATCAACCCTGATCACTATGTTTTTTAAAATAAAAACTCGAGAGCTACTTTTCCAAAGTTCATTTGCTCACAATTGAAAGTGATTCTAAGTAGGAGGAGACTATCTAATAATTTTAGGTCTAGGATGTGATTTGAGCATAAATTTGAAGGTTTAGTCTAATACACATTTTATTTTGGGATTCTATAAATAATTAGCTAAGTCTTTCACAATTCAATTTGGTGCTTTAAATGAACATGTTAAATCTTGAACATTTGGTATTTGGTGTTTAAAAGGAATTAGAATGGCTAAGTCTTAGAAATAATTCATTATTGGTGCTTAAAATTAGTTCTTAAGTCTTGAACACTTATTTTTGGTGTTTAAAAATGAACTTAGGCTAAGTCTTGAACATTGGGTTTTGGGATTAAAATGAATGGTAATTGTTTTGCTTAAGTTGTGTGGTGAAATTCTTTCAATTTTTTGCACTTAATCCAAGGGGATAAGTAAATAACATCATCACATTTCATATTGGTGCCTAAAATCAAACTTCAATCATAATTTCTTGTAAATTATTTATTGTTTATTTATTTTTCAAAAAGAATAGTGTGTGTATTCTCTACCCCCAACCCTATAGGTAACTTAGATGACCAAAATGATGTAGGGGCATTACTACCTTCTATAATTATTAGTTCATTTTTGTATGTAGAGTATTCAATGGGTTCCTTTAGGAGTCTTAGGTGTCTAAATACCCACATGACTCACATGATGAGTCATCCTATTAAGTGGGCTTGATGATAGGTAATTGCAACATACCAAGGTACTTAGCAAGTTAGTTATGTTTTTATTTTTCTTTGGAGTCATTTTAGTTAGATTGTTTTTTGGGTTGGTAATTCAATTCATTCAAGGAATAAAAAGGTATGGGGTAAAATTCCAATAATATGATGATAAACCCCAAGTAAATAAATAAAAATTTCTTATCTAAGTAAAAGAGGGCATAGACCCTATATTTTTTGTGTAAATACTATGTGATCTAGTTATGAAATAATCAATGAATGTTGGGTGATTATAAGGTTGGTTATCCATGTGCCTTTAATGAGTGAATGTTTGTTTTCTTAAGGTGTATCACATATTCAGCACACTAGCTTCAGAAATTTTGAGTCATTTAAGGGAAACATGATTGCACACCCTGTGTTGTTGCATTATGTGGAGAACAGTTATGAGTATGAATACTTGAAAGAAGGATTCTTTATGTATTCTATGGAAATGTGGATATGTTTTTTTCCACATAAATAAGTGTTTTATATAAGGACTAAATGAATAGACATATCTTTTGATAACACTCTTAGTAAGGGTTGTAAGGATTTTACTGAGACCTGTATGATGATTGAGACACATATTTAATGTAACTATTATTATTAGACCCTACATATTCCTATGTTAGTGATTAAACAAGTTTGCATGGTGTTGATAAAGGTAAACATAGATAAATGGGTATTAGAATATATGTGTAAACATTGAAAAGCATTCCCTTTTACACTACATTAAAATACATTTGCATGTGCATCTTGATGGAGAGAGATCTTAAGAAAATCAAGATAAACTAGGTTTTCTGTGCATGCACCATAATAAAATACTAACTTCTATCTATATTAAATAAATATGGTTAAAACCTCAGCACTTGAATGTAATTGATCGTAAAACCCATTCAATCCATAGAATTTTAATAATATGATGCCACGTTTGAATCTAAGTTAAGTTCATGAAGTAGATAATTGTGTTTTAAAGTGATGTTCAAATGTATGGATCAAATAATCAAGAAAGCTCTGTAGATTATTCAAAAACCTCTACATAGTCATATTACACATAAGAAACATAGTGGAATAAGCTATCACTGAGACTATAAGGTTTTGAAAGAGATTATAGAGGTTTGAAGTTTTAGTATTTGTGTTAAAGATAGCAAACTATAGAATACATTATAACCTATGAAAATCAATCTGAGTATTTAAAGATACTATAGTGTGTGATTAGATAATAGATGCATAATGAATCCTATTGAATTTGGGTTGATTAAGTAGCAGATAACTGTGCACCAAGGTTGTTTGCATACTATGTTCTCTAGAGATTGAAGTGGATATACTTTTGTAAAGAAACTGTGAACAAAGGAATTGGATTTACATTTTATTGATTAGAGAAGGCATCATGTATTTACATAGAATTTTTAAACATTACAAACTCTAAAAGAATACATCAATCAATTTTTTTAAACTAGGATATTAGGTGTGTTACAATGTTGGTAAGTAAATTTTAAGGAATTTGTGTGCTTATAGACTAGGAGGTGCGGGATATTGATCTCTATGTATAAACAAAATATTGATATTATAAAGTGTCATAAGATAAAAGGACTTGTAACCTATCTAATTCATATTATAATAAAATTAAGTCTAGTGTAAAAATTTGTATTAAGGAAGTGCTCAAGAATGCATAGCTTGAAGTGTGTGGACAAAAGTAAATTGTGTGTTTTGTGTAGGGCTTGAGGGTAGAGAGTAACCAATCTGGTCATTGTCAAAGAATAATTGGTACTAACCATAAATTGATGTTTAAAGGTAGATAAGAAGAGATTAAATTAATTTTTGAGCATAAAATTCATGCTTAACAAAATAAATTTCCAGTTACGTGGATATTATAGAGCTAAGAATTGGTAAGAAAGAAAGTTTCTTGTTTTTGTTCATGAAAGAGAAATTTATTGGTATGCTCTGTATCATTTTGGTATCAGATCAGAAAGATTTTGTGGTTAGGTATATTTTGAATTTTTAATATTATTGATTTCATATGCAAGAATATTTTGTTAAGTATATGTTGAATGTTTTTTGGGAAAATGTTATTGTGAAGAAGCTAATGAAGGATGCAGGAAAGAATGAGGAGGTTGTAGGTATATAAGAGGTGGTAATAAGTTTAAAGAAATAAAATAGAGATATGTGTGGCATATCCCATAGATAGAAGGATTAAATAAGAGAAGATTTGTTGAGAAGCTCAAGAAGAAATAAGCTCATAGGTGAGCTTGAGAGAGTCTTATAGGTAGGACAAGAGAAGAATAGTCCCAGGTGAGGACAAGAAGAAAGAAAGAGACTCCAAGAGAGAGATTCAAGTGAAAGACCAAAATTAATGGTCAAGAGGACAAGATGGAAAAATTGTCAAGAATATAATAAATAATGAGAATGATGAAGGGATTGATGTATGAATAATGCCATAAGAAGAAGATGGAAAAAATAAGATGGAAGCAAAATAAAGATAGTTAGAGATAGAGAAAGAGATAGTAGAACTGAAAGAGGCAATGGCAAGGCTAGACAAGATCTTAGAAGAGATAAGACCAAGATTCAAAGTTTACATAAAGAAGAAAGTTATATGGCCTCTCAAGTAGTTGATTGAGAAGAAGAGGAGACAAAAGATGAAGTAATTATCAAGGCAGGTTAGAGAAAGATGCAAGGAGTAAAATAAGCCTCACAAGATTATAACTAATGATTTCTTTGAGTGTTTACATAAAGGTTAAGAGTAGTTGAATCATGATTAACATGATAGTGAATAAGAAATTGATTGGGAAGTAGTGTATAGTGGCACAAACTTGTGTTTCCATAAAGAAGGTGAGCCATTGGATGAAGATGAGGGAGAAATAGAAGTTGCATCAGTACCATGCCTCATGACAAGCAAGAATAAGAAATATTATAGCCAAGAAAGATTGGAGGAGAACCAAAAGGTATAAGGTATTCAATTTAATGTTAATTTTGATGAATATTATGATTTGAACATTGAAGAATATGAGTTGTATGCAAGTAAATTAAGGCTAATGAATGTGCTAGTTGAAGGATAAGAAGGCATAATAGCATATGATGATGTGTTTTATACATATGAAGGTGCAGTAGTAGAGAAGGAAGGAGAAACACATGAGGAAATTCTTGTGCATATTGAATTGTAGAAAGCTAAAGTATTTAGTTTGACACCAATGGAAGATGAAGGTGATATGGATGAGTATAAAGTAGAAAAAAAGAGGATGATGTGAAAGCAATTGGAGATAGAGATGCATAAGTTTTGGAATGAGTAGTCAGTTGAACCAGATGAAGGTTTTAGCCATATAAGTGAAGAAAATGACCAAGAAAAATAAATGGATCAAATTCAGAGCCTCATTGAAGGCATGAAATGGAAAGAGGAAGTTGATTTTTAGTTTACATATGAAAGTGCTAAGCAATTATAAAGGGAGATAGCAGATTTGGAGAATGCATTGAATGGTGACAAGTTGAAGAATGAAGAAGAGGCCTTAGTTATAGCAATACATATACAATTAATAAAAATCATGGAGAGAAAAGGCAAGCATGAGTGAGGATGTGATATCTAAGAGGATAATCAATAGGTTGTTTTATTTGATTTGTGTTTTGTATGTGTAGGTTGGTTTCAATAAAGTAATAAGAAGCTAAATATGAAGAGGTAGAAGATCAAAGAACAAGAAGATGATTTCTAAAAGGAGCAAGGGAGAATTGAAATAGAGAGAAAGAAGAAAGAGAGGAGTGAAGTAAAGAGAAGCCAAGAAGATAAATCATTACAAAGGCCTAGGTATCTCCAATCGACCTTGGGACCTAGGTGGATGAGTACTTGGAGAAGGATGATGTAAAGGACTTCAAAAATAAACATCAATTATCACTTTCATGGGAAAGTTTTCTACTCCTTGCTATTATGATGTAGGGGCATCACTAACTTCTATAATTATTAGTTTATTTTGTATGTAGAGTCTTTAAGGGTGTCCTTTAGGAGTCCTAGGTGTCTAAATACCCACATGACTCACATGATGATTCATCTTATTAAGTGGGCTTGATGATAGGTAATTGTAACATTCCAAGGTAGTTAGCATAGTAGTTATGTTTTTCCTTTTCTTTGGATTCATTTTAGTTAGATCATTTTTTGGGTTGGTAATTTGAGTCATTCAAGGAAGAAAGTGTTATGGGGTAAAATTCCAATAATATGATGATAAACCCCAAGTAAACAAATAAAAACTTCTTATCTGAGTAAAAGAGGGCATAGACCCTATATTTTTGTGTAAATACTATGTGATCTAGTTATGAAAGAATCAATGAAGGCTGGGTGATAATAAGGTTGGTTATCCTTGTGCCTTTAATGAGTTAATGTTTGTTTTCTTAAGGTGTTTCACATATTCAGCACACTAGCTTCAGAAATTTTGAGTCGATTTAAGGGAAACATGATTGCACACCCTGTGTTGTTGCATTATGTGGAGAGCAGTTATGAGTATGAATACTTGAAAGAAGGATTCTTTGTGTATTCTATGGAAATGTAGATATGTTTTTTTCCACATATATAAGTGGTTTGTATAAGGACTAAATTAATAGACATATCTTTTGATAACACTCTTAGTAAGGGTTGTAAGGATTTTACTGAGACCTGTATGATGATTGAGACACATATTTAATGTAACTATTATTATTAGACCCTACATATTCCTATGTTAGTAATTAAACAAGTTTGCATGGTGTTGATAAAGGTAAACATAGATAAATGGGTATGATAATATAGGTGTAAACATTGAAAATCATTACCTTTTACACTACATTAAAATACATCTACATGTGCATCTTGATGGAGAGAAATCTTGAGAAAATCAAGGTAAACTAGGTTTTCTGTGCATGCACCATAATAAAATACTAACTGCTATCTATAGTAAATGAATATGGTTAAAACCTCAGCACTTGAATGTAACTAATGGTAAAACCCATTCAATCCATAGAATTTTAATAATATGATGCCATGTTTGAATCTAAGTTAAGTTCATGAAGTAGATAATTGTGTTTTAAAGTGATGTTCAAATGTATGGATCAAATAATCAAGAAAGTTCTGTAGATTATTCACAAACCTCTACATAGTCATATTATGCATAAGAAACATAGTGGAATAAGCTATCACCGAGACTATAAGGTTTAGAAAGAGATTATAGAGGTTTGAAGTTTCAGTATTTGTGTTAAAGATAACAGACTATAGGATACATTATTTCCTATGAAAATCAATCTGAGTATTTAAAGATACTATAGTGTGTGATTAGATAATAGATGCATAATGAATCCTATTGAATTTGGGTTGATTAAGTAGTATATAACTATGCACCAAGGTTTTTTTCATACTATGTTCTCTAGAGATTGAAGTGGATACACTTTTTTAAAGAAATTGTGAACAAAGGAATTGGATTTAGATTTTATCAATTAGAGAAGGCATCATGTATTTACATAGACTTTTTAAACATTACAAACTCTAAGATAATACATCAATAAATTTTTTTAAACTAGGATATTGGGTGTGTTACAATGTTGGTAAATAAATTTTAAGGAATTTGTGTGCTTATAGACTACGAGGTGTGGGATATTGATCTCTATGTATAAACAAAATATTAATATTATAAAGTGTCACAAGATAAAATGACTTGTACCCAATCTGATTCATATTCTAAATAACATTAAGTCTATTGTAAAAATTTGTATTAATGAAGTGCTCAAGAATGCATAGCTTGAAGTGTGTGGGCAAAAGTAAATTGTGTGTTTTGTGTGCAGGGCTTGAGGGCAAAGAGTAACCAATCTGGTCATTGTCAAAGAATAGTTGGTACTAACCATAAATTGATGTTTAAAGGTAGAGAATAAGAGATTAAAAGAATTTTTGAGCATAAAATTCATGCTTGAAAAAATAGTTTGCCAGTTACGTGGATATTACAGAGGTAAGAATTGGTAAGAAAGTTTTTTGTTTTTGTTCATTAAAGAGAAATTTATTGGTATGATCTATATCATTTTTGTATCAGATTAGAAATATTTTTTGGTTAGGTATATTTTGAATTTTTAATATTGTTGATTTCATATGCAAGAATATTTTGTTAAGTATATGTTAAATGTTTTTTTGGGAAAATGCTATTGTGAAGAAGCTAATGAAGGATGCAGGAAAGAATGAGGAGGTTGTAGGTATATGAGAGGTGGTAATAAGTTTAAAGAAATAAAATAGAGATATGTATGGCATATCCCTTAGATAGAAGGATTAAATAAGAGAAGAGTTATTGAGAAGCTCAAGAAGAAATAAGCTCATAGGTGAGCTTGAGAGAGTCTTATAGGTAGGACAAGAGAAGAATAGTCCCAAGTGAGGACAAGAAGAAAGAAAGAGACTCCAAGAGAGAGATTCAAGTGAAAGACCAAAATTAATGGTCAAGAGGACAAGATGGAAAACTTGTCAAGAAGATAATAAATAATGAGAATGATGAAGGGATTGATGTATGAATAATGCCACAAGAAGAAGATGGAAAAAATAAGATGGAAGCAAAATAAAGATAGTTAGAGAGAGAGAAAGAGATAGTAGAAATGAAAGAGGCAATGGCAAGGCTAGACAAGATCTTGGAAGAGTTAAGACCAAGATTCAAAGTTTACATAAAGAAGAAAGTTATATGGCCTCTCAAGTATTTGATTGAGAAGAAGAGGAGACAAAATATGAAGCAGTTAGCAAGGCAGGTTAGAGAAAGATGCAAGGAGTAAGATAAGCCTCAAAAGATTAAAACTAATGATTTCTTTGAGTGTTTACATATATATTAAGAGTAATTGAATCATGAGTAACATGATAGTGAAGAAGAAATTGATTGGGAAGTAGTGTATAGGGACACAAACTTGTGTTTTCCTAAAGAAGGTGAGCCATTGGATGAAGATGAGGGAGAAATAGAAGTTGTAGCAGTACCATGCCTCATGACAGGCACGAATAAGAAATATTATAGCCAAGAAAGATTGGAGGAGAACCAAAAGGTATAAGGTATTCAATTTAATGTTAATTTTGATGAATATTATGATTTGAACATTGAGGAATATGAGTTTTATGAAATTACATTAAGGCTAATGGATGTGTTAGTTGAAGGATAAGAAGGCATAGTAGCATATGATGATGTGTTTTATACATATGAAGGTGCAGTAGTAGAGAAGGAAGGAGAAACACATGAGGAAATGCCTGTGCAAATTGAATTGTAGAAAGCTAAAGTATTTAGTTTGACACCAATGGAAGATGAAGGTGATGTGGATGAGTATATAGTAAAAAAAGAGAGGATGATGTGCAATCAATTGGAGATAGAGATGCATAAGTTTTGGAATGAGTAGTCAGTTGAACCAGATGAAGGTTTTAGCCACATAAGTGAAGAAAATGACCAAGAAAAATAAATGGATCAACTTGAGAGCCTCGTTAAAGGCATGAAAGGGAAAGAGGAATTTCATTTTCAGTTTACATATGAAAGTGCTAAGTAATTATAACGGGAGATATCAGATTTGGAGAATGCATTAAATGGTGACAAGGTGAAGAATGAAGAAGAGGCCTTAGTTATAGCAATAATTCTACAAGTAATAAAAATCATGGAGAGAAAATGCAAGCATGAGTTAGGATGTAATATCGAAGAGGATAAGCAGTAGGTTGTTTTATTTGATTTGTGTTTTGTATGTGTAGGTTGGTTTCAATAAAGTAATAAGAAGCTAAAGATGAAGAGGTAGAAGATCAAAGAATAATAATATGATTTCATAAGGAGAAAGGGAGAATTGAAATACAAAGAAAGAAGAAAGAGAGGAGTGAAGTAAAGAGAAGCCAAGAAGAGAAATCACTACAAAGGCCTAGGTATCTCCAATAAACCTTGGGACCAAGGTGGATGAGCACTTGGAGAAGGATGATGTAAAGGACTTAAAAAATAAACATCAATTATCACTTTCATGGGAAATTTTTCTACTCCTTGCTAATATGATGTAGGGGCATCACTACCTTCTATAATTATTAGTTTATTTTTGGTATGTAAAGTCTTTAAGGGTGTCCTTTAGGAGTCTTAGGTGTCTAAATACCCACATGACTCACATGATGAGTCATCCTATTAAGTGGGCTTGATGATAGGTAATTGCAACATTCTAAGGTTGTTAGTAAGTTAGTTATGTTTTCTTTTTATTTGGAGTCTTTTTAGCTAGATCTTTTTTTGGGTTGGTAATTTTAGTCATTCAAGGAAGAAATTGGTACAAGGTATAATTATAAGAATATTATTATTAACCCCAAGTAAATAAATAAAAAATTCTTGTCTAAGTAAAAGAGGGCATAGACCCTATAATTTTTGTGTAAATACTATGTGATCTGGTTATGAAAGAATCAATGAAGGTGGGGTGATAATAAGGTTGGTAATCCTTATGCCTTTAATGAGTGAATGTTTATGTTCTTAAGGTGTTTCACATATTTATCACACTAGCTTCAAAAAATTTGAGTCGATTTAAGGGAAACATGCTTTCACACCCTATGTTGTTGCATTCTATGGAGAGCAGTTCTGAGCATGAATACTTGAGAGAAGGATTCTATGTGTATTCTATGGAAAGGTGACTACATTTTTTTTCCACATAAATAAGTGTTTTTTATAAGGATTTAATGAATAGACATATGTTTTTATAATTCTCTTAGAAAGGGTTGTAAGTATTTGATTGAGACCTGTATGATGCTTGAGACACATATTTAATGTAATTGTTATTATTAGACCCCACATATTCCTATGTTAGTGATCAAACAAGTTTGTATTATGTTGATAAAGGAAAATATGGATAGACAGGTAGTATAATATAGGTGTAAACATTGAAAATCATTCCCTTTCACACTACATTCAAATACATCTGCATGTGTATCTTGATGGAGAGAGATCTTGAGAAGATCAAGGTAAAATAAGTTTTGTGTGCATGTGCCATAATAAAAGACTAACTACTATCTATAGTAAATTAATATGGTTAACACCTCAATACTCAAATGCAAATGATAATAAAACCCATTCAATCTATGGAATTTTAATAATCCGATGCCACATTTGAATCTAAGTTAAGTTCTTGAAGTAGATAACTATGTTTTAAAGTGATGTTCAAATGTATGGATGAAATAATCAAGAAAGTTCTATAAATTATTTGTGAACCTATCCATAATCATATTAAGCACAAGATACATATAATAATAATAATATATTGTTGAGTCTATATGGGTTTTCAAGATATTATAGAGATTCAAAGTATCAATATTTGTGTTAAAGATAGTGGACTATAGAATACATTATTTCCTGTGAAAATCAATATGAGTATTTAAAGATATTATAGAGTGTGATTGGATAATAGATGTGTAATGAATCCTATTTAATTTAGGTTGATCAAGTAGTGGCTAAACATTCACCAAGGTTGTTTGCATACTATGTTCTCTATAGATTGAAGTGGATACACTTTTGTAAATAAATTGTGAACACAAGAATTAGGTTTAGATTTTTTTGACTGGAGAAGGCATCATGTGTTGACATAGAATTTATAAACATTTTGAATTCCAAGATAATCCATCATTCAATTAAACAAAACTAGGTTATTAGTTTTGTTATAATGTTGGTAAGGAAATTTTAAAGAATTTATGTGATTATAGACTAGAAGGTAAGGGATATTGATCTTTGTGTATAAATAGAATATTGATATTATAAAGTGTCACAAGATAAAATGACTTATACCCTATTTGAGTCATATTTCAAATAAACTTAAGGCTAGTGTAAAAATTTATATTAAGGAAGTGCTCAAGAATGCATAGCTTAAAGTGTGTGGGCAAAAGTGAATTATGTGTTTTGTGTGCAGGGCCTGAGAGTTGAGAGTAACCAATCTAGTCATTATTAAATAATAATTGATACTAACCATGAATTAATGTTTAAAGGTAGAGAAGAAGATATTCAAAGACATTTTGAGAATAGAATTCAAGATTGACAAAATAAATTGCCAGTTAGGTGGATATTGCAGAGGTAAGAATTGGTAATAAAGAAAGTTTCTTGTTTTTTTTCATGAAAGATAAATTTTTTGGTATGCTCTACATCACAAAATTACCTTTTCACTTGCATTTTTTCCTATTCTAATGTGTATAAATAATTTTTTCTAGGCTCTCCCTAAAACTTGCATGGTTTTGGGTGATCTAAAATCAACCCTAAAGTCTTTCTACTAGTCTTTCATTCTCTTGAAATTTGTCTTATGAAGGGGATGTCATTACCTCTCACAATTTCTTTAGGGAATCATTGACTTGGAGCTTCATTTCTAGGTAGTGTTTCAACCCTGATCCATGGTGGGGTATACAAATTAGGATATGCATACTATGAGAGCCAGGGGGTTGAATAGCTAACCTCTCCTTTTGTAATGAAGGCCCAAGTTAGGTCTGGTCAACCAGGGGAATCCACTAAGTAGTTTATGAATGAAATCATCATGCAAAGGAATGGACCCTTACATGCTAAGTTGATCAGTATGAACTCAATTGACATGATGTTTCTCTTATGTTAGCCACACTTGGGATCAATCTAGATGGTCATAACTTATAAGTTTTAGTCAACCCCACTTAGCCATACCTTGATAGGTTCGAAGATGATATACTTAATTGTATTTTTGTCATTTATTCCTTTATTAATTGGTGTTTTGTGTCCAAAACTTATTTTTGTTAAAGTTTATCATAAACAAGCTTATTTGTCTACACTACTCTATTATTTGAAGAGGTGTTATGACATCTATTTGACACTTTCATTTAACTTATACTTTTTTGTGTCATAAATGTTGTTTGTGTCACTTGATTTAAATGGGTGATTTTATTTTTCCAAATCATTTCAAGTTTTGAGCCTTAGAAGTCTTTGAAATAAAACATTGTTTATACCTTTTGAGAGAACTAACATTAGTACACTACTCAAATTATTTCAATATACTTGTCTTGTCTTGGTTCCAAGTTGTCATTGTTTAAAATCAAACCATGTGTCTTGTCAGATATTTGTTTTAGTACATTCATGCTATTCAAATTTTCCTAGCTTGTTGGTCACTAAGTCCCAAGATTTCCTAAGTTTATTTTTTAATTAACTTTTACAAGTTCAAATTCAAACATTGATTGATTTTCATTTAGGCCTCAAAACATGGGGGTTGATACATAAATCTTTCTCTTTTGGGTTGCATAACTTAGGTTAATTGATTGCCCAAATTTGAAAACTATATTGTTTGTGCCTTTATTAGATAGAATCAATCTATCTTAAAATACTTTTTGTTTAGTGACTTATACCAATTTTATCATGTTTATGTCTATAATCAAGTGCCTTATTTATGCAAATGTGTTTCAAGTTTGTTAGATTCAAATCATCCTCTTTTTTTCAAGTCTAACTTTTGATGTTGAGTTTGGCCAAAAGTCCTAGCATATGCCTTGTTTGAGTCTATCTTTTGACACTGTATTTGGCCAAAAGTCCTAGCAACCTTTTCCTTTTCCTAGTTTAGACCTATTTGGAGTATCTTTGGACTAATATTTTGGCATCTTATTTTTAGTTCATATTACTTGACCTTGTTTGTGTGAAGCATTTAATGTTAGACATTTGGTGTTATACTATTTTTACCAAGCTTTTTCATAGACCTTTTAGATATACAGATCCACTCCTAGACCAAGTTAGACCTAGTTTTGAACCTTTTTATCTTTTTATACATAGCTTTGTAGAGTTTATATAACTCTATCTTATTTTATTAAAAAAAAAATTGTCATTAATTTGACCATGTCTCACTATACACATAGTGGAGTCATGTATAATCCAGGATATGGAAATTTTGTCACATAGGAAGACTTTTTTTCAAACCCTTATGAATATGATTTTTTTTGGGAGATGAATTATTATCCACCTTAAAAATTTCAAAAAAGGGAAAAAAGTCAATATCCTTTGGCCAATTATTTGGTTAGCATGCCTCCATACATGAAGCAAGACCAAGAATTGATGGCCCAATATTTAGCTACTGTATCTTTGGTTGCATAACAAGTTTAACATCAGCCTTATTATGTTATAATTCCATCATCCTATCATCCTAATATATTTTCAGAGGTACGGCATGAAAACTTTCCAAGTCTAACGAGAGGACTTTATGACATGTCTTACAATCAGAATAATGAATAGGCCTCTTATAATAATCCTAATGTCATTATACCAATATTATATCAATATCCATGCATGATTTTTATACAAAGAGGCCTCATGGAGGATCACTTCATTCAAATGCAGACATCATACCAGACATATCAAAACCTAGCATGTAACTTTAATCATATGAACATGTCAAATACACTTCTTATTAAGTCACTTCCTTCAATAGGAGTCTTATTTGAGTTGATAGTCCAAGAAAATTAGGTTTTATAACTAATTAAGAAAATAACCTCATCATAAAACATGTTAAATAGCCCAACTATCAAGGAAGTGTCTTTTATTTCTACATATAATAGTGAGTAGAACATAGTGGACAATGTACAAACAATGTCCAATTTAAACCAAAGTGATGTTAATTCACAAACACATATTCAACAATAAAATGTGCCTTTAAATAACACCATGAGTGGTTCATAAACTTAGGGAGTAGGAGTTTCTAATTCCGATCCTTGACCAACTACCTATAATCCTCAACTAGTTCCTTCTTCAATCACCCAACATCAAGGATTAAGTAGTTAACCAATGACTAGTGTCATACCATAACAAAATGTGATGAATATTACTCCAACCCAATAGGTGATGAGTAATATTCCAAAATAATAGGTACCATCCAATATACCCACATGGTAGAGGCAAAACATATCACCACCTCAATAGGGGACAACTAATGTTCCACCTCACTAGGTAGTAATAAACATACCTCTTTAGTCACAAACTAATATGTTGATTCAAAATCAAACAATGTCTAACAAAAAATGTACAAGTATTGGTCAGTGATAGATGTCAAATATCCAACATATGTCCACTTCCCAATAAGTATTTGTGTAATTAAAAGGTTTTAATGTTCCTCAAGTACCAATTAGGCAACAATTGCCTTTCATGTAAAATGTGTCATAAGTTCAATGATAGGGTCTTGTTTCATAATTTCCCCTCAATCAATAAGGTATGACTAGTCAGTATCATAACCCCATTCAACCTCAACAATAATATTACAACCATATTCCTCCATCCCAAACATAATATTCTTAACATTAGGCCTACATGCCTAATCCTAATCATAATATCACACTATAGTATATACAATTTCAATAATCAAACCCTAATCCATGCATGCATATTCCTAGTCCATTTCCTAGCCAATCCAACATCCCCCAATAAATTCCTTCATCATACCTTGATTAAATTAATCCACTTGTGATCACATAGCCTTTACCTTAAGTCAATGATCGCACTAGTTTCCTCACATAATAACTGCAATAAATGAAAGATGCAATTGCTCTCATTCAAGCAAGTAAATAGACTAAAAATTTCAAGTTAGATGATGTGTGTTCTTACCCTTTCAACATGGAATACTTTTAGATGCCATTTCCTCCAGGGTACAAGCCACCCAAAGTTTAACAAATATAAATGGAAAGGTGACCCCAAGGCCCATTTGATAGAATGCTTTGTTTCATGCTAGCCAATGGCCTATAGTGACATATACCTATTGTTTTTGTTTCCACAAAGCCTAGTGGGACAAGCCTTGGAATGGTTCCTAAAGTTACCTAAGAATTTAGTGTCTGATTTTGATGATCTTTCTGACAAGTTCATGCAACACTTCTCTTACAATGTTGAACACAATATTTCATTGGTAGATTTGATGCAAGTAAAAAAAAATTTAGGTGAAATATTTGAAAACTATTTATAGTGATGGAATGCCCTTGCAAGATAATTTACCCATAGTCTACCAAATAAACAACTATTCATTATGTTTACCAAAAATCTACATAGTGATATATACTACAATTTGGAGTTGTAGTGTACACATACCTTTAAAGAGATCATTAATAAAGGTTTGTTGATTGAAATATCCCTCATTAACAAAGGGGTCATTAAACTTTCCTTATCAAATTAGAGCACAAATCAAAACTAGAACAATGGCCAAAATTATAATTAAGTCTAAGTGTAAGCATCATAATAAACCCAAGCCAATAACTATGACAAACCCAAGAAATTAAATTACAACAAGAATGTTGTAGGGAATAGAGTAACAAAGTCACAACATGTCCAAATGTTACAAATACCATCTACTCAACTGACATTATATTTCCATATAACTCCTAACCAATAACCTATTCAATAGGCATAACACGTATAAAAAACATAACAACCTCTACCAGCATAGCAAATGTAATAAATGTAGCAACCTATGACTTTGAAAAACCCTCCTCTAAGGAGAACTATGCCTACTTGTCATGTCTTTAGTAACCTTGGAGAGACCATTGAATTAATGTTTTTTAATCTTGTTGTAGCTAATTTGATTAAATGGCCTATTTTGAAAGGGTAAGTTCCTAAGGGTACTGACTATCTAAACTGGTAAAAAGTCAAATGAATTTTGTGAGTATCATCAATTCAATGGCCATAATTTATAGCTTTGTGTGCAAATCAAACATGTGGTTGAGAATATGTTGGAAAATGGAGAGATCACATTGGATCATGGAGCTTTCACATCCAATCATAACCTTAATATTTATCAGAATCCTTTTCCCCAACATAACAACCAATAACAACAATAACAATAGTGGTCAGTGCAATAACAATAATATAATCAACAACCAAGGCTAAACCAGTAGAAATAACAATGTCAAAATAATGGATAGAACCAAGGCCAGAATGATGCCAATAACTATCATACCTACCATGCAGTTGCACATGAATATAACATGGTTTTAATCCATATTGTATGAGGTCACATTCACACCATTTCCATTAATCCAAGACCAAGTGCCAATCAAATAAGACTATTGTTAATCATTCTTAATCAACCAACCTATGTCAGTAATCCTTCCTTGACCTGGGACTGCATATAAGTGTACTAGTAAGTAGGTATTCACATGTTTGGAACTTATAACAATAACTTGTCATTATCCTATGACCATGCATAAATGCACCAGAAACCAAAACTTATCTAATTTTGGTTCCCCTCCACCATCATTTGTTAACAATAATGGTCTTGTATCTAATCATAATTATGCAATCACAACTCAATGGTCAATGATTACCATACCAAGCCCACAACCATCTACCACTCCACCCATAATACAACTAACCATTCTAGCTAAGAACAAGCATTTTCTTGTTTTCCTAAAAAAATGTTTGACATTGTGTAACAATTACAAAATATGTCAACACAAATTTCCATTTTAGATTTGTTGCATACATCTACTATCCACAAAAACATCTTGAAAAAGTACCTTGGCCAATCTCAAGTTCCCAATGACATATCCCCTAACAAATTTCAAGCTTTGGTTGGATACCTAGCTCTAGGCCAACAATTAACCTTCAACCAAAGTGATATGTCATCCCTTGACCACTTCATAATAATCCATTATACATCAAAGTTTACATAATAAGGCATAAATTGAAACATGTCCTCATAAACAATGGATCAAGTCTGTATATTGTGTCTCTAAATCTCATTAAGCTTCTTATGTACATGATAGCATATCTCCAAGTAAAACAATCACCATGAAAGCATATGACAATGAAGAATGAGAATCACAAGGCACCATCATCTTCTAATTATTATTGGACCTTTGACCTATGATACACTTTACAATGTGTTAGATCTTAATTGGTTATATAATATGCTTTTGGGTAGACCTTAGATACACAATATTTGTGTAATCCCATTGACATTGCACCAGTGTATCATGTTTTCCCGTTTAGGAATGGAGATTACTATTCCAGTAGATTTGCATCCATATGAGCATTATAATCATTTAAAGGCTGAGTTCAAAAGTTATAACTATTATTTCAACATGAATCTAGTTGCCAAGAAGGACAAGGGGAAATCAATACTTGTTGATTTACCAGAGGCCAACTATATTGACCCAGATACCCTTGATTTAATTTCCTACATGGTGCCTCCAAAAATATTCAATCATTATACCATCTTAAATAATGGTCCAGGAGAATACTTAACCCATGACACCTTTCACATTGCAAAGCTTCTACATATACACAAGTCCTTTAGAATACCAAAATCTAAACCACTCATGCAATGGAAAAGAAAGGGAAAAGTCCAAATACATACTTCAATAATTATCATTTTCATACTGGCCTCTGGCAAAGAAAATAACCCTCTTATCAAATATGAATCATGGTTGTACAATGAAAAATTGGCCAATTATTACAAGAGTTATAAGTATCCCATTCCTAATCAGATCATGAAGAACCAAGATTATGAACAAGGAGGCCTCAGGCCAAATCAATAGGGAACACTTGAACCAATTTCTATGACTAGGTACAAAGGAACATATGGACTTGTATTTAAACAACTTATGGGTGACCCCATGTATCTTATTTGAGTTCCATTACCAATGACTAATGATGACAATATTGATAGAAATTAGAGTCTGATCATATCCCTTTCGATGACCTAGCCCATACCAATTTGTTTGACAAAAATCCATTTGTACCCTTGGACCAGTCATTCACCATACTCCACTCCCATTATATTATCCCTAATTGATAGATTGAGACCAACAAGAATTCAACGTGTTGGCTGACAAGTCCTAAAATGATAAGGCCTTCTATGATTTTCTAGGCCTTAAGGATAATGTTTAATTGGGAGACCACAAATAAGGGTTCTCAATCAAGTTAGATCCTGAAGCCTATTTTGGATAATGTTTGAACACCCTTAACCAAAAATAATTAAATAAAACATTGAGGTCCCAAAGTGAAAACCTATTTGAGGCACTTTTGGACCAGGGAAATAGTAAAGAGAAAGGCTAGTCTAGTGGTGAAAACCTATTTTAGACACCATTAAATGGGAGTGTTTCATCCTTATTTAAACATAGACCAAGAGACCACCAATGACAAACTTGTCTATGAGTCTAAGTTTAGCCTTGAAGAACAACATGATTTTGATCATATCATTTAGGATACCAATAATGATGAACTTGTCTATGGGTTTGAATTTAGTCTTGAAGAATAGCAACATTTGATCACATCATCTAGGAGTTTTTTACCCCATTTATCATATGGCCATACCTACCATTAGGGGATTATTATTCATCATGCCTAGGAGAACTTGAAGAACCAGTCTTAAATAAGGACTCTAACATTGCCAAATAGTTAAAATCTTTGCCCACTATTCTTGAATATAGTTTGACCCTTATAGTAGAAGACATAATAAAGGTAAACATCAGGACTCTAGATGACCTGAAGTGGATCAAATTAGGTTTATCCCTTACTAAGTAGGAACATGAAGTTCTAATGTCCCTTTTGAGGGAATTTGTTGATATATTTTCATGGGCCTACTCTGACATGCCTAGTTTGGACCTTACCTTGGTTGTTCACCACCTCATGGTACATCCTAATGTCAAACTTGTTAAACAAAAGTTGCACAAGATGCATCATAACATTGTTATATTATTAAAGAAAGAGTTGGAAAAGTTCTTATAAGCGAGATATATTAGGTTGATCAACTACTCAAAGTGGATATGTAATGTCATGTCAGTCAGAAAAAAGATAGAAGGAATCAAGATCTACATTTATTTTAGAGACATAAACAAAGCCTACCCCAAGGATGAATTTCCTCTACCAAACAATGACTTGATTGTAGACTCCATAGTGGGTTACAAAATGCTTTCAATGATGGACAAATTTTTAGGCTATAACTATATCCAAATCACACCAAAAGACTAACACATAATAGTGTTCACCATTTTATGGGGAATATTTTATTATCAAGTTATGCTATTTGGTCTCAAAAATGTAGGGGGTAACCTATCAAATATCCATGAACATCATATTTTATGATATGATACATAACATTATTGAAGACTACATCAATGACATACTAAGTAAATAAAAAACTAGGGCTGATCATCCAGCAACATTGAGGAGGATATTTGAGTGACTACATGAGTACAAAGTCAAACTTAACCCTAAGAAGTGTGTGTTTGGAGTTACTTCAAGAAAATTGCTTGGCTTTATTATGTCTCACATGGGCATAGAAGTTGACCAAGCTAAAGTACAATCCATAACAAGGATGCCACCATTGACCAATCTAAAGTAGCTCCATAGTTTATAGGGTAAGATCTAATCCATCATATGATTCATATCTCAGTTGGCTAATAAGTACCGCCCATTTACACACCTACTAAAGAAGGGTGTAACATTTATTTGGGATGATGATTGTTAGAAAGGTTTTCAATAACTAAAGGACTATCTTACAAAACCATTAGTTTTATTACCTCCTATGCTAGGAAAACCCTTCCTTTTATATCTATCAGCCATAGATAAAGCCCTGGGGGCACTTCTCTCTCAACACGATGATAATGGAAAAAATTATTCTATGTAATATCCAAGTCATATAATGGTCATGTATGAGCATAATTATATACCCATTAAACAAGCCTATTTATCTATGGTTTTCACAGCTCACAAACTATGAAATTACATGTTAAAAAATAAGACCATGGTTATTTCAAAAGTAGATCCACTCAAGTATTTACTATCTAAAACAACTTTTTAAGGTAGCATGGCCAAATGGATTATGCTTCTCAATGAGTTTGAGATAGAATATATGAAACAAAAAGCCATCAAGGGGAAAGTTCTTACAGATCAGATTTTTGAAGCACCCCTTGTAGATATAGAGCCACTAAAATTCCAATATCCCAATTAATCCATCATGACCATCATTGAAACACCTCTTGAGGAGCAACACTTGAAGCTATATTTTGATGGATCATTCTTAGCACATGGATTGGGGGTAGTCTTTTGTTTATTATACCTTAGGGGGATCTAATCCCTTAGTCATTTAGAATCAGATTTATTTGTACCAATAACATGGTTGAATATGAAATATTCATCAAGGATTTGATAGTTAGTATAATGGAACATACGTCATCTAAATTTTTATGGTGATTCACATTTAATCGTCAATCAGGTTATAGACCACTTTTAAACCAAGGATGATAAGCTAGTGCCATACAAGACCATGGCATACACTCTTAAACAATATATTGTTGATGTATAATTTAAACATATACCATTAGATAGTAATAGAAAAATATTTTCCATGGACACCATTGGGTCACTCATTTAACATACAGATATGGCCAAAGAATACTAGTTTTTTGTTGAAAATTTGATAGCACTACTTCATGAACCTTTAACTGTCATAATGATCTTTGATATTGTTGGTCCCAAATCTATTTTGTATTCAGACCTATATTCCCATCTACATGAAAAAATTATGCCACCTGACTTATCCCATAAATAATCTAAATCTTTTGTCCCTAATGTTGCATGATATACCTTACTCAGACCAACCCTATACCACCATAGTTTTGATGGAACTCTACTTCATTTTTTAACTTCAAAATAATCCACACTAGCATTACAAGAAGTTCATAAAGGAGTATGTGGAGATAACATCAATGGGGCATACCTATCCAAAAATATCTTACGTACTAGGTACTACGGGCTAATGATGGATGCAGATGCAACTACATATGTCAAAATATGTGATAAATTCCAATGACATGCCAATCTGATACATACTCTAACTAAGACTTTGAAACCATTATTTAAAACATGACCATTTGCTACATGGTGCCTCAATCTCATTGTAAAGATAAACCCCACCTCATCTGATGGCCATAAACATGTCCTTACCACCACAAAATATGTCACTAAGTGGGTTGAATTTATACCCCTCACTTATGTCACTATAAAGTAAATTTCCAAGTTCATCTTTAACCATCTCATTTACCATTATGGTATCCCCTCCAACATTATATCTGATAATGGTGGATCATTGAATAACAAGGATGTTGAATTTCTATGTACTAAGCACAAGATCAAAAAACATTTTTCCACATCATATTACCCTCAAGGTAATGGCCAAACTAAAGCATCTAACAAAACCATTATCAACATAATTAAAAATATTGTCAATAATGTTGATTATTATTGATACCTTCAAATATTTTTTTCCCTCTATGCATACCATACCAATCACCACACTCCAATAGGTGCCACTCCATACTCACTTTTTTATGGTACTAAATCCATTCTTCTTATTGAGGTCGAGTTACCTTCATTATGCATCTTTTTGAAGCATGTCCTAGATGATGAAGACTATTGAGTAGCTCACCTATAAGAGATAGAGTTGCTTGATGAAAAATGGATGGGAATAGTAAATAACCTTCAATCATATCATAATTGACTCTATGATCACTACAATTGGCATGTGAAACATAGAAAATTTGAGCTTAGTGATCTTGTACTTAAGTAAAACTAGAAGAATACCATGGTTGAGAAAAAAACATAAAGTTAAGTATAAACCCAACTGGGTAGGTCCTTTCATCGTTATTATAGACTATGGTGCTAGAGCATAAAGGCTCACCACACTAGATGGGGACTAAATTTATGATCTAATGAACATTATACATCTCAAGTATTACTTCACTTGAGTGACTCGATGTATTGTCTATAAGGACCATTTCAAGTTGTACCATATTATCAACATTTTTCTTTGTACTATACCATTCTACCATTCTATCACTTTGTCATTATACCATACATTTTCTATCAACCAACATCATTTTGATCCTCCCTACCTAGCCCATTTGACCTTGGTTCATCCATTGGTTTGATTTTTAGCATGATGAGTCATATCAATTTTAGTAGTTATTTCAAGAATTCTAGATATAGGCCATATTTTGTAGTAAGATAGAAATTTTGGTAGTTGCATCCTTCATTCCTTATTTCTTTCTATACCATGATTTATTTATGTGAGCCTAATTATAATAGCTTTTAGTCAAATCAATGTTTCATCAGTCTTGCTACTAATTATAACCACCTATGGGCAAATTAGTATCACTAGGGGTAAACTAGGGGAAATATTTTTTTATTGTGCCTTGATAAACCAACTTGTCATTCCTATGTTGTACTATGACATTATGCCAACTATGCATATTTTTTTTAAATTGGCTTCTACACTAGTCAGATTCCTCCACTATAAAGTGGAAGTATTATGACCTAAGGCCATTTTGGGACTATGTGGGCAGCATTCAATTCACATTGAGGTTAGATTAATTTTTTTTTACATGATCTCACTATTTTACAAGCAAAATTTCCATTTGAATGCTCTTGTACATTTTATGATATTGGATTGTTTAGTGTCTTATCATTCTCAATTGAGTTGAGATGCTCAAAAATTTCCAAAAACATTTGAAACCCATTTAGAAAAAACATTGACCACGTATTTTCCTTAAGTATTTTTAGAAACCTTACTAAGTTACAATGAACCACTTGTCATTTAGTTTCCCCATCATTTTTGGTCTTGTATCCCACACACTTTCCATTTTTCAAGATCGCTACCATATTTTCTATAACATCCATCATGTTTTATTTTTCATCATTTTCTTTTATCCCATAACTTAGAAGAACTAAGTTTGGCCTAAATTTTTTTTTGGATATTACATCTATGGAACTTGTAGGTAGCATCCACTCACCTATTACATCTAGAGATAGCTCAGCCACCTCCTTCCTTTTCTTTTATTCCTCTATTCTTGTTTATTTGTTAAGTTATCACCTATTTTTTAGGGCCAATGTATATCATCTTGTTTGTGTCACATTGTTTGTACTAACATTATGATTAATCATTGTTTTTTTGTTTCTCTTTGTTTTTTATTTGTTTATTTGTGTGCCTATTTATTTGCTTTCAGTACTATTTCCTTGATTAAAGTCTATGTGCATTCATTAGGTGATTCCTTGTGCATTATTCTTGAATCCATCCATATTCATACATCAACATTGTCATCATGGTTTTTATCATTAGTACATTGTTTTCCATTGAATATTGTATTAAGAATCAATCTTTATGCATAGTTTGGCCAAGTCATTATGGTGTTTTATCATGATGACTAAAATCATGTGCTATAGTAAAAATAAACTTCGAGGAGTCTACACAGAAAATGTAACATCAATATCTCTTTTTCACCATCAACAACAACATTCCCATTTTAATCCAAATCATATCCCAAATAGAGTAATTAAATAATGAAAGAATCATCCTCCTTTCCAATTTGGATGAGCACCTCCCTAATATCATGTTACCTAATTCATCTTTATCCTCTATATCAATTTGACATCATCATGTTTACCATCATCATTTCATATCATGTTTTTCATAATTGGGATACTAATGATTATAAGCACCTATGGGAAAATCATTATAAATCATCCCACTTGCATCTTCCATATCATGTTTGCCACTATCAGGATATAATGATTATAACCACCTTTAGACAAATCATATATACCATCCCACTTGAATTCTCAATGATTATAACTTCCTTTGAAAAAATCATTATGTTTCCATCCATTTTATGGTTAATAATTTTAATCACCTTCAGGCAAATCATTCACTTTCTTCTACCCAATTGGGGCATGTTTTTATTTGGCTAATGATTATAAATACCTATGGGAAAATAATTGGTTTCCATTCAATTAATTATAAACACCTTTGGAAAAATTAGTCTCTTATTACCCTAAGCCTTTTTAAATGATTATAACCACCTTTTTACAAATCATCACTTTTTTTATCCCACCTATGTTGATGATTATAACCAACTATAGGCAAATCATTCTATTTGTCTACCCTAACTGGGGCAACTCCATATACCACTAATTATAACTACCTTTGGGAAAATTAGTTCCCTTCCACCCCATCATTTTCATTTTTTTGTTCCACTCATTTCCTTATTTTGAGGGACCATTTATCGACCCTCTTTTCCAACCGCTCCCTCGAATGGGCACCTACAATTCATCCATTGTCATTGAATTCATAAGCATATAAGACCTTTTAAATATTTTATAATTTTTTATTATGCTTATATCTTGCACCATCTTCCAAAATAGGGGAAAACTATAGACATATAAACTTGGCCACCAATGGATTTATACCTAACTTTAGATTGATTCTTACCAACCTTTATAAATCTAACCTAAGAATCACTAAATGTCTTAAGTTTGGCTTCATAACATGAAATTTGGCTTATTAATAAATTAAAAAGAGTAAATGCACCCATAAAATTAGTTTAAATCTTTAAAAATGTTGAAATCCCTAAAAAAAAGTAATTAACATGCAAAACTAATCAAATGCCTAATTAAATTATCTATGAGCAATTAAATGAATTATCAAAAGGAAATTCAAAAATCAAAGAATATCCTAGGAATTCATAATTACCTTTTTGTGAGTTATCAAGTATCCTAAAATATCTCAACATGCCTATTCATTACTAATCATGACTATTTGACACATTTTAATTCTATTGGGGTTAATTAACTCACTAGAGTTAGGTTTGAACCCATTCTAGGTTCTAACTACACCTTAACTCACCTTGGGTTGGGGTTAGTTTCTAAACTTGTAAATACAAGCATTTGCCTCTCATTTAGGAGAGCTTGGACATATTAATGTTATAATGTTGGTTTTATGACAAGATTGAAATCTATAAAGTTATGGTGCCAAAATTGTGAATCACAAGCCAAGCCATCAAACCATCAAGCTAAATCAAGTAAGAATGAGCCAACCAATGGTGTTAAGGAGAGAAGGAGATATTCAATCTCTATTACCATATAATTTTTTAGTACAAGCTGAGTAAGTTAATGAAGAGATATTTAAAGCATTCAAGGTAAGAAAGAGTGTTTGTTACATTTTAGTTGTGCTTTGTCAATTGGTTTTTCTTTACCAAGCTCCCCCTATCTAGGCATGGAGGTGTTAATCTTGTTAGTGTGTTTTTAATTTTATTATTTTATATAAAAACTAACATTTGATCTAACCTCCCCTCCATCATCAAATTCCTAGCATCATGGCTATTCATCATTATTTTATATATTCATCTGAATAAATTAGATGGATATAGTTCAATGTTCTTAATTTTATAGTTGTGGATGGACTACTAATGTCATTGTGTAATGATTTATGTGACCCTTGGGGTCAATTGGATATTATGAATTACATTCATTTATTAATCAGAAGGTAATGAAAATTAATTCATGTATTTGATCATGTATATTTTTATTATTTCATTTTATAGACGAAGTTATGTAGTTATGAATCTAACAGAGGTTATAGATAGGTTGATATTGTATTTTGAGTAAATGTTTGATTATAATGTGACCTATGTTATTTTATAATCTAGTATATTATCCTTATTATCTTATTTGAATAAGTTGAAGTGACTCTTAAATTTTAAAAAAATAGTACTCAATCCTCTTTTATATAGAGTTTCCCAAATAAGAATTAAAACTTTCTATTTGAATTCAAAATTGTGTATCATATTTATTATTAGCATTTATTATCATTAATGAATTAGTTTGTGTTTGGGTTTTTGATTCTGAACTATGTTTTTTTTTCTAGTCGATTAGATTGAATGGATTTTACAATTAGAGATGGTCAATTGGTTATGATTTGGTCTTATGACTAGGTTTTTATGGCTAGTTATGATTTATTCTAACATTGATTTGCCTTCTTTTTTTAATGATACTAGGGTCATCAACTAGGATTAAATAGGAATTATTTATATCTAGATACTTATTAATCCAATTTTACATTAAATACTCTAGTATGATTGGGAAGTCATGATTTGGTTGTTTATTGTGAACTAAGTGAATTTATTATATTTATTATTTGTTTACATTACCTTATAATTGAAGTAATAATAAAATATATTTGTTATCTAAATTTTATCTCTTACATTATAGTTATGGTCTAAATTGAAAATAACTACTTCAAACATATGAGTCAAATTTTTGGATAGATTTGAATACTATTGTTTAACGGTTGTGACTTCATTAATTCCAACTCTTGAATTTGTGTAATGTATGAATTATATGTTGGTAGAATTGAATTTGAATATAAATACCATTGTTTTCTCCTCTTTTGATATGTTGGCATGAAAATTTATCAAGACAAATGGATGATTCTCATTGACAATCACAGGATAAAGTCTCTCTCCTATTAGCAGGAAGAACTACCTTTATTAAAAAAATAAAATAAGTGTGATAAATGGAAAGAATTTATAGAAAAAATAGTTTTTTGTATGGGTATTTATTTTGACCATAAAGTATGAAAAAATATATAGAAATGAATATATATATATATATATATATATATATATAGAGAGAGAGAGAGAGAGAAAGGAGATTTATCTAGAGAAATGGTTTAAAAATCTAAAGGGATAAAATCTAAAACCTATTATAAATGTTAGGAAGGAGAATATTTTTCACAAAAATAATTATTTCTCATTTAGTGTGTAAGAAAGACATTTATGTGTTCATATGAACATACAACATACACCAAAATAATCACTTACTAATGATAAAAAAACTTAATTATTATTTTATATTCCCTAATAAAAATAACCAAAATGTTACTTTTATCCCACCAAAACATCACCAAAATGGAAATAATAAATGTAGGTTTGAAAATAAATACTACAATATAAATTCTAAGTTTTCACTAGTTTATAATAACTATTTTGAAATCAAATATTTGAATACATGCAGATAGTATAACATACATAATCCATGAAGAAATATTGAACACAAAGTTTGCAATATATCTTTGTATTGATATTTGTTAAGTTGTTGATATAATATCCTCTTTCAAAAGTATGGCTAATAGTTTCACTATGAATAAATCAGACAAATGAGCCCCTAACTCATATTTATAGTTTAAAATGGGTGATTACGGAATGTAACCACCAATTTCCTTTTTATGGGCTTATAAAATCACATTAACTAATTTGCATAGCTTAAAACTTGTATAAATATATTAATCAATTTACACAACTCAAAAAAATGTGTTGGTTTTTTCACGCGACTTGAAAAAGTATAATGACAAATTTGCACAACTTATAAAAGTACATTATTTAATTTGCATGAATAAAAATTGCAAAAAATACTTAGTAAATTTTCATGACTTTACAATGTGTGAATTAACTAATACAAGAAAATATAATGACAATTTTAAAAAAGATTCAGTATATACAAGTCTATGGGGAAGATAAAGATTTGATGTAGAATTATTATCTATTATTTTTGTTGATGATGATTTGGAAATATTCTTTCTCAAGCTATGACTTATTTTGATATTCATGGAACCTTTGCATGATTTCCATCACTTTGTCTTCATCTAAACCATCTAAATATGTATAAGTTATTTTTGCATCATAATACAGGTCCATCATATTTTGTGTTGTTCCTTGTAATCTCTTAAGCATTGCATTGAGTTTCTCTAAATTGTTATGATACTTGATTAAATTTTGAATTGAATCATAATTGAGTAGATACTTTGGAGTTAGGATTTCCTCAATATTCTTCATAAATTGATCAAAAATAGCCTCCTTGGGCAATAATTTCCCTTTATCATTAGTGATCCTACATTTCAATTTTCCTACTTCTCTTAGTATTTTAATGAGATAATTTCCTCTGATTGAATTAGAATCCTCAAATTTATTGACACTTTTTTTGGCAATGCAGACTCTAAATTTAATAGCTCCCAAAAACTCAGTGAGTTACACAGTTTCCTCTTTTTGGATAACATTTTATTGAATGAGGTCATTTAGATAGGTAAAAGAGAAATATTACAACTTAGGAAGAAATTTATACCATTTATGTACCTCTTCTTCATATTTGTTTTTGGTTTTAGTTACTTGATTTTATTTTGATTGGATATCAGAACACATAGCCATCATTGTCTAAAGAGTAGTGATAACTTGTTACAAAATTTTCTCGATCCATTATTTTGTTGCCTTATCCATATGACTAATTTATTATAAAACATTAAGTGTATATGTATCATAAATTTGATGAATAATATAATGGGAAGATTAAATAGGCCTTACCAATTTCTTAACCACATATGTTAGTAATTCAACCTTTTCTCTAAGTTAGTCCTTAGTTACTTTATCTTGGTCCATTTTATTAAATAATGTGCCAATTATAGATTGAATATATTATTTTATACATTCCCTTATAGCTTTTCCTAGATGAACCTTTGTGATTTTATAATCTAAAGCTTCAACATTGTCTTTATCATTTTTTTGCTTTAGGAATTGCCATTTCTACCTATCTCTCTCCTTTTTTATTTGTGATTATTCTTAAGACTATTTTGGGTTTATTTACCACATGAGGATGGATAGTTGTCAATTTTTTAAAATCAATTTCTTGTGGACACTCAATCTTTTTTTTTTTTCACAACTTTATTTAACCAATCAAGAATTTTTGCATTAACAGATTACTGCACAAGAGTGGTGTTAGATTCTTTTTGAATTTCATGAGGAGAAAGAGGAATTTGTAAAGCTTGGGACCTTTTTAACACAATTTCACCTTATTATTTTCTAAGTGAATCAATTGGAGTCTTAGGAAAGGTTTCAATATGAAACTCAACATTTTGAGTAAGAGACAATGGTATGGAAGTATTGAGCTGAGAAGGGATAAAAGACTCAAATAGCAAAGATGTATTAAAATCTAAAAAATATTGTGTAGTATTAGTTACTAGAGTTTAGTGTTGGGAAATACTATCAAGAGGAAATCTTTATGAAATATAAATTCTTGTAATACCTAAGATTTTTTCACTTAATCTTCTTATTTTTAACTTAAATAGCTTTTTTATTAGAGCAACATTTGTGATAGCTTAAACTTATGTTTCTTCTTCTATTTCTTATAAATCCTTACTATTTCCTACCACTGAAGATGCCCCCATCTTTGCTTGATATTGTAGATGAGAAATTCCTAATTTTGTCTCCTTCATAGGAGGAGGAGATCCTACTTTATAAACATTGATGCCTTTACTTTTACACCATTCAAGGGTTTTTTATCACACCCTGACTTCATCAATGAGTGAAGTAGATTCTTTATTGTGACAATATATTATTGGAAAAGGTTTTGATCCAATTCCATTTTTATCATAGATGGGATCCAATACATCTTAATTATCTATTATATTTTTCTTAATTTCCATTATATCAAATATAATTACCTGTTCTAGAGTGAATCATGAGCAATCATAGATTCTCACATATTTCTCATCATCATAGTCCATATATTAGTCTTAAAAATGATGTACATATTGTTATGAAGAATGAAGAATATTCTAAACCAAGCCCCTAGTATTAGATTAAGGTTGAATTTAAAATTATTGAATAGTAACTCAAGTCATTTATTCACTAATAAATTTTGATTTAGTCAAATAATCCTAAGTGTACCAATCAATAGAAATAGGAAATTTTATTCCAAACTTGTGTTTATAAGACAACATGTTATGTGTTTCAGTTAACTATCTCACTAGTTCCATCAAAGCCCATATGTCATCCACATATCTTGGAAACATGTACGGAGAAATTTCACAACTACAAATTCTTGAGTAGGTGAAAGTTGGGAATTATATGAATGAATTTTTCCATTTGGAAATATTTGTAGAAGATTGAATTTATATCCTTATATTATAAGGTTATGGTTCAAACATTTGGATCATTTATTGTAATAATACATCATTTACTCTATAAAAATGATGCACACTTTCCTTTAATGAGAGTTGAGTATAAAAATCATAAATTTTGATAGTATACATATCACCCACTATATTCAAACCATTATATAATTTTCTCCTTGTGATAACATAAAAAAGATAAAAGGTCATACATAATTTGGAAGTTGTATTGACCTCAAAAATATAATTGTAAATTAAATCACTAATCAACTATCCTCAATTTATAGACTACTTGTTATGGTGGATGATTCATATGTCCCTGTACATCCATGTTTATAAATTTATTACAATTAGGCTCCCATACCACTCTATACAAGAGTGTGATCATATCATTTATTTCATTCATGAACTCAACTATAGAAATATCCTTGGGAATCTTTTTTGATGTATGCATTGATTTAGTCAACCATTGCTTATTGACCCACTTTGAATAGGAGCTAATATTATAATCTTAGAATTTTTGATTAGATGTAGGAGTCAAATTGATAAATGCTTATTTTTCAAGTAGTTGTATTATATTATCAATATGATCTAGACCTATGCATAGGATACACTCTCTATTTAGATTCTTGACATCTCTTTTTTATGTATCATAGTGCTTAACCATTGTTAACACTAATTTTAGACATTTTACTAAAATAATAAATGTAATTTATTGAGCCAATCCACTGTTGTGTATGCTTTATCCATAATCTATTTTGTGTACACCACTGATTCTATTCCATAATTCTTCCATATCATTTTGGATAAGATCAATATTTATTATCTCTTCAACATTTGACTCTAGGTATGAAGGTGAAATAACCCCTTGAAATTGATACTTCATATATGTGTCCTCTTCTAATTAGAGAGTATTTTTGGTATGGGTCTTATTTGGAATGATTTTCTTGGGATTATCCTTAATTAGCATTTTAAATGTTGACATCTGATGAAAATCACCTTTCTAAGAGAAAATCTAGAACCTAAAATGACTTTGTGAAGGAAGATGGAAATTTGAATGTGCTTTAGCAATAGGTGGATTTTGGGGTGTGCATATACAAATGGTGGAATCCATAGGTCTTTTTAATAGAGGATCATGATATGATAGTGTGATCAATAGGGTATCATATTTCAACAAGTGCATAGATAAGTTTTGAATTCTGATATGATGTTTGGTAAGGTATCAAATTTTGATGAGGTGTTTGGTAGTGTCTCAAATCTTGATAGTGTACTCAGTAAGTAGTCATAGTCTGATGGTGGTGGAAGCACCTCATAGGGTCTGATGACTATTTGCATACCCTTATAAATATGATAGTGTATGGGATAGGGGAAACCATTATAAGATTCATAGTGGGTAAAATGATTTCTACAAAGTTTTATTTTTGGAGATGCTTTGGAAATAAAAACTAAACCAAATGAACTAAAGTAATTAAAGAATATTTGCATTCTAAAATTGGAATAAGATTAATGATGTGTAATTTGTTTGATCTCAAATTAGGCATCCAAATAAATACATATTATAATTTTGAACCATTAAAAAAATGGTTGTGTATCTCCTATAAAGGAAACCTTCTTATCCATTATGAAGCAATAATTATTTTGGCCTCCTTATACAAGTCATCTAGTTGTTTACTTAGAGTTTCTAAGAAGAGAACAAAGATACAAGGATATTTAGGTAAAAGGACCAATACATGGAGATGAGGGAATAACATACATGTTGTATTATTGAAAAATAGCATGGACACACACACCAAAATCAAGATAGAAAAAAGAGACAAGCCAAAAAAAGTATGTACATACTTACATGTAGGTGACTACCTACTTTCACTTGAAGTAATACTTGAGATATTTCCCATTTTGGTGTAATGTCAATGTGTTCCATCATGATGGGCCAAGTATAAAGAGTTGTCTCATAAAAATGCCTAATTTTGAAGACTTTCCATTACTTCCCTTTGGTTCTCTACATTTATCCCATTGAAGAACAAGATTTCCCACCTAAAAATCTCTTCTTTTTATTTTTTATCAAAAAATTCTTTTACTTGAGATTGGTGTTTGTAAATTATATCAAAAACTTTAGATCTATATTATTAAATCTTGTTTAAGTAAATAATTATTTTATCCAAGGGACTTTCAAATTTATAATTTTTAATAACTTTAGCCAACTAAAGTGCAAGTAATTCAAGCATTTTTGAAATTTTTGCATCTATCCCATAGAGTAACTCAAATGGATACATACCAATGGCTTTATTTAGTGTTATGTGATATTTCCATAGTGCATCATATAACTTCTTGTGTCAATTCCTTTGATTCTCATTGATCAACTTATGAATGAGAGTGACCAACTTTTTGCTGCTTTACTTGACTTGACCATTCCCTTTTGGATATTAGTCTAAAGAGTGAGACAATGAGATGTATTATCCATATCATAATACAATAACTCTGACAAATAAAAAATTGAAACATTGTCTATTATGATCTTCTTTGGAATACCATATCTCACCAAGATATTTTCTTTGATGAAGTTACAAATAACTACTGAATTTATCTGCTTGATGTTGAGGTATGTTCTTGTTGGTATGTTGAGACATTGATGTTGTCATTGATGTCAAAGGTAATCAAGTGTCATTTATTTCCCATGGGTTATCTTGTTAATTTTCATGCTAAACTATCCTGATGACTTAAGCATGATCTATTAGGTCTTTGAGTTCTAAATAAGGTCTTGACACAAGGTTGTGATATGACAATATTATGAGCAGTGTTACTTAGTATTGCTATGATATATAATCTAAAAAGGATTTTTGTTTGTGTTAAAATTATTTTTGTGATAATTTCATTGATTAACCAAGTTTATAAGAAGTAAGTATTTATGGACAATGTGTTCACAAAGCCCAGTCTTGTATTGGTAAAGGCATGCATAGTAAAGACTAGTGAAGTGAGTGATCTAAGACTTGTGATAATATGTGTGGTATTATTTGAGAATTGAATGAGGTTTTTTGGAATAATAATGTGTTTTAGAGTGTGTATGCAGTGGTAGGAAGGTCTTAAATTTGTATGGTGCCTAATAGGTCTACTGGTTCTTATACATGAATATGGTTTAAAGAGGTATGATGATGATGATATAGATTTGTATGGAATTTAAGATATGAAATTATGTTTTATATCATTTGATATAGGTCTCAATTCAATCACATGACTCTCAAAGTGAGCCAAAGGGTCATTTTCTTCTTTGGTGGTCTTTTCATAAACCTTGCTTTAAGACCCTAGGTGGAAGAATGAGGTCTTATGATCAGGTTTGGAGGATTTTGAGATCATGTGAAAATTATATAAGGTTTTACATGGTGTTTCAATAATTTTGGTGTATTTTGAGATCCTGAGTTGAAGGAAAAGGCTTGAAAATGAGTTTGAAGGTCTCTTGTGTGTGCAGAATGGAGAGATGAAGACCCAAGAAGGAACTTTTAATTATTATTAGCATGTGTTATTATTTCATGGGAAGATAATATCTTAGGTAGAGATTTAAAATTTTCATAAAAATGTTTTCCAAGCATTGGGAGTTGGTTTTAGGGGCAAATTTTTATTAACAAATGTTAAGAATGGAAACTAGTCTAAAACCCTCATAGTGAATGATGGTGAAGATTTTGCTTTTGAGTGCCCATAATGGATTTGTAAGGATATTTTTATGATTTTATCATGTATATAATATTTTAATTACCTATATATATTATTTAGTGTTTAGATGAGTGAGTGGAAGTTACATAAAAACCCTTATTTCTTAAAAAATTGATATAACATGAAGAGTTGACCAGGTCCGAGAATGCAAATCATTGGAGGAAAAAGTTTGAGACTTTAAATTCATTCCCATGATGATTTATAATCAGTTTTAAAAATTTAAAATTTATAAACCATCCATTAAATTTGGCCTATCGCTAAAATTCCAAATAGTGAAGACAGTGAGAAAACTAGGTAAGAGTGAGAATGTGTTTAGGGATATGTTGCATTAGATTAGGAATGGATAAAATTGATTGAGGTTATTTTTAAATACCTATAAAAAATTTACATATTTTTCATATGTTATTTAATTCATTTAAAAATTTTAAAATTTTGTTCACAAGATGTCTTATTTAGTAAGATGAGATAGTGAAAGAGTAAGGTTCAGAGTTTGATCTATATGTTCCATATTTTCAATTAGACCCCTACACCTTTATTATTTGAGATGTTACAAATATTTATAATTATCATAATCATGCATCATTACCTAGTTTTTTTATATACTCAAGTGTTGGAATATAAGTTCACCATGATTGGTTCTCAAGACAGAATGACAGTTCTGCGTATACAAGATGAAGTGAAGAGTTTGAGACTCTATGACATAATTAAGTGTATAAAATGCAATTTTTTATTTTTTTGTGATTTAAATGCTATAAATTTTGTATATAAGGTTTAGAGTCACTTTAATAAGTTGATATATGGAATCCAAAATGGTTTGTTTGGCTGTGTTAGAACTGTGAAATAGTAGCATAACAAATTGGTGTGTAAGAACAATGATTGACACTAGAACCAATTATATATATATATATATTATGATTTTATATATTTATCATATTAACTATTAATTTTAATTATAATTCATTTAAGTTCCCTTGTAAATGCTAAAGACAACATTCTTCATTACTATGTTTTTGGAGCTACAAACAGTTTTTTGTAAGTGAGTTTCATGTTCTTGTGTCATTTTGATAAGTTTGGAAGTACACCAAGAATATTTTTATGTCTTATATTTTAAATGGGATATTATTCATGAATTTTAATTTTTTTAATTTTTTTTTACATTTTTTAATGGTCAAAGATTCTTGACTATGTTTTGGAGCTTTCTTGTAGAACAGAGTGAGCCTTTTGTAGAAGTGTTTCTGAGTGTTTGGATCTTGATAGAATATGTATAATGGATTTAATGATTACCCTAAGGTAATAAATTTTCCATACATATTTTTATTATTTATTGAAAAAAATTCTAGAATTTTTTGTAGTTGTATCTTTGTAGATAGTGTTTTTCAGGTAATTAGGCCTAATAGGTCTTTAAGGCCTAATGGAGCTTTCATGAGGTAAGTGAATGATTTGTAACTTATTGATAGTTTAGGAGGTTATTTTAGGTTTCCAATTAAGTGTTTAAAATTTTATATTTATTTTTTTAGGTCCATTTGGGCCATATTGTTTCGAGTTGTAACATGTTGCTTAAGATAGACCTAATGCATTAGGTCTCTAAGTAGGCCTGGAAGAATACTGCGGTATAAATGAGTTTGGTAAACCTAATGATGATCTTTGTTTGATTTATTATTGTGTTTAATGTGTCCTAAAACATTTTTTATTTCTAACCCTAATTTATTATTTTCTTGACCGACCAAGAGAGGATGTGAACAAGTGATTGGTATAAGGCATAATAGGTCTATTTGAGTTAGTGAAGATGAATGAGAGTGAAAATTAATAAAATATCACCTTAAGGAGAAGAAGGAGGTATTGAGGACCATAAAAATAGGGGAGAGAAACTATTATGAATATATGATAGAGATTTTGTATGTGGATGACAAGATTAGTTCACCTAATAAGCCTAATGAGAGGCATGTTTGAGCGAATAAGCCTATAGGTTATTTTGAGAGAGGTAGAAGGTTGAGAAGAGATGAATGAGTTGGTTTTATATTGAGATAAATTAGATATTTATTCTTGATTTATGAAAGTGAGTAGAATACATATATATAATAAATTGAATGAGTTGATTATCTATTGAGATGAATTAGAGATGTGTTCCTGATTTATGAAAGTGAGTGGAATTCATATAGAGAATATAGATATCTGAAGAAGAGTTTACCATTTGTTGGTTGAGCAACAAGGTGTCTTGAGGTGATCAAGTTAATCTTGGATAATTTGGTTCTTTGTTAAGAAGGAGTGAGAGTTACCTTTAAATATTGTATAAGTGTTCTTAAAGTTAGTGAATTGGTTCTGAGTCACTTAGGGGTTTGGTTCCTCCTTTCAAGTTGGATCGTGCTAAAGGACTAGTTGATTTGGTGCTTAACTAGTGAGGGGTTGGTGCTCCTTATGGGGTTCGTGCCTCACTAAATATTAATTAATTTCTTTTAGGATAGTATTCCAAGTGGTGTTATAGTGGGTTTTATTTCCCATGAGGGTTTCCCACATATATCTTGTGTCCATGTGTTGATATATTGCTTCTTGTTTATTTGATTATTTCTCTATGCATTGCTTGATCTCTATACTACTTTGAAATATTAATCTTTTTAAGTAAAAATAAAGTATTGTTTTAAGACATTGATTCACCTCCCTCTTAGTGGTTGTGTTTCCAACACTTGATTGGGATGGATTCTACCCATTTGGTGAAATAATATGTAGTAGTGATAACATGTGTGTGTCTTGCACTTGAATGAGGATTCATGGTTCCTGTAAATCTAACCCCCATTATTTAAAAGGCTCTCCTATCACTAGTGGTTTGATGGGAAATTCTACAAGTTTTAGTCACCTGACAAACTATTGAAAGGCCTCACATTTCCTTGCCCACTCATAGGAGTCATTGAACAATGTAGGCTAATAATAGTGATCTCTTAAAATTTTATATGTTGTCATTGGATTAGAAAAGTGTTTGTCTCAAGATTGATCATGAAAAACTTGAAAGTGTTTTTTTGGTCGTTTACCATTAACACATCTCAATAAAAATACATCAATGCTCTTTTTGGACAATGTACCATCCTAAATTACATATTTTTTGGCTTTAAAATTGAGTTTTCTATGTTGTTTGGTATATAGATGAGATGGGAATTCTCCATATGTTAGAAAATCAATATCTACAAACCACTCATTAGTAGAATCTACAAAAAGGACAAGAGGAAGATCTTTATTTTGATCATTAGAATATATTGAAGAGATTACTTTAGAATCTACTTATTATTTTATGAGCTGACACAACCATTTTCATCAAACCAGTTTTATGGGCTTGATTTCAATTTCATATTCTTAAACCTCAATTATTTAATTACCTCTCTTAGATCCTAGATTTTGTTGAATAAAAATAGACTTGACTGTTATACTTGGTACCATAAAAAATAATGTGAATTCAAAATATAATAGCTAAACTATTTGATATCTTTCATGAATGCATCTACATGTTTCTGTTGTAGATAATATATCAATTCATAATATTTCATGTTACAACTTATGAAAGTGATGGGATATTCAATACCTTCATTTTTTTGAACCGGTATGGCTAAGAGCATATGTTCTAAGGCATAACAATAGATGATGAATTCCATTTTAAATTTTTTACAAACCAAAGTTGGTGCACAAGTAATAGAAACTTTTATCTTATCAAATTCTTGTTTTCCATCAATATTCCATTTCAAGTAAGTTTTACCTTTCATCATATTATAAATATGTCTAGTGAGTTCTAAAAAATCTAGAATAAATCTTCTCAAGAAATTTTCATTTCTAAAGAATAAATGTACACCTAGTTTACTAGCTGGTAAAGATAATGTTTTAATTGATTTGACTCTTTTCATATCAATATTAATCCCTTATTTTGAGACAATGTGCCTAATAAGTTTCCCTTCAGTCACCCCAAAAAATAACTTTTTAGGGTTAAGATAAATACCATGTAGTTTATATTTTTTGAACATTTTATCAAGGTGTTCATAGTGATCTTATCTTCTTTTTGAAAACATTGTTAAGTCATCTAAGTACACCATAATTATCTTATTTTTAAATACTTAAATATGATATCCATAGCTCTCTAGAATGTATCCCCTATATTTTTTAAGCCAAATAACATTCATCAATATGAAAAATTTCCACATGGAGTTGTGAAATCCATTTTATGTTGATATCTTTGTTAACCTCAATTTGATTATAGCCTAAGAAACCATATAGCATTTAGAGACATTTTTGAACCTATAACTACTTGAATAAATTGATCCATGATGGATAATGGATATTTATCTTTGAGAGAATCCTAACTCATAATCTTGAAGTCTACACAAATTCCAATTTCTCCATTATTTTTATGAACTAGAACAATATTATCAGTCCAAGTTGAGTGGTGCATAGGGAATATAATCCATGAATTCAACATTTTCTAAATTTATACAAAAAATATTCCTACAATCTTTGGATTATATTGTCTTTGATTATGTTTAATTGGTTTAGCATCTAATTTTAGAGGAACTATGTGTTGCGTCTATTTCAGATGAAAAGACTTGAGATCTTTGTATGAATATATAAGAATGTCAATGTATTTTTATAGTAAGCTAATGACATTTCTCCTTTCTTCTAGTGAATAATATTTTCCAATGTTAACCAACCTGGGTTGTTCTTCAAAGTGAATATTTACTTTCTTATAGTCTATTGAACTGAGATAATATTTTTCCATTTTATTTTTAATGAACCTGTCATGTTTATCTTAATGTTATCCCAATGAGACCAATCCTTTAGGAACTTTATTTCCTTTTAATTTTATTACCCCTTCTTGATAATTTTCTTTGGCAATACCTTCTTTAAGAGTTTGCAAAGAAGATTGTTTTTGAGATGAATCATTACCTTTGAAATACATATTTCTAAAAATATAAACTTTTTCAAGAAAAGAGATAATATGTTGATCATCATTGAAAACTTGTCAGTTCTCTAAATTGTTTGGCACATCAGGTTAATACACAACTTCAATCATGTATTTATCTTTATCAAATTCTGAGTGAGGAATCAATAATCAGGATGATATAATAAGTGTGTCTACTTCAGATTTATTTTCTCTTTGAATAAAATGAATATAAAATGATTCAAAAGTCTCAGTGTTATCCTATTTTTTTTCCTATAATGTCTCAAGCAGTCATTTTTTACCTAATTTTGGCCCTTGATCTATTTTACAACTAGTTCCACATCACCCAACACTTTTAAGTTTTTAATTCTCATATTTTTTGAAAATTGTATCCCAAGTAAGAGTGTTTCATACTCTATATCATTTTTAGTACACTCAAACTAAAATTTTTAAGAGAAAGGAAATATTTCCTTATTCAAGGATATTAAAATGATTCATGCACCAGATCCTATTAAAGAATAGTTATCTTTGAATTCTAAAGTTGAGACTTCATTGGGATTGATTTATATGATTTCTATAAAATCTAGATCTGTTTATGAAATCAACAAATAATTACCTATACTTGCATCTTCATACAAGATATCTTCCTTGGGATCATCCACTTTTTGCGTAGTGTATTTCATTTTCAATTTTGGTTCAAGGCATTGTTTTACTCCTTTAACTGGAATTATTGCATGTGACAAATCTAACTAGACTTTACCATCAATTTCCTTACATAAGTTTCTTTAAAATATAATACCATAGGATACTAAACTATCATCTACTAGATGTTGATCTTGATCCTTTTATAGGGAAAATATGCAAGGGTAATTTGGGCATCTTTGATTTGGCCAATAAGTGGAAATTTTTTACATCCATTGAGTAACTATGACCAAAATTTATTGTTCAAATTAGGTCAAGGTCATGAATAAATTTTACATGCATTATGTTACCTGAGGCTCTTATGTAAATGATGAAATTATTAACTTTATATACCTTTAAAAATAAGGAAATGTAAAAAGGATCAACCTTATTGGGTTTGGAAGTTACTACAACTATGGAGTTTACTGAATTCTCTTAAGTAGGTTTAGCCTTAAGAAAATGTAAGAATGTGGGGTAGATAATATACAATTGACATTGGCCTTATTTTGAGTAGGATTATTACCTTTGATATACTCTACTAGTCTATCTAGTTGATCTATATATTCTCTCAAATATTCAGCTTGTGACATCTGAATTTTAGTTTTTTTGACATGTTCAATTATGTCAAAAGTAGGTAAAGTAGTAGAAGAGGAGAATTATACATTATAAGACACATTAGCACTATTATTGATAGGAAGAATATTTTTTAGATAACCAATAGTAGCATTTGGGAAAGACTCACCTAATTTAGCTATTGGTTATTTTTCTTTCATCTGAATATGAGGTGGTGTTTCTCATGGAAGAATAACTTTCATAGATTTTTTTGCCTATCATTTTGTTACTTTTTTTATTTTGAGATCTTGTGAATACTAAAAATGAATAACTATTCATTTATTCAACATTATCTTCATAATCATCTTCATATAAATTATATTTCAAGAACACATTTATAGATTCACCATCAGGTTCTTCAATATCACATTCTCGAAGATCTAGATTTTGTAATTCATTTTCTTCTTCAATCTCTTCATATCCAAATATTTATTTTATTTCCAAAACAACATTCACAAGTGGATTTATATTTTTTTGAGTTGGATATTCAAGTGAAATATTTTACTAAGGATCTTTTAATCAAGAATTACTCCATTAAAAAGCCACATAGTTTCTTCTTGAGATGTCTTGATAAGCAATAATGATGGTTTTATGAGGTAGTTGTTTATTCAAAGTTTGTATATCATTAGACATCTTTTGAAAAAGTTATTCTATTGAATATTGACCTTAGATCTATATTTTACCTTTAGAAGTTTCCCTCCTTAGTTTTATATCCATTATCATATCATCTTTAGCATCAATGGCTGATGTTTGAGATATAATAAAATTAGTTACTCTAGATCTACTCAACTGATAACTTACTTTTGGTAATTTATAATTGATAAAGAAACAATTTTGATTCTCATCTATTAGTTTGGTAGTTACTGGTATTTTATGTAGTACCTTATTGAATTTAGATATGAAATCTCTAATAGGTTTATGTGTTTCTTTCTTCATCTGAGTGAGTTTAGTTAGTAATACATGTGCATCTTTTGCTATTTTTAATCTATTTTCAAATTGGGTTTTCATATTATTCTAATTGGTTATACTCCTAGAAGAGGATGATAGAACCAATTTACTTCTCATTTTTGAGAGTTTCAATGAAAAATATCATTGTGACATCCTCATGTTTAACACTTAGAATTACACATGCTATA
The DNA here is from genome assembly GCA_037957365.1 of Torreya grandis. NCBI lineage: Eukaryota > Viridiplantae > Streptophyta > Pinopsida > Cupressales > Taxaceae > Torreya > Torreya grandis. The sequence continues at coordinate 4,131,747 of JARHVA010000467.1, read as the reverse complement.
TAGAGTAATAATATGTTCATTTTGATGTTGTTTACCATCACCTAAAATTTTTGAAAAGTTATTTTATTATCCTTTTAAACTTTCATGCAACTGTCCCAATGCCAATGGGCTAATTATATTAGCCCAAAATAGAGCCATGTTTGTAAATATTGCTTGTAGTGGTATAATAACACCTAGTAAGACAAGAGCTTTACTAATGATTGTTCCTCCTTGTAAATGTTTACCTTTTTTAGGGGTTGTATGAAAAATGACTTCTCTTTTAAGTTGGCCATTTATTCAAGATTTAATTTGAAATTAAAAGCTTCTTGTAGTTGATAAAAAGGATCAATTTTACCTTTTGACTTATTAGCTCTAGTGAATCATTTTTATACCATATTTTACTATTGATGAGGAGCTGGTGAAAATAGAAGAATTCTTTGGGTTGGTCTTATTTATCAAACTTTGCATGCAGCTAGTGCTTCATCTATTTGTGTTAAAATAACCTGATCTTATTCATCTTATAATACTTCAAAAACTCTATGAAAATGTGTTGAACTAATTCTATTTTCCCACACAAATACTCTTAAATCTATTGAAATGTATTCTTATGTCTAACTTAACCAATCAAGATTCGATTGAATATCTAGTACTTAGACTACTTGAATGGTCATTAGATGAAATTATTACTATGTAAATTATTTGAGCATATATATGAAATTCTCTTCATACTAGTATTTTTTATTGTCTTCTTAAAATAATTTTAGTGGTTCTTCAATCAATAGCAGCACAATCTTCTTTTACATTTATTTCTCTGGTAATAGTTTAAAAATGACCAGACTTGTTTTTTTTTCACAAGAAAATTGATGAAAACTTGAACCCAAATCTTCTTATGTAGATTCTATCTAATCTCATCCAATTTGATGATCAGGGTCTTAAATAGATAAAATGGTTGTGAATGAAAACTAGTGATTTTGGGTTATCTATTGAGTTTTGTTGGCTTCTCTACGTGTAAACATTCTTTTTTTAATATTTTTACATGATATAATTCTTGATTCAAAATTCTTAGAATAATTTAAAATTGAATTATTGAAATTTATTCAAAATCCAAAGCAAGTTGTATGCTATGTGAAACAATATCCAATTGTGCAGATTGTTTCAAACCTAGTTTAGAGGGATAGAGTGGTCTTTGATTTGATAACAAGGTCATATGAACCAATATATAAAAATATGGGTTGCACAAGTGTTGCATAAATATTCTCCATGGTGGGTGCCAAAAATTATTGAAGTAAAATAATTTCAAGAAGATAAATAGATGATTCTCATCAACAATCATAAGAAAAAATCCCTCTCCTATTAACAAGTGGAGCTACCTTTATTGAAAACTAGAATAAATGTGTAAATGGAAAGTATTTACAACAAAAATAATGTTTTGTATGGGGTATTAATTTTGACCCAAAAGTACAAAAAAGCTATAAAAACAAATATATAGAGAGATAAAAGGATATTTATCTCTAAAAGGCTAAAATATGAAACCTATTAGAAATTTTAGGAAGGAGGATATTTTTCACAAAAAAAGTCTTTCTCATTTAATTGGTAGAAAAGATATTTCTATGTTCATAAAAACATGCAACATACACAAAAATAATCACTTACTATTGATAACAAAAACAAATGATTATTTTGTATTTCCTAATAAAAGTAACCAAAATATTACTTTTATCCCACCAAAACTTCACCAAAATATAAATAATAAATGTAGGTTTGAAAATAAATACTACAATAGAACTTTTAATTTTTGACTAGTTTATAACAATAGAAATACTATTTTAAATTCAAAGATTTAAATATAGGAAGATAGTATAACATACATAATCCATGAATAAATATTGAACACAAAGTTTACAAAATCTCTCTATATTGATTTTTGTTGAGTTACCGATACAATATCCTCTTTCAAAAGTATGGATAAAAGTTTCATTGTGAATAACTAAGACAAATGAGCCCCTAACTCATTTATATAGGTTGAAATTGGTGGTTACAAAGTGTAATCACCTTTTTCCTTTTCAAGGGCTTATAAAAGTACATTAGCTAATTTTCATAGATTAAAACTTGCAAAAACATGTTAAGAAATTTGCACAACTTGTAAAAATGTGTTAGTGTTTTTGTACGACTTGAAAAAGTAAAATGACAAATTTTCACAACTTGTAAAAGTGCATTATAAAATTTTCATGACTCAAAATTAAAAAAAGGACATAGTACATTTACATGACTTTAAAATATGTGAATTAACTAATAAAATAAGGTGTAATGATAATTTCATAAATAATTTAAGAGATACAAGTCTATGGGGAAGATCAAGATCTGTTGTAAAATTATTCTAAATAATCTTCACTAATGACAATATATATCTCTTATTTCTTAGGCTACAACTTATTATTTTGATATTCATTGAATCTTTATATGGTTTCCATCACTTTGTCTTTATCTGCACCATCTGAATATGTATAATCTATTTTTACATCAAAATATAGGTCCATCATCTTTTGTGTTGTTCCTTGTAACCTCTTAAGCATTGCATTAAAGCTTTCCAAATTATTATAATACTTGATCAACATTTGAATTAAACCATAATTGAATGTAGACTTTGGATTTAGGATTTACTCAATATTATTATTGAACTAATCAATAATGGCATCCTTAAGTAACAAATTCCTTTTATCATTAGTGAGCCTACATTTCAATTATCCTACTCTTCCTAGTATATCAAGGGGAGCATCTCCTCCCATTGACTTAGATTCCTCAAAAAATTTGACATGTTATTTGATAATGTGGACTCTAAATTTAGTAGATCTCACAAACTCGATGAGATACACATTTTCCTCTTTTTGGATAATATTTTATTGAATGAGATCATCTAGATAGGTAAAAAAGAAATCTTCCAACTTAGGAAGATATTTATTCCATTTATGTACCTCTTCTTCATATATTTTTTTCAATTTTAGTTGTTTGATCATATTTTGATTAGATCTCATAACACATATCCATCATATCTAAAGAGTAGTGATACCCTATTATAACATTTTATCAGTCCGTTATTTTATTTCCTTGCCCATATGACCAATTTATTCCACAACATTAAGTTCCTCTGTATCATAAATTTGATGAAAAATATAATGGGAAGATTGAATAACTCTTACCAATCTTTGAACCATAGATGTTAGTTGTTCAAAATTTTCTCTAAGTTTTTCCTTGTTACTTTATCTTGGTCTATTTTCTCAAATAACACCTCAATTTTATATTAAACATTTTCTTTCATACGTTACCTTATATATTTTCCTAGATGGACCTTTATGATTTGATAATATAAATCTTCAACATTGTATTTATACTTTTTTATTGGAGGAAAAACCACTTCTGCATATCTTTCCTTTTTGATCTATGATTATTCTTGAAACTATTTTGGGCTTATTTTCCACATGATGATGGACAATTTTCAAGATGTTGAACTAAATTTCTTGTGGTTTCTCAATATTCTTTATTTTCTTCATAAATTCATTTAACCAATCAATATTTTTACATTAGGAGATTACTACATAAGAGTGTTGTCAGATTTTTTTTGAATTTTAGGAGGAAAAAGAGGAGTTTGTAAATATTAGGACCTTTATAACACAATTTCACCTTCTTAAGTTCCTAGTGAATCAATTTGAGTCTTAGGATATGGTTCAGTATGGAAACTCAACATTTTTAGCAAGAGACAATGGTATGAAAGTGTCAGGTTAAGAAGGGATAGAAGACTTAAATATAAAGGATGTATTAAAAGCTATAAACTATTGTGTATTATTAGTTACCAAAGTTTGAGGTAGGGCAAGAGTATCAAAAGGATCTTCTTATAAAATATAAATTCTTGGAATACCTGGGAGTTTTTCACCTAATCTTCTTATTTTCAACTTAATTGGCTTTTTCACTAAATAAAATTTTGTGATAGCTTCAACTTTTATTTATTCTTCTATTTATTTTGAGTCCTTACTAGTTCCTACTAATGAAGATGTCTTTTCAACCATTTGAGAGTTCTTTATGTCTTATCTTTTTTTTATGTTATATATGAATAATTCCTAATTTTTCCTCCTTCATAGGAGGTGGAAATCCTACTTTATCAAAATTGATGCCTTTGCTTTTCAACCATTTGAGAGTTCTATTTAGTAGACCCTGAGTTATGTCGATGAGTGAAGTAGACTTTTTCTTGTGAAAATATACTCTGGGATGAGGTTTTACTTCAATCATATCTTTATCATATATGTTATCCATTACATATTCATCATCTATTATATTTTTATTGATCTCCAATATGTCAAATATAATTACCTATTATAGAGTGAATTATGAGCAATCATGAATTCTCACATCTTTCTTGTCATCACAGTCCATCTATTAATGTTCAAAATTATGCACATGTTGATATAAATAACCAATAATATTTTGAACCATACTCCTAGTATCTAATGAAGGTCAAATTTCAAATGATTTAATAGTAACTCGAGTCATTTCTACATCAATCAATTTTGATTTAGCCAAAGAAGCACAAGTGTACTGACCAACAGAAATAGGAAATTGTATTCCAAACTTGTGTTGATAAGACAATATCTTGTGTATTTCATTTAAATGTCTCACTAATTCCATCAAATCCCATCTATCATCCACATATCTTGGGAGTATGTAGGAGAAATTTTGTAGCCCCAACTTTTTAAGTAGGTGAAAGCTAGGAATTTTATGAACCAAGATCCCTATTTAAAAATATTTGTATAAGATTAAATTGATATCCTTAGATTATAAGGTTTTGATTCAAACATTTGGATCACATATTTTAAGAATGCATAATTTACTCTATGGAAATGACAATCACTTTCTTCTAATGAGAGATGAGGATTAAAATCATAAAATTTGGCAAACTGCATATCACCCACTACATTCAAACAATTATAGAATATTATCTTGGAGATAAAATAAGTAAGATAAGAGTTAATATGGAATTTGGAAGTTGTATTAACCTCAACAAGATGCTTGTGAATTGAATCATTGATCAAGTGTCCTTAATTGATAAACTAATTGTTCTATTGATTATCCATATGTACCTATACATCCATGTTTGTAAATTTATTGCAACTGGGCTCTATACTACCCTATACAAGAGCGTGATAATATCATTTATTTCATTTATGAACCCAAATATATAAATTTTCTTAGGAATCCTTATTGACATATACCTTGATTTAGTCAACCATTACTTATTGACCTAATTTGAATAGGAGCTAGTATTATAATCTTAGAATTGTTGAGTAGATATAGGAGATAAATTGATGAATGCTTCTTATCAAGTAGTTGAAATATATTATCAATATGATCTATAACTATGCATATGATACACTTTCCATTTATATTTTTGACTTCTTTTTTATATCATAGTGATTAGCTATTGTTAACACTAATTCTAGACATTATACTAAAATAGGAAATATAGCTACTTGAGTGGATCCATTATCATGTATACTTTGTCCATAATTTATTTTGTGTACACCATTTATATATTTATTCCATATCAATGTGGCCAAGATTAGTATCTATTATCTCTTCAACATTTTACTCTAGGTGTGAAGGTGGAACAACCCCTTTAAATTTATACTTCATATTTGTGTCCTCTTCCAATTGGATTCTTTTTTGGGAGGGGTATTATTTAGAGTTATTTTATTGGTAATATCCTTGATTAGGGTGTCGTATGTTGACATATAATAAAAATCACATCCCTGAGAGAAAAACTAGAACCTGAAATGACTTTGTGAAGGAAGATGGAAATGTGAGTATGCTTTAGAAAGAGGTGGATTTTAGGGTGTGCATATACAGATGGTAGAATTTCTAAGACTATTTAATAGAGGGTTATAATCTGATAGTGTGATCATTAGGGTGTTATATTTTTTAAAAATCATAGATAAGAATTAAATTCCAATAGGATGTTTGGCAACATATCAGAGCCCAACAAGATGTTTGGTAGGGTATCAAATCCTGATAACATGCTTAGTAAGTATATGGAGTTCAATGATGGTAGAATCACCTCTCAAGTTATGATGACTATTTGGATACCCTTTAAAATTTGATAATGTGTGGGTTAGGAGAAACCTTAATATGTTGCATAGTGGGTAAATTGATTTATGTAAAGTTTTGTTTTTAGAGATACTTTGAAAAGAAAAACTCGAGAAAATAAACAAGTACTAGAGAAAACCTTGATAAAACCAATGCCAGAGATGAAAAACTATAAACCATAGTTCTTATCCTTTTTTAAAATAATTTAAATAAATGAAACACCTACAATATCAAAGGCCACAAAAATGCCAAATATACAAAGGGAAAAATGAGGGATGAAAGGTGCAAGAGATATCAATCAAATGGTATGTAAAATGGAAAGGATGGAGGCATAATTATTAGTGTGTGAAGAAGCCTCATGTGTGAGGGATAAGGGTGGATTAATGGTATGTATTTTAAGGTGCATGATTAAGCATCAGGATCCAGAAAGTTTGTTTACAAAGGCCTTAGATCTTAAGAGGTGTTTTATCACATGTCAGACTCCGATAATGTGTTTATCATGTGGTTGGTATTCGATAGGTGTTTGATCACATCTAGAGTTATAGAGTGTATTCAAATAAAGATTGGAGTATGTTATCTTTATAATCTACTATCAAAAATCTAACATGTGTTCAGAAAGTACTCAAAACCCGATAAAGTAAGTTCTTAGCCAAATTATTGTATTTCTCAATTTTATATTCAAATATTTGACCAAGTGTTGATTTTTTATGATGAATATCTTTGGATAGTTTGGCTAAGGAAAATGGTGAATTTAACCAATTTTGACTCAAATTGACTATTTATGGGTAAAGGAATTAACACTCTCAACTTTTTGATTTACATTCAAAAACTGAGATAACACAATATTATACTAAATATGCTTAAAAATTAATTTTATTTAGGTTCCAATCCTATTTTTCATTTAATATGAATAATTTTCCTAATGACTAGAAATTTTGTCTTGAACAACACTTCATGTTGCCATGATGTAAATCTGATAATGATTTTGCATTGATTAGGTTAATAGACATGGTTTTTGTTTGAAATCTTGTTTCTTGAATACTTATCTTTTGGAAAAATGAAACCATTTAAGGGTAGATGGGACATTGTATTTTCTAAGTTTAATTAAATAAATTATTTAGAAGATAATTTACTTTTAAGTTGTAAGAATAAAAATTAAATATTAATTTTAAAATTAGTTGATTAATTGTTTATTAAATGAACAAGAATTAATATTAATGACTCAAGGACTTTGAATCGAAGGTGAAAAAAAATTGAATCACCTTATGATAGAATAGATTTATTTGTCTTCTACTCACATGACTTAGTGTTTAGGATGAAATCTATATTTTCCCTTAGTAACACATAAAGAGATATTCTAAAGACAATCCAATGATTGTTTCATGATAGAAGTATCTTAAAGGAGTTGTTCTATAAGATATTTCTAATGTTAGGATATGATGGCTGAAACATTAACAAAGTGACCTAAAAAATTGAATGTAACCTAATTCAGGGGTAATATTTATTCATCCTTTTTTCCCTTGTTGATTTTAAACTAGTACTCTCTCACTCTATTGATGTTATAAGAATCATTAATGTAATTGGATTGTTAATTTAATTTGATTAATTATTTTAGATTTGAATAAAATGTTAAGGAAATTAAATATAGAATGAGAATATAGCTCATTAAGGTACTTTAGAATAATGGAATTGAATAAATTATGTGTAAGTGCCATAGGAATACATGCTTTTTTTAATTTCTTATCCACATAATTTGATGGTTCAGTATTTTAAGACTCAAGATTAAAACCTATCTCTATTAGATCTAGGAATATTTATGATGCTTAATAGGGTGTTCCATGTGTTAAAAACTCTCTTAAAGTTAATTCTTACTAATTTGGTCATATAATATGATCCTAAATGATCATTTAAGTCATAAATTATAAGAGTATTTAGGTAATCTTATACCTCCTAAGCTCAATGAACCTTTCGAGACAAACAAATTTTACATAGGACCCACTTGGGAAGACCTAATTTGAATGGAGTATTTAAGCCACAACCTTCCTTAATGTATTGATAATTTGAAGTAAATTCAAGATTATGTTGTAATTCATCCTTAGTGTAATTTATCAATTTTTTGGTCTTGTAAAAAATAAAATATAAAAATAGGTGTTAATTTTAGTTTATTTAGACAACATAGATAAAGTAAATTAGATCAAATAGAGTCGATATAGTATATTGAAAATAAATGCAAACACATAATGTATCAACCAAGGTCAATACAACTTGATAGGGAAGAAAATGAATTTATAGCTATATTGGTATGGGTCGATATAGTTGTATGTGGAAAATTAATCTTGATAAAATGTAAAATTTGTTGAAATAAACTAATTGTAAAGTAAAACTATATCAAACTGGGTTGATATAGTATGGTATAAAATTACCTAGAATATAGAACTAGATTGTCCTTGGCTGATGTAGTAGGCTAACTAGATATAATGAAAATTTGAGTGTGAAAACTATATCATTATGCATTAGAGTAGCCTATTATAAAAACATATAATGAATATTGTATTGACCTACATTGATGTAATTTCCTATAAAATACTCAAAAATTAGACTAGATGGACCTAAGTCAATATAGTTTATATTAAATACTGAATAATAAATTAGAAAAATTAAATTAAATTAGGTCTTACTAATATAGTTGTCTAATTAAAAAATGCAAAAAAAAAAACTAGATCAACTTGCATCGATGTAACCTATTGAAAAACATATATAATTATAATGTTATCGACCTGTGTCAATGTATTTTCCTTAAAAATACACAAAATTAAGACTATATCAACCTATGTCAATGTAGTCTATTGAAAAATATAGAGAGATAAAATTGTATCAACCTATGATGATAAAATTTGTTGAATGAGAAAAATCAATGGTTAGTTCATGTCGAGTTTACTAGAATGTATGCAATGAACCAGGATTGACTTGTAATTTATCCTAGCTAAGAGATCTAATATCAGAGAAGGTAAATTAAATAAAGCATGTTGGTACTTAGTTATATCAAGTCATGACCAAATGGAACGACTAAACTAGTTATAGGAGCATTTATAACAAAACATCAATGGAGAGGGTTATAAAGCCTCTAAGAAATCAATATAATGGAATAACCCTAACTACGTATTTTAATGTTAATCTAATATAGTATTTCCAAGATAGAAACACAAACAAAAGGGATGATTAAACTACAAAGGGGTAAGGAACCATGATAGGTAAGTGGGGGCCTAGGTTACCTAAAGTGCGAAATGAAAAGTTGAAAAACCCTATAGCCACACTAAGTATAAGTGTATAGGAGATTAAAACAAGGATTTATATAATAAAACTATTAATTATGTAATGTATATCTATCAAATGAAAGAAATAGGGTTAGAAATACTTACCTTAAATATAATTTTTCAAGCTTCAATCTCTCCCTTGGTCAATGGTGTTTTGTAAAATATTTTTATGATTGTAAAGATCATAATGATTGAATCAAGCTCTAGGATAAAATGACTCTTATTGTATACAATACTCCATAAGACAATTTTTTCCCTCCAAGGCAAAATATAAGCAATGGATTCTTTAAATGTAAACTTAAGAAATTTTTTGAAGTGATAATAGTGTGAAATATGAATGTCCCTCTCTATTCAATTGAAATGGAACTTGTATTTATAGTGATGGATGATCATAACCCTTTTTATAATTTTAAATAACAATATTAACCTACCTTGATATAATTTAAAAGTTACCATTTAAATTTGAATTAAGTTAGCCTATGCTAACTTAGTTACAAAGCATACATCATTACTTTTAGATTATGTCAACCTAAGCTAACCTAGTTTGGTTTTAGTGGGATGTATAATATACTATATTGACTTGGGTTGATATATTCAAAAAAGATAAGTATTGGTTTAGTTATGGGCTATTACGAGGAATATTTATTAGGGGAGTAAGTCTAGGGAAAGAGCAATGGATATGAGTATGATAGATAGATAATAATGTACCTTTGGTCTACCCACCCCTTTACCAATGTACCCTTTAAGGCATGTGCTTAGAGAGATTAAAAATCAACATGTTTCTGCTAGAGACAAAATTTTAGTAAATGATAAAGTTTAAAAATATTCTATGTATATAAGACCCATATTTGGTTACAAAATATTTTAAGAATGGCTTTTTTTAAGGTACCTCAGAAGGTAAGGAGTTTGATGAATTGGTGAAATATTTACACCTCAAACATTACTATATATATGATAAATATAGTAAATAAAATAGAGAGATGAGTAGTTATATTTTTTGGTTGATTATTTAACTATGATTATGTTCTAAAATTTAAAATCAAGATAAAACAAGCATGTGATTCATTCATTTTTAGAACTAATTATTTATCCATACAAGGTTAGTTCTATTAGATTAGGTTAATATAATTAATTGATATTGACCTATGTTGGTTAGTACTAACCTATGAATAAATGAGTAATAATGACTATTAAATCACCTTCACTTGTCTCTATTTTATTTATATTTGTGATCCCAAACCTTCATAATGTATGCAACTTCATAAATCAATCTCCTTTGCCTTGAAACCATATGTGTGTTTATTAGATATAGAAACCTACAAAAAATAGGAAAGTATGATTCACTAAAATTTCCCTAATCACCCCCCCCCATTTCATGATTGAATCTAGCCTATGTATCCAATACTCTAAGGAAGGAAATCTAACCACACATAATTCTCCCACCTACCATGATTTTGTAATTTTTCTCCTTTGTTATATGTATCCAACCAATTATTTGTATTAAATAATTGATACTAATTGTTTTCACTTAGATTTACTATGCTTCAGACTTATCTTGTGACTCTTCCTAGTGGTAGATTAATAATTTGGGAAGAATACGGAATATTTTCTTAATGTGCAATATTGTATAGATGTGTGCTAGATAAGTGTTAAATCCCTTTTTAATGAGATATTTATTTTTTTATATATGGATCCAATCAGGTAATTTCTCATGCCCTAACATGATAGGAAAATGGGACAGCCATAAGGAGGGATTTTATTTTTTTAAATAGTTTTTTCTTGGAGTGGGTTGGTACCAAAAAACTAGTTAGTATTGACTAACAATAATGACTGAAGCTAGTGTAATTGACATGTGCATAGGTAGATTGAACTAAAATTTTGAAGATGTTTGTGTAGTATATTTGATAGGTTTGAAATAAAGAATGAGATTATTATAGGTGTATTAGAATAGAACAAAAGTGTTGACTCATAATATAACATGTAAATGTAAGACAATGGCATATTAGGACATTTTTTATACACTCAAGTCATGCATGGTAAATTTGTTTCAAGGTTATCATTATAAAGTACTAAAGACTAGATTTTAGTATCTAAAAATGCTCACATTTTTTTAGTATTGGAAATTCTAAAGTAAAAGGATAAAATATAAATAAGAGTTTACATCACATTTTGTCTTTGGTATGAAGCTATAATTGTTTAGGTCACTTAATAACAAAACCTATAATCATGTGTAGTCAATGTCCATATATTAAAAAAATTAATCTAAAATTAAAATTTTAGGATTTTGAAAGAAAAAAGGTTAGAGTACACTTGTGAGTTGGTGAAAACCATGTTACCCTTGCAACTTGTTGGAGATGGTTATTCATTGTTTAATTATTGGAAAAACATGTGTTTCCTTGCTAAATCACATGGAGAGTTAGGGTGATTGTGCCCAAATTTTGAATAACTATGTAGTCTCTTGGGTTGGGAAGATAATATGTCCCAACCCTCATGAATTTGGGGAGAACTAAAAAATTTATAACCCAAATAACTATGTAGGTAAAGAGAGAACCATCAGTCTAGGTTCACTCAAAAAAAATGAATCAACCACTACAAATAGCTTGTAGATTTAATTATAAATTTTTGATCAAATTCAATCCATATAAAAAATAAATGCATAATCAAAATGGAATGAACAATGTTTATTACCCCATCATGAAAGCATATTTTGATTGTATAGTTTTGTTTAATATAGAATAGATTGCATGATCAAAATAGAATTAAAATATTCATTCCCACATCATGATCACAAATATTATAAGTGTGAATTATAATGACAACCATTTGTTATTCAATTTTAAATTGTGTTGTTTAATATGTACATAAGAGACAATATCCTCTCTCTCTATATATATATGTGTGTGTGTAGGGGGGGGGTGTTACATGCATGAACAAGTATAATACCTCTTAAATCTATAACAAATGATATAAAATGTTATGCACCTATATGATGAATTTTAGAACTTGTATCTTAGGTGTATGTGTATGTGTAAATTTATAATTCATATTCCTATAAACTAGGTTGATATGCCCATGATTATGCACCCACATGTGTATTAATTTGTGATTGAATATATGTAAAGTGACTGCATATTTATGGCATATACCCCCATAATCTTTATTGATGTGCTAGTATTTGTTATATATCTAAACCATTCAAAATCTTTAAAATTTATACTCTAATATGATTTTATGTTCATGGAGGCTATTTTATCTATAACAATCCCATTGTAATGCCTCCATTAGTAGAATCACTTAATGATACTACATAGTAAAAGTGCATGATATAGATCATGAAATGAATCAATGTCAACAAACTCAAAAAGTATAAGTGTTAGTGTCACACATAAGGCCAAGGGATGCATATAAGGGACATAAATATGTCACAACAAACAAGGCCAAGGAAAAAATTCAAGGGAACAAAATATGTTATAAATAAGGGACATCAAATATGTCACATAAAATGTTTTCCAAGAGCCACACACAATGGGAACAAAGTTATCACAAACAAGGCCAAAGGGCCACACATAATAGACAAGAACCAAGTATCCTATCAAGTAATAAAATAACAACATTAATGGATAATATAACAAGGAACTAGTATACACCATCTATATGTTTCAATATCACATCATAGTATAATAGCATATCCATGTATCACTATGTAAGATATGAGTAACTAGCAAGGCATATGTAAGGAATATAGGTATCTCAACATACTATAAGGTCATAGAAAGATATAACCTATAATAGTGAGACATGTGGAACAAGATGCCCTTGGGCCACTGGGTAGATTAAAATCCAATATCAATATGACCATGTGTGACTTGTATGTCTTTCATCATACTCATGTATTTTTAAATGCATGTGTGTATAAAAATAATATGACATTTACCAAAAAATTATAAATAACATATGTAAATAGTATAATATATAACCCCTATTATAGATGATATTTATGGTTATATAGCACCTTAGTCTTGTACACTTGTCAAACTCAGGCATTAGTTGTTCCTTTTAATTATTGACCTTTATTGCTTCTTCAAATCTCTCATTTACTCTATCATATGCCCCTTGTCCTATCTCTTAGTCTAACTAGTCTTATGTTGAATATAAATACCTTCTATCTTACTTAGAATGCTTAAAATGTACTTATATTCCACTTCTATAAGTCTTGATCGTATACCTACTCTCTTACTCCCTAGATACTAGCATCTAGGACAAACACTAGTGTTAGCGCTAGTGTCCTGACCTAATATAAGTGTCTAGTGCCCTAAAGTAATCTATTTTGAAAATGAAACATATCCTAATGGTTAGACTAAGTGCTTTAATGTGAGTTACTTCTCCAAAGGGATTGATATAAATACAAGATCAACCTTCATTCATTCCTCACCTAGTACAAACCTAGAAAAGACCAAGAGAGACCAAGGCAACTTATCAAAATCACTCTATCAAGCATTCAATTGAATAAAGCTTCCCTATTTGCATTTTAGTCATATGAACAACACATTTATAGGTTTGAATTATTAAATGATCATCCCAAGAGATATATTTTCAAAGTTACAATATAGGTCATTATTGTACTTGCTTTACACATATTACATGATTCACACACAAGCCAACATGTAGGGGAGAAAAACACCATTATAAGGCCCTCATTGATGTATTGGATATGTAGGAAACACTCACTGATATAAGGGTCTTTAGGGTTAGCTTGACACCATGTTCCTACTAACCCATTTTTCTCCAAGGTCACCATGAAGATGAAGATATAGGGTTTTACAAATTTGTGAGGAGTGAGAGTCCATGACCCAGATCTAAATTCACCAAATTGAAGGTGAAGATAAACTCAAAAGCATCTATGTGGTCACATCATTTTTATCACATATTATATATAAGACACTTATATTAAACCTAAATAGTAGTATTGATATAACTATCCCATGTTGGCATTAGTGTTTGTGACTTCAAATGCATCAAATCTAGAATCAAGTGATCATTCCAAAATCATCTTCTAGCCTACTTTCTACCTATTCTAGATCTATCATTATGTTATCATTAAAATTAAATAAGTATATTACTTCTTTGTCATTTCCATATAGTTATTAGTTTTACTTTTTATATTTAGCATATTATCAGGATAATAAATTCATTTTATGTTTATATATGAGTTTAGCACCCAATTGACCTATTATAGATCTTATTATCACCCTTGTGCATTATTATTTATATATTATTAACCCTATTTACCTAAGTAAGGATTCTTATATATAATTTAAGGTTAAACATTTGGTGAACCTAATTTTTGAAAATCAAACCCTAAAACAACTAGGTTTTCTAATTTTTATATTACTCATCCTTTATTAATATAGTTTTGTTATCATGTCTTCCATGGATATCTATGTAAATTAATTCATGGTCTAATACCTTATAGTTTTTATGGTTTTCTACATTAGTTTCCTTGTTAAGGCTATTAATCAAATCCATGTCAATAATGATAAGGTTTTAAAGTGGAAACAACACTTGATCTCAATTCAAATTTAATTTTGAAAGGTTGTATATCTATTCTCTATATGCCAACTTTCATGCTCTCAACCATTTATTCTACCTAAGTCTTATTCAAATAATGGCTACCATCCTGCACCCATTATTCACCCATGGCTTATATTAGATTCCAAAATTAATGTTGTTACTACTCAAAAAGGTATGATTTATCAACATAGTCCCCCTTGTTAATATACAATAGGTGCCTCTTAAACATAAGCTTGTAATAAATTTGAGTGATATGAGATTATTGACCTATTGAGCAATACACAAGAAAAAATTTCAATTTTTGAGATCCTAAATCAATCTAATGTTTATAATGATATCATATATGAGGTATTGTGTGAGACACAAGTTCCAAGTGATATTGAACCTTATTATTTTTTGGATATTATAAAATGTCTCAATAATAATAATAATTTCATCACCTTTGATCCAATAGATTTATCATCCAAAGATATTATTGACCAAAATTTGTCTTTATTCATACAAGTGATAATGAAAAATAAAGGTATCAAAAGTGTTTTCATTGATCATGGATCAGACATAAACATTTATAGAATACAATTCCTAACCACAATGAGGATTAACACTAATCTTATTCAAAATGTAGTTATGCACATAAAATGGTTTAACAATTCACATAGCCCTCCAGTTGGTCAAATCACATTAGATGTCACCTTAAGACCAAAAATTATTTCAACTAATTTTCAAGTCATGTCTCAATTATTAAATTATAATTTACTTTTGGGTAGGCCTTGGATACATTTAATGAAATTTGTCTCATACACACTTCATTGATGTGTAAAATTCATACATGATAGGACCTTATTATCCATGTATGTTGATGATGAACCTTTAAATTTTTGTAAAATGATACATTTTGAATTTGAAGGAATCCCTATAGTGATACCACCTAAATAATACATCCCTATTGATCATATACATATGTATGAAATAGGTGAGTAAATTAAAATGGATCCTTTATCTCTAGATTCAAATAAGGCACTAAAATCTTAGGTACACATAGATATTCATAAGGAATAAGAATCATTACCAAAAGAGCTAGTAAAACTATAAGAGATTCCAACATTTGAGGTTCCCTTATTAGTCAATATTTAGAAAATATATGGCCATGTTTCAGATTATTATGATAGTGATGATGATACAACTTATGTTATGATATATGAGAAAGTTCATCACTTAAAATTTGATCCACTTGATCACCTGGCACATAACCTATTTGAACCTACATTTATAGGTACATATAAGATAAATCTACTTAAAAATAATATAAAATTGAATATAGATAAGGGTAAAACAAAAATGACATATGGGCATGTAAATGTTTGTTACTCTATACATCCCTCTTAGCTAAAAACATTGAGTCAAGATTAAAAGGGTCAAATGCAAATTCATCATGTGAATAATGTGGAGTATTTTCAAAAGGATACAAAATAAATTTGATAGATTATGACACAATAATATACTCTAGATACCATGTTATCTATGTTACTTGATTATATAATGATTTATTTACCTTTTACCATACACAAATCATGCAGTATACTTCTACCCACATAAGACATGGTACCATACTTAAATATCATCATATTAGTGGCCATAATACTAATCAATGTGAGACATTTAAGAACAAAATTCAAAAATATAAGAATTAAGTATACATACACATTATGTCTGACATGATAAAAATAAAAAATCCTTCCTATCTTTCACAAAATAATTCTCTCTCAAAGTGACCAAAGCAAGAGGATTTAACTATTGATACTAATATTGATGTGGTATATTGCCACCATATCTAGTTTTATAACAAGTGGGATACAACTTGTGGTACCACTTTTATCACACAATTAGGACATTATACATATGAACTAATATAATTTCCATTGATGAAAAAATATCGAGGATACATCTAGTTACCTATTACCTTTGGTCCACATGTGAAAACTTTGACCAGATGGATATTAGACCATGAATCACATTTAAAACTAAAGTTTGGATAAAATTGCCTAATTTATTGGAATGTTAATCTAGATACTACAAACATGTATGTTAATTTTATTAATATGGATACACAAATTTTCATATGACATGATGGACATGATTATTTTCTTGCACAATTGGCTTTAGGTAAACTATTAAACAAAAAAATTGAAGTGGTGGCAGTACAACAATATAAACAAATATTGAGAAATTTTCTAGGTAGTCCTACACCTTTTGATTATGAGGTCTTATTTGAATATAATTTTCAAATATTTACCAAAATACCAAAAAAAAAAACATTCAAAAATCCAAAAATATTTTCAGTACCTACATGTTATGTTGTCTCATTGGCATCTATGTGTTAGTTCCATGTTGATGGATAGCATATTCAATTACTTATACATACACACATGTGTCACACTTATATTTTAGTGTGATAAAAATCATACATAAATACATTATATATTCCCATTTTTTATGTTGGGCCTTCCCTCTACTCATGTCATGTAGACATTGGGGGTGTCTACTTATTTGATCTTGATACACACAAGTTATATGATTTGATGATCACACTCCATTATCATGTTTGATCTTACATATGTATTTAAACATGTCTTTAACCATGATTATATCTTACATAGGTTACTTGATATGCTGTACACTTGAAATTTTTTTCCTAACACATTTGATGCATGGGCTATTATGACATGTTTATGTTGGCTACTTATGTTTTCCTTTGTGTACTTCCTTGAGTGTATTTCATTACTATTATCTTGATTATTCAATCATTTGAGTATGTTCCTTTTTTTTTGGCCCCCATTCCTATATATTATTTCTTTGACATTTTCATATGTCATTATTTATTTATGGACATTTGAATAAATCATCCTTTCTTTTATGGACATTTGACTAAGTCATGTCCCTTAGATTGTGTGGCATTTGAACATGCCCCTTGTTTATGATATCCTTATACCATTGCCTTTTGAATTTTTTTTGAGTGATGTTGTTTGTGTACTTGTTTGATTGTTGATATTTTACTATTACTATGTAGGTGTTTCCATGATTCTTATCATGCATCTTAGGCCTTCATGTGATCACATTAGTTATATGTGATTCAATGGTATATCTACCTATATCTTCACTATAGGTAGATAACATTAGAAACTATATACACTATAAGATTCCATTCACAAACTATATAGTTCTCTTATCCTTTTTATGTGAGGTAAATATATTTTTTCATCTTTTCCTCACCTCAAATGGGTGGTATATTAGTGGGGGCATGTCATAGAGGCATGTTATCCACACTTATTTAGTATTTGGCACTTATATCAATTTTCAGATTTAGTGGGGGCATGTCATATAGGCATGATTTCCACGCATTCACATTTTTCATATTCAATGTAGGCATGGTTTGGAAGCATGTTCTCCATACGTATTCAAAATTGGCACAGTTATCATATTCAGTGAGTGCATACTTTACAAGCATGTTCTCCATACTTATTCAATATTCATCATCTCATGATTACAGTGGGGGCATGTTTTGGAAAAATGTTCTTCACATTGGTACTTATATAATTTTTCATATTTCTCCATATATATTGGGGAATGATTTAGAAGCATGTTATCCACACTTACATAGTTTCTAAAATTAGCCAAAGCACATAGTTATATGATTTAGATTCAAACTCGTGGTAGAATTATATAATTGATACCATTATTGTACATAGTTTCAACATGAGGCATATCTAAGGTGAATATTCTATACAATTTGTGCCTAATAAGACAAAATCTAAATCAGTTTCAAATTCCAAAATGCTTTTATGGACTACTACCACATTATGAACTTTTACATACTAATACCTTGGTCAAACTTTTATAGACTTTATTGAGTTAGTCTACTAAAATAGTGGGTTTTATTTTTGGTATGGTTGAGGTGAATAAATAAATAAATATTTCCAATTTTTTAGGTTGGAATTGATTGTATCATCCAACCTCACCAAGTTATAAGGATCATTGGGTTGCATGATTGAGCTAATCTCAACTGCTAAGTGGCAACTTGCATTTGCTCCAAGGTTGGGGGCATGTGCCTTCCAATATCTCTCTCTCACCCATATCTCTATCTCCTTTGATATATTCACTTTAAATATTTATCTATATTTGTCCTAATCTTAGTTTCATAGCCTTATAATGATACATCATTTTCAAATCAATTTACCAATAGGTAAGGTGGTTACATTGACACATAGATGTACTCCTAAACTTTGATATTTTAGTTTTAATCTAATTCAACTACTTTTTATTATATATTATATGCACTAATTATATATTCTAATATTCTCTTGGTTAAAATTTTGTCAGACACAAACATAAGGTGTGGTATACACACCCAAGTATGCATTCCTTTCTTTTAAACTATCAATTCCATTACTAGATTAAATGGGTGGAATATGTATATGATATTTATGTATTATATAGCACCTCAGTCCTTTACACTTGTAAAACCTAGACCTTGGTTATTCCTCTTAGTTTTGGACCTTTCCTACTTTTACAAGTCTTATATCTACTCTATCTTGTGCCCCTTGGCCTATCTTTTAGCCTGACTAGTCTTATGTTGATGGCACATGCCTTTTATCTTACCTAAAATGGTTAAAATGTTCTTATCTTCCACTTTTGAAAGTACTCAGCTTGTACCTACTCTCTTTCTCCCTAGACACTAACATTCAGGATAAACACTAGTGTGTTACTAGTGCCTTGAATTGACGTAAGTGTCTAGTGCCCTAAACTAATCTATTCTCCACATGAAATTTATGATAATGGTCATCCTAATTGCTTTAATGTGATTTATTTCTATAAATGGATTGATATAAATATAATATCACCTCATTCATTCCTTACCTAACACAAACCTAGAAAAGACCAAAAAGACCAAGGCAACTTATCAAAATCACTCTATCAAGCATTCAATTAAAAAAAGCTTACCTAACACATTTATAAGTTTGAATTACTAAAGGATCAACCCAAGTGATATATTTTCTAAGTTACAATCTAGGTCATTGTTGTACTTACTTTGCACATATCACATGATTCACACATAAGCTAACACATAGGGGAGAACTACATCAATCTAAGGCCCTATTAATAGTATTGGAAATGTAAGTAACACTCACTAATAAAAGGGTATATAGGTTCAGCTTGACACCATGTGCCCACTAACCCATTTTTCCATAAGGTCACCATAAAGATGAAGAGTTAGGTTTTACAAATTCATGAGGAGCAACATTCCATGACCCAGATATGAATGAAAAGAATAAAAGGTGAAGACAAACCCAAAATAATCTATGTGATCACATCATTTTACAATAGGTATTCTATATAGGACACTTTCATCGAACCTGGATAGTAGCATCAATGCAACCATTCCAGGCTGATGTTAGTGTTCATGGTTTCAAAAGCATCCAATCTAGAATTAGGCAACCATTATAGAATAATCTTATTGCCTAATTTATACCTATTATAGATCTAACATTTTGTTAGCATTAGAAATAGCTAAGTATATTAATTATTTTTCATTTCCATACATAACTTAGTTTTTATTTTTATATTTAGCCTATTCTTAACATAATAAATTCACTATATGTTTATGTCTAAGTTTAGCACCCAATTAATATGTTATAGATCTGATTATCACCCTTGTAGATTATCATTTCTATGTTATTAACTCTATCTACCCAAGTAATGATTCTCAGATCTAATTTGGGGTTAAACACATATCAATCTCAAGTCCTAGTTTTGGATATTTTGAATTTTTTGGTATTTTATGATTATTTAATTTTTTTAATTTGTAATTTTTGGGGTTTGGAAAAGTGAGGCCAAGTGGAAATGGTTTAGAAAATATAATACTATGAGGGATATAAATAATCTACAACATGTGTCAAGGCATATAGTTCACTAGTTATGATAAGTTGCCTATGTGGAGAAAGTGAAAGCAAGTAATATGCCCCCACTATATATGTGAATCACAAAAAATGTAGCTCAAGATCATATTAAGAGATAAAGATCATCATGGACCTGATGGGAAAGAATTAATGTATGCTCATGTAATATGTAGATATATTTATATGATCATGTAAACTAAATGGAATCCTTGGAAGGATGTTGATGCAGAGCTTCCATCAACTTTTCTTCTTAAACTTTCTTGCAAACTTGCCAATCTTTCTTGACCAACACTAGGCCTATCTTGTACAAATAGAACAAAATCAAATTATTGATTATCAAAATTTCCAAAAAACATAAAACATTCAAACACTTTATTTCAAACCATCTCAATCCACTTATATCATTCATCACCATGCATGTCATTCAATATTCCACTTCTTGTCTTCTAAGCCTACTAGCCCTATTTATAAGTAAGTCTCCTTATTGGGAGAATTTGAAAAAAAATCTCAAGAAAATGATTACATTTTTAAGGACCCTTTTGGGCCATGCAAATCATTCATCTCCCTCTTAACTCAACTCCCTGGGATTCACCTACTTCCTTCACAACACCCTTTCTTAATTAGCCCTCATAAGCTAGAAAGCTTTACGGTTTGACCAATATGTAGACTCTTTGACCAAACCAAGATTATATTTGACCACCCATTTTCCAAATCCTACTTTCTACTCAATTTTTTACCTAAACTCTTTACCAAAGTCCAACTTCCTTCTTTAGGCCTACCTAATTAGGCCTCTACTAGCCCAAATGCAACCTAGACCTTCAAAATTCATACCACATTATCCATACATACTTGAAACCATATTATTCAGTTAGTTCACATGAAATATAATTAAATTACAAAGTTTGGTTTAATTTTTATGGTTTCAACTAAAGATGTTGAAGAAACCCTAGATTAGGGCTTTTGATGGCTCTATCTCAGCCAAGAGGAAAGAAGAATCAATTTTGAATGTTTCACTAAGTTTCATGGATATAAAAAAAGGTGTTATAGGTCTATCATAACCTTATTCCCATTTTAAAATCATTGGATTCTTGATCTCAATCCATTTTCATTGTCTTTCATGTCAAGATACACTTGAATGTGCAGGAGAATACTTGTATACATGTTTGTATCCCTACAAGGAAGAACCATGTGCATATAAATACAAAAAAATAATATAAGAAGATTTAAAAACTTTAAAATTACCTACTTAAACCTTTAAAATCACTTTACCGTCATGTTATGAATATTTTTTGAGAATAGAATATGCATATAGTTCTCACACACAAAGTTTGTTATAGAAAACATGTCATATTACAGATTTGAATATATATCAATGGTTATTTAATATTTTGGAAAATTTAAACTTAAAACAAGGTCAAATATACTTTAAAATTATTTTGTAAATACAAATTCAAAGTCCTTTATCCCTACATAATAATTATAGTCTATACATAGAAAGAACACTTTCCAAAACAAGGGTCTATTCATGAACATGTGTGAACAACAAATGATTTGATAATTATTCCTTAAAAAATATAGTCTCACTACATTAAACACTCATTCAAGACCATTCATAATAATTATCTAGTTTCATTTGATCATCTAACATGCAAATTATAGTCTGCACCTAAAACAAAATGCCCAATATAGGGTCTATCACACACACTTTCTTGAACCACATCAAATTTAATATCTTTCATTAAGATCATATAAAGAACTTTATTCTTTCTATTTAATAAAGAAAAGCTTGCATAAACAATAATACATTCATCTTTAGCTTGTGTTCATAACAAAAGGAATCACGCAGTCCTATACATTATCATGGCAAACCTTCACTCCTTTTTACATTGTCTACCAAATTTCTTCTCTTCTACCTCTACTTAAAATCATCACACTCTATCCATATAATTCCTAAATATTATATAAACTCTTAAAACCTAACTTTTTAACTATTTCTTGATCAATAAACTTCTAACAATCCCTAGACCTATATAGGATGGTGGACACTCTAGCTGCCACCTCACATCCTCTCTTAACACATTAACTCAAAACCACTTTAAGACCTTTATTTAGACCTTAAAAGTCTATTACAACATTATTTCATCAATTACATATCATCATTACTCACTTAGACCACCTAAAATATATTGAAATTTTGAAAATCCCTTTTGGTGGGAAAACTTATTTTAGGCTCAAATTCAAATTTCACTCACAAACATGACTCCAAGACACATCCTAGATTAATCCTTGAGCATTCCTAAGATGTCCATAAATATTACTCCCAAGGAGAGAATAATCTTAGTCTTATTCATTCAAATTCTCATATAAGTGAGTGTGATCTTGACTGACACACTTGTACCTTAACTTCTTTATCCTCCTTTCTATCCACTTCATGATTTGATATGCCTGTCTCTATTTTCTATTCCTCTATTTATATATTTGTTCTCTTTCTTCCTTGTCTTCTTTAAAAATACTCTTCCATATTCATGGAATTCAGGATGGATTTCCATTCTATATCTATGGCTTCCTCTAACAGTATTGTTTATGCCTCTTCATCAGCATACATGTCCCATATTATACTCTTTTTCTTCTTTGGTGACCATTCTAAGGTCTCATGATTTCCTCTATTCCTCTTGTAAGCTTCCTCTATCCTACTATTATCCATTATAGCTACTTCTTTCTTGACTTTAAAATCAGTCAACTCATCATTTTACCTTTCATCTTCATGGATTGGTAAATTAGTCTCATCCTTCTTACCCTGTTCATCTCTCTCCTTAAGCACTTCATGTGATTTTTTCTTCTTCACTGATCCAATGAACTCCTCAAACAAACCTATTGTATCTTTATACAAAACAACATCTTCATCTTCATAATATTCATCAAAAATTGCATTCAATTTATTACCTATTGTTTTCTTGCCTTCTTGGTCTAGTTTTACTACCTTTATGTGGCATATTGTGTCATCTTTATCACCTGCTCTTTGATTTTCATTTATCCACTCTTATACATCAATTATTTCACCATATTTAGGGTATAAAAACACCTCATCTTCAGTTCTATCTCCACTTCTTGTCTTCAGCATCTTCCTCCCTATGGACTGTTATCCAATCAATTTCTTCATCCCAATCATGCTATTCACTTTCCACTTATTAACCTGCATTCAACCATGATAAATTAATGTTAAAATAAACTTTTTGAGGCCTAATTGCCTCTCTCTAATCTTCCATTTAAATGTTTTTACCACATTCTTTAATTATCTCTCCATATATTCCATTACTTGCTGGTTTTCTCTCTCTTGTATTCTTTCTATAAAGCTGCACTTGAATCTTTTCTTGATCTTGATTCCACACTTCAAACTATAAACTTTCCAAATTTACATTAACTCTCTTTTCATCCTTACCAATGCATCCTTCATTTGTTTTATCTCTATCTCCATCATTATCTCATTGTGTCATTTAGATTTAACCCTATTTCTCACTTTTCTTTCTAACTTTCCTTTCATTTTCATCTTTAGTACCTCACCTGGGTACATACTCTTCCACTTTTTTTGGCCTCATTTAGACAACCTTATTTTTGTTCACACTTGGAACCCCTCTCACTCTCTCTCTCTTAGACCTCACTATGGCCTTTCCACCTCTTTTCCTTCACACTAGGACTATTTTCTCTTTCCGAAGCTCTATTTATGAGCTTATCTCTTTTGATCTTGTTAATAGCTCTCATGATTCAGGTCTTGCCACCAAACTAATTATTATTTTGTTTCCTCACCTATCACATACCATCATCAATTAATCTAAACCAAATAATAAACAACAATTAATTCATACCTTTCTTTATCTACCTTCTCAATTCTATTTTGTAACAAGACTCCTTGTAAACTACCTCCTTGTTTGCTTACCTATAATTGATTGATCATCATGCAACATGCACTATGAACAATGTACTTACCAAGTTTATACCAGTATCTACATATTCCTAGAGCATCTAAATGGATCTGATTCTAAATGATGCAGATCTTCCATCAGCTTTTCTTCTTACACTTGCTTGTAAACTTGCCAATCTTTCTTGACCAACACTAGGCCTATCTTATACAAATGGACCAAACTCAAATTTATACTTATAAAAAGTTCAAAAACACATAAAACATTAAAACACTTTATTTCAAACCATATCAATCCACTTCTATCATTCATAACCATGCATGTCATTCAATATTTCACTTCTTGTCTTCAAAGCCTACTAGCCTTAATTCTGAGTAAGTCTCCTAGTTGGGAGCATTTGATAAACCTTCTCAAGAAACTTATTACACTTTAAAAAAAATATTTTTCCATTCAAATCATTCATCTCCCTCTTAACTCAACTCCCTAGGATTCACCTACTTCCTTCACAACACCCTTTCTCAATTAACCCTCCTAAGCTAAAAAGATTCAAGGTTTAACCAATATGTAGACTCATTTACCAAACCAAGATTATATTTGACCACCCATTTTCCCAATACTACTTTATACTCAATTTTTTACCTCAAATATTCACCAAAGTCCAACTTCCTTCTTGAAGCCTACCCAATGAGGCCTCTTCTAGCCCAAATGCAACTCAAACCTTAAAAATCCATACCACACTATTTGTATGTAATTTAAACAATTTTATTCATTTAGTTCACATGGAATATAATATTATTAAAAAAATTTGGTTGAATTTTGATGGTTTCAACTAAAGATATTGAAGAAACCCTAGATTAGGGATTTCGATGGCTCTATCTCAGTCGAGAGGAAAGAAAAAACAATTTTGAAGATTTCACTGAGTTTCATGGATCTAAAAAATATGTTATATCTCTATCCTAACCTTATTCCCATTTTCCAATCATTGTATGCATGTTCTCAATCCATTATCATAGCCTTTCATGTTAAGATACACTTGATGGTGTAGGAGAGTAGTTATATACAGGTCTATATCCCTATAAGGAAGAACCATGTGCATATAAATACAATAAAATAATATAATAATCTTAAAAAAATTAAAATTACCTAGATAAACCCTAAAAATCACTTGACCATCATGTTAAGGATCTTTTCTGATAATGGAATATGTATATAGTCCTCACACACAAAGTTTGTTATAGGAAACATGACATATTATAGATTTGACTGTATATCAATGGTTATTTAATATTTTGGAATGTTTAAACTTAAAAAAAGGTTAAATATACTTTTATATGATCTTGTGGAAATACAATTTCAAATTCTTTTATCTTGCACAATAATTACATTCTACACAAAGAAAGAATACTTTCTAAAATAGGGGTCTATTCATGAACGTGTCTAAACAACAAATGTTTTAATCATTATTCCTTAAAAAATATAGTCTCAATGCATTAAACAATCCTTCAATACAATTTATAATAATTATCCAACTCAATTTGATCATATATCATGCAAATTATAGTCTGTAACTAAGATAAAATGCCCAAGACATGGGTCTATCACACACACTTTCTTTAACCACATCAGATTGCATCTCTTACATTAAGATCATATAAATAACTTTATTATTGATATTTAATAAATTTAATCTTGCATAAATAATAATACATTCATTTTCAACTTGTGTTAATAATAAAAGACTCACACAGTCCTATACATTATCATGGCAGACCTTCACTCCTCCTTTTTACATTATCTACCTTGTTTCTTCTCCTCTACCTATATTTAGAATCACCACACTATATCTATCTACTTCATAAATATGATATAAACTCTTAAAACATAAATTTTTAATCATTTCTTGATAAATAAACTTCTAACAAACCCTATACCTACATAAGGTGGTGGACACTCTAGATGCCACCTAACATCCTCTCTTAACACATTAACTCATAACCACTTTAAGACCTTTATTGAGACCTTAAAAGTCTATTAAAAAATTATTTCATCAATTACACATCATCATTACTCACTTAGACCACCTAAAACATATTTAAATTTTGAAAATACCTTTTGGATGGAAAACTTATTTTGGACTCAAATTCAAATTTCACTCATAAACATGACTCCAAGACACATCCTAGATCAATCCTTGAGCATTCCTAAGATTCCCTTACATCATATGTGTAATGGAATAATTTTAGGATATTTTATGGATGTTTAATTCAATGTAGAAATTAAAAGGTAAAATCTAAGTGAAAACAAACCCAAGGGCTAGAATAATGGTCCTTGTGAAGGTGTATATGCAAGGTAAAAGGACAACCAAGGATGGTCCAATAAAAAATCATGAATTATATATGTATAATCATGTGTCATCAATGACTTAAAGATCTCATATTAAGGTGACATATCTCATAGTAATAATATATTGATGTATTGGTGCCATCTATATATGGATTTGAATCTACATTGGTGTAATCATATATCTTTGATGTAATTTTATATATAATAGGATCTGAATCTAAATATGGATTTGTAATTTGAGTGTTTTATGTGATAATCTATGTTATTATCATGCTTAATTTTTTCATATATGTGTTGCCTATTTATAGTGATCATGATAGGTTTTAAATTCTTATTATTATCCAGTTGTGGCCTTGGTTCACCTTAAGGTGTGCCAATTTGAATATTATTTTAATCAATAAGATCTTTTATTTTTTATCTCAATTTGAAGCATCTATTCATATAATGTCTTGTAGTCTGATGATAATCATAATACACATGGCCATTATAATTACGTGATGTAAGCATGTTCAAATCAAGATTTTTTAGAAAAAGAAGTGTGATAATGTTGTATTTGAGTAGCCTGTTTGGTATTATATATGGAGATGATGGTAATCTTGAGAATTACCTCTTCAATGGAGATTGCACTTTGAAATGACTAGTAGGTTTTGATACTACTTAATTGTACTCTTTATTTATTTTCTATGTGGTGCCTTAGATAGTGATGAAATATGGTACTTGAAAGGATCATTGTCTACTTGACATGCTTCTAGATGTCCCCCATATGTAAACATAATATACATATGTAATTTATATGGCATTTTATTCATCATATGTATCTAAGGTTGTTCTAACAATAGGTTTTAAGTTCTATCATGAATCATGAATTGAAATAAGTAATGCACCTTATTTGGTCCTCGTATCACCTCCATTAAAAGTGCACCAAGTGGTAGAAATATCCCTTAATAAAATTTTATAATGATGTCATATGTTATTTTTATTTGTTTCATATCAATCCCTAATTTATGAAATCATGATATGTTTCAAACACTTTCAATTGATTTATCATCAATAATAAATCATTTTATGAGCTTGCATGATATCATAACCTATATAAATAGTTCATCTTATTATCCCACTTTATACTTGATACCTACATTTTTTATAATTTCCTCTTGCTGTATATATCCTTAATAGAGTAATATTTTAGAATGTTGTGCATATGTGTGTCAAGAAAATCGATATAATCTTCTTTTGTTAATTTTAGGAAATTAGTATGTCTTTGCCTTATTAGTTTTTTAATCTACTATGTATGCATGATCCAAACATCCTTTTTGAGAAGATTATTAGATGGGGTGAATAATTCCTTGTGGAGTTTCCCAAATCCTTGTCCCATACATCCCATTTGTTGTAAATTTATGAATCTAAAACCGTATTAAGTCATATTTGTGTATTTTGTTCTACAAGCAAGTTCATTACCAAGTTTTTTAATATTTAGAATCAAATATTTAATATCATTTTTAGGATATTTCATATATCCTTGCAAAATCATGTTATATATAGTGTTGTTCATGTCTTGGTTAGACATGAGGTGCTCCTAGATTTTGGGATAGTGGTAACATGGACTCCATAAAGATTAATTAGTTAGCACCACCTTAAGGATAAGTATAAATAATATTATAAGAACCCATAGGATGATTGTTAAGTTTTAGGGGTGTTTAGGAATATAAAACATACAAAACCCTATAATATTGATGAGTATAAGTGGAGCGATAACCCATAGAATCAAAGGGAACATAAATGAGTAAGAGTAATGTTTGAGAGGCTATAAAACTAAAATATAAAACCCTAGAATGATGTAATCCTAACTAATATATAGGGCCAAAGGTTAAAATATTTTATGTATTGAAATAAAAAATAGGATCATGAAACCCTAGGATAAAAAATTGGAAAAAACAATTTTTTTGTGTAAGTAAATTAAAAATGAGATTTGTAAATACTAGGACTAAAAATTTAAAACCTTGGAAGGATGAAACCCTAAGATAAACCTAAGGTTTC